>JAJLXS010000004.1:0-338414 GCA_030571355.1 Maudiozyma serrabonitensis | reverse complement strand
CACACAGTGATCTTCGTACAATGCGATATTACTGTAAAAATTTTTGTATATAAAGGAACCCGTTTTCCAAATTATATAGAATTATATATAACACTTTCTCATCTCTCTCTCTGATAGGAGGGAGAGGAGCTCTGCTGCAAGCAACGGACACATAGTCCTGAGCTGCAGTAAATATATATACTATTACTATTCTCTAATTCCCAGTTTTCCGACAATAGTTGTTCCAGATATTATATGTAGCTTACTTTTTCCTTTGACTAAATAAATTAACTAATAATAATTATACAATCATACATTTATATGTCGGAATTTACGTGATAGAAGAATGACGTCAATAATATAAAGTAAATGAATAATTAAGATTATCAGATTTGATAATGTTCAATATTTAACAATCCAAAATAAGAAAAGATAAGAATAAGACGCATTTGGAAATCGTGTGTAATTTCTACAATGCTAGTATTGGAGATTTATATGTTGGATTTTGGTATTATTTGAGGAATCCATTTCTGTTAATATGATACAAAAATCCAACAAAATAGTCAATATGAAATACGAAGAATCCAACATCAAAATGTCTGCTTCAGCTCAGTAATATACAGAAATAAATAGAAGAGTAACATATGTCTTCTATTTATATTAAAATTAGGAATTTGCCACCATAAAAGTTACGGTGGCGTAAACTTAGATTATTAGTAATCAAGAATGTCCTGGCATATTCTAGAATATTCTGAGGAAGTCCAGGATGTTCTTGTTAGAAAATTACTCTGGGACACTAAACATAAAAACATCTGGAACAACTATTACAGCTTATATTCCTATGCAACACTTCTGCAACATTCAGGGCCATTCTTTACCTTTTTAGATCTGTGAAGTAAGTCTTTTCTGTTGGTAACATGTATACCTGAACCAGTATCTATGACAGCGTCAAGGATTTTAGTTCCTTGTTTTTTCTTTTTAATTTTCCTTAGTTTCTTTTCCTGGCCTAAGGTGTTCCTTTTTATTACGAGATGAATTATATGTTGTTTTGGTGTAACCTAATTCTCTATCTTCCTCTATTTCAGCTTCAATGATATCTTCAATGAATTTTAAAATCTCAACTGCTGAATAGTCGTAAATTGAACCATTTTTTCTTTCAATTGTTGTAATAACATGGGGAATAGTGTAGCGACATAATTGGTCAAGCACGTCAGAGCTAAATCAGACATGTTGATGTTGGATTCTTGTTCGTATTTCATATTAAGTATTTGAGTGGTGATTATTATTTTGGTTATTGTTAATAAAGCAACGTATATTGTGTCGGAAAACTGGAAATTAGAGAATAATAATAGTATATATATTTACTGCAGCTCAGGACTATGAGTCCGATGCTTGCAGCAGAGCTCCTCCCCCTCCTATCAGAGAGAGAGATGAGAAAGTGTAATATATAATTCTATATAATTTGGAAAACGGGTTCCTTTATATACAAAAATTTTCACAGCAATATCGCATTGTACGAAGATCACTGTGTGTCACACTGCTATATAATCTCCAACAAATAACTACGATGATGTTTATACAATATTCTGTAATAATTTGTAATTGGAATAGGATAGAAAAATGAGTTGTAGGATAACGTTCTATCTACCGATAGGTAAATAACTTCACCTACCATACGAGCAATATATATAGTGTGTTGCGTCAGGAAACACCATCTGATGTTAGCCAAATACAGACATAACATAGTTGTTGGAAACACAAGTTATTAATGAATAACTCCCATCCCCCACAGAAGTATAAAGGGGAACGTTTTCCGGCCTTAAGATAGAAATGATGTAGAGTTTGACATGCCAATAGTGCGAACTATCAAGTGCGCGGTGACGTCATTTCATAGGCAAAAGGGTAAATCATGTTGGCCAAATGACACATTTTGAAAAAGAGAGAGAAGAACATTACGTAAAGAATCTGGGATGGTGTCTATCATTTTATTTTGACCGTAATTTCTCATTTGTTAGTAATCTTTAATTCGGATTTTTTTTTCTGAACAAAGTTTGTGGTTTGGCATGTTGGTTATATTGCACAAAAAACAAAATTGTTAGAAATTACTAGAAACGGAATTCTGTTGTAATGCAATAGTATTGCAGAGAATACAACGATGTTATAATGACAAAGGAAAACTAAAACACAACTGACATGCACACTCGATGAAGTAAAAAGGACATAATCACGACCAAAATATAATTTAGTATATAAAGAGAACAAATATGATTCAGATATGGATTGATGTTCTCACCTCTTGTGTGTATTTACTACATATATTTAAGAGGGGGACGATTATAGTCTCTTTCAAGAATAATAAAAGGTATTTTGATATTACTATAAAACCTATAGATATATGAACACTGAAAACATTCAGTAATATTTCTTCACTGCTTCAACAAAATACCCAACTGGCTTAGAGTTTACCTTGATAAATGAATGATTAAATAAATAAAAATAGGTAAAAGCCCATCTAAATGCAGTGATATGAATATATAATAATATGTATGTTTTAATTTAGTTTTGAATAATATGAGCTAAATTGGAAAGTCTGTTGCTGTATCCTTTGCTTGGATATTTTTATAGTCGTTATTGTGTGTAGTGAAATTTGAAAAAAGATAATTAATCCATCCTACGACATCCTTTTTCAATTCTGCAAATAAATTAGCGTCGATTACTTTAAGACAAATACCCTTATAACAAGTGTTCTTATTTTGTGTCATGTTCTCTAGACAGTAATCAAATTCAGTTTCATCAGAGACGCATTTTAGAGCATTTGCGACATCACTGTTCTGTTCTACAAGGGATCTCTTAACATTGGCTAGTCTGGAGTCAAATTGTTTAATACTATCTTCTACATCCCTCATTCTGAACTCTAGTAATCTTACATCGTATTTTAACTTTGAAGTTAAAGAATTAATTTCATTAATCTCTGTAAATAATAGTTTTTGTTTATTCTCTAACATACTTGCATTTCTTTCAAATTTGATAGAATGACTGGCATATTTATCGTGATTTATTTGTAACTGTTTCTTTAGATCTTTGAATTTTTCTTCTGCTTCATAATCATCAAAATCATCTGAATGAGGGGCAAATTTACTCTCTTGCATTTCATCGATTCTTTGTTTCGTAGATAAACGAGTCTCGATAAGTCTTAGATTTCTAGCTACCTTTACAACAGATGCATCAAATGGTAAAGTCCATCTTTCTACCGCCTCACAAACATCAGAGTAGGATGTTGATCGATATAATTTACGAGCTTTGTCTATGACTCCATTTAAATCCTGGAAAAGATCTTCATGCATTAGATCATTTATTCTGGGGAATGAATTTCTTCTCTTGTACTCATCGAAATGTAATTTATTTAAATCAAGGTTATTGGCATATTTTGATTTATCATAATTACAGAACATAGAAGACACTGTATGGTTTGATTCTGATGAAGTAGTTATACTTTCCATATCATCGATTTTATCCATATCCATTGGTAATTTTCTACTCTCAACAAAATCATTAATGTTAAATTTTTTGGAAGTTCTTGATTTTTTTTTCATTAATTTTCTTTGAATATCTTCTTTCATTTGTTTTTTCTTTAAATCATTTTGAATTTGTAATTGTTTCTTTGGATTCCCCTTTTCAAATTTAAAATTGGAGAAATTATACATATAATTATCAAATAACATTACTGTCTTTGACTTACCTTTCCCTTTCCATAATAATCCCAACGTACCACCATGAATATTACTAACTAATGAATTCAATTCTGTAGTTAGGATCTCATGAGATAAAGTGATAGGATTTCCTTTCCCAGTTAAATCTTGTACTCTTGATTTTACCATTTTTTTAAATTTAATAATATCGTGAATTGAATATTTTTGTGTTACTTCAAACAATTTTTCCACAGTAGCAACATCTAATTTCCCACTAATAATAGGTCCACCAATTAAATTATACTTTTTTTGAAATAAACGAACAGCGTTATTAAATTCAACTTTATCAAAGGGATCCTTTGTATTCATACAATCTTCCAATATTAATTTAAAATAACAACTTAATACAAGACTTAAAATTCCTGCCACAGTTGTTGGACCTACAGATGGTTCATTTCTTGGTCTTTCAATTCCTAAGTAAGGTTTCCCATAAAGTGACCACCATTTTTCAATAGATAATGTTGTACCTTTACAAATCAAACCATCTGTATTTCCTGAATAAAGATTAAAATATAATAAAGAGATATGAATCAAATTTACTATGTATACAACTTCATAACTTTCCTGAATAATTGAAACAGCTTCATTATTTTGAATTGAGACACCTCTAGTTGGAGCTGTATTAAATTGATAATTATCAGGTTGACTTAATAAAACTTGTGGATTTATATCGTTTGCATTATTCGAATTTTCATTATTAGTGTTGTTATTATTATTATTTGAATTGTCTTTAGCCTTTGTTTGGAATTTGTATAATTGTAAAAATTTCTCAACTGCAGATTTTGCAGGGTATGATAATAATAAAGATGATCTACCTGCGCAATGTAACATTTTTAAATTAAAATTAATTTTAAAATTTGGCCAAACTGATCGTATATCGCCCGTTTCAATATGTAAAATATTTAAACTTGATGGTATTGTTGTTAGATTAGTAATAAACATACTACTACCATCAATTAATTTTTTGGGTTGAGAAAATGATAATAATTCTTGATAATATTGTTTAAATTGTCCTGGCCATAATGCTGGATCCGTTGGTAATAATACTTGAACGGCTCTGATGACATCTTGAGTATTACCTGTAAAAGAAGTAATTGTAGAAGAGAGTCGACGTTCGGCTATCCACTGTTCTACTAAATATAATTCATATCCTACCACGTCTAATTCAGTATATGTTAAATCAATATATGATGATAAGTCTAAATCATAAAGAGCTTTTAAATCACAAAATATAAAACTTGAGACATCTATCTCTGCCATTCTTTTAGCAGAATCTAGTATCGAGTTTCTATTTGTCATGCTTACTCGTTGAGGTGATGGATTATAACCATAAGCGTTTGCTATGGCTTGTGACATCTATGCAATGTATATATATATATGTGTGTGTGTGTATTTATAGAATACCTATATATATAGCTAAATATAGCTTATGTAAAGATATTAATAAACTATATTTATCTTTCTCTGTTGTATTATGCAAGGGTTCTTATATTTGATACCTTTACATCCCCTTTCTTACCCATCGGAAAAGCATTGGAATTTATATACATAGAGAAAGCGATGGAATTTACACAGAAAGAGCCGTAGTAGGTGAAGTACCGGTCACGTGAAACCGTCTCCATTGTATTGCTATGAATTCACAATTGATGACAACATTCTTGCTATTTATTTGATTGATGTAACGACATGCTATTTACCCATTTACGTTAAAAATTCTCTAATGACACCTTCGTTTTAGAGTTGTGCCTAATATGTGACGTTTGAGGAATCACTATGTACGTAGCGTGTGATATCTGATTTGCTCACGACATGTTCTTAATATATATCACATATAGCAATAGTTATTGTTATATGTACCCGTGCTAGTGGCAGTGGGTATACATACCTACGTACACACACGCACAGTATGTAACCAAAATATACAAACTGAACTTGTAATAGTGCACGTTACAAGTTGTATACCGTTTGTGAAAGTGGAACTGCGATCGATTTCTTTGACGATTTCCAGACGGGCGAACTTGCTTGGAATTTTAAAAGGAGGCAAAAAATGGAAACAGAAATAGAAATATTCAAAGGGTGGGAAATAGAGACACATAAGAAACAAGTAATTTGATTGATCGTAAAGGTATTGATTACACATCTATATAAGGAGCATTGGGATCTTAAATGTTTCTATAGAAATTGCATTTGCTTTTGAATCTCTGTTTTTTTTCTCACCGTTTCATTTGAACACATAATAATAATCATAATAATAATAACCAGTCCACTCTTTTTTTTAAAACAAAAAAATACATATAGATAGATATAGATAGAATAAAAAGTATTGAACTTTTGTTTTGCTTTGAAAATTTCCCAGTTTTAATACTAATAATAATAATAATAATAATAATAATAGCATGGCTAAAGAAGAAGCTATTTTCCGTTCAGCGGAAATGACTTACGTACAATTATACGTACCTTTAGAGATATCTCGTGAAGTTGTTTGCCTCTTAGGTAATTTAGGTATATTAATGTTTAGAGATTTAAACAGTGATGTAAATGAATTCCAGCGTACTTATGTGGAACAATTAAGGCGATGCGATGATACACAACGGTTATTAACATTTTTAACTGAAACAATGGACAAGCATGCAAATGTTTATTGGCATACTTATACAGATTCTGGACAAGAAACTTTATTGAAGAATATGGAAATTAAAGATTTAAATTCGATCAATGATTTAACAAAGGAAATTGAATTAGTTGAATCAAGAGTTAGAAGATTAGATGAATCATTAAAAGATATTCAATTAAAATTAGATAATTTATTAGAGACAAGATATGTTGTATTTAAAGCTGAAAGATTTTTACAAATTAATCCAGGTATTATTGGTAGAGTCTCTCGTGAATATAGAGAACAAGAAAATAATTCAATTGTTGATGAAGAAGAAACTTTTCTTGATAATGATAATTTCTCTTTCACTATTGATTCAGATGATGAAGATGTACAAATAAATAATGAAGGTAATCATGATGTATTATTAGGTAATGGATTACAAGAACAATTTATGGTTGTTGGTGCAGTAAATAGAGAAAAAGTGGATGTTTTAAATAAATTATTATGGAGAATGTTACGTGGTAATTTATTTTTTCAAAATATTCCAATTGAACAACCTTTATTAGATTCTGATGGTTTAACTAGGATTGAAAAAGATTGTGTAGTAGTTTTCACACATGGTAATATATTAATTAATAAAGTTAAACGTGTTATGGAATCTCTAGGGGCTCATATTATTCCATTAGATAAAGAAAATTTTCCAAAATTAGATTCATTAAATGATGAAATTGATGATTTACAACAAATTGCTCAATCAACTGAACAAGCATTACATACAGAATTATTAGTAGTTCATGATCAAATTCTTCATTGGAATGTTGCATTTAAGAGAGAAAAATATATTTATGCAACTCTAAATTTATTTAGACCAGAGACTCATGGTTTAGTTGCAGAAGCTTGGTTACCAAGTAATGAAATTACAGATTTAACAAGATCTTTAAAAGATTTTGTTGAATCAATTGGTTCAGAATATAGTGCAGTGGTAACAGTTATACATACAAATAAACAACCACCAACTTATCATAGAACAAATAAATTTACCGATGCATTTCAATCAATTGTTGATGCATATGGGATTGCAACATATCAAGAAATTAATCCCGGTTTAGCTACAATTGTCACTTTCCCATTTATGTTTGCTATTATGTTTGGTGATTTAGGTCATGGATTAATCCTTTTCCTAATCGCTTTAGTATTAATTTTAAAGGAAAGAAAATTTGGTTCAATGAATAGAGATGAAATTTTTGATATGGCTTTCACTGGAAGATATGTTTTAATATTAATGGGTGCATTTTCAATGTATACAGGTTTAATGTATAATGATATGTTTTCAAAACCGTTAACTTTATTCAAATCTGGTTGGGAATGGCCAAGTAGTTTTAAACAAGGCTCTAATATTTCAGCAAAACAAATTGGCGTTTATCCATTTGGACTTGATTCAGGATGGCATAGTACAGAAAATTCTTTACTCTTTTCAAATTCTTATAAGATGAAATTATCAATCTTAATGGGATTCATTCATATGACTTATTCTTTTATGTTTTCATATATCAATTATAAAAGAAGAAATTCTAGTGTTGATATCATCGGTAATTTTATCCCAGGTTTAATCTTTATGCAATCCATCTTCGGTTATTTATCATGGGCTATTGTGTTTAAATGGTCAAAAGATTGGATTAAGGATAATAAACCAGCTCCTGGTTTATTAAATATGTTAATTAATATGTTTTTGGCTCCTGGGAAGATAGATGAACCGCTTTATAAAGGGCAGGCATTCCTTCAACAAGTATTATTGTTGGCAGCACTTGTTTGTGTCCCATGGTTATTATTATATAAACCATTAACTTTACGAAGACTTAATAGAAGTGCAAAGATGAGAGGTTACGACAGTATTCAAGATCAAGAAACTAGTCTTGAATTGATGGAAACTGAACAACAATTACATAATCCTGATGATAATGATATGGTAGTGACAGATTTTGATCTTCAACAAGATAATGATGATTCTGATCAACATGGTCCTAATGCAGAATTTAACTTTGGTGATGTCATGATTCATCAAGTGATTCATACCATTGAATTTTGCTTAAATTGTATTTCTCATACTGCATCATATTTAAGATTATGGGCTTTATCGTTAGCTCATGCTCAATTATCCTCTGTGCTATGGGATATGACTATTCAAAATTCATTCAGTTCTGAGAATTCAGGTTCACCATTGGCTGTATTTAAAGTATTCTTCTTATTCGCAATGTGGTTTGTCCTGACTGTATGTGTATTAGTTTTGATGGAAGGTACATCTGCCATGTTACATGCTTTACGTTTACACTGGGTCGAAGCAATGTCGAAATTCTTTGAAGGTGAGGGGTATGCATACGTTCCATTTTCCTTCAGTAGTATGATTGAATCCTGATAAATAAAAATAGACTTACCATACATATATATAGAGAGAGACAGAAAGAACAAAAAATCATAATATTGTTTTTTGTTTGTTTTTTTGATTAAAATCTTAAAATAATAATAAAAATGACATTCTTTAACACTAAATTTAATTAATATTATATACGTCTAATATATAAAAAGATCAGGATCCGTCAAATGTCTTACTAACAAGCTATATGTCTTAGATGGAATCTTCGGGAGAAAACCAACACCTAATTTTATAATTTCATCTGAATCGAATTCAGGTAGATCCTTCATTAAATTCATTGGCGAATCTGAACGAAGTATTCTATTTCTAATGGTAACTAACATCGCTACAATGAATAAGATATTCATGTGGAACCCGTATGCAAACATGAAATCCCAAAGACGACAGACATGATCCAGTGGCTTATTACAACCAGATAATGTTAAAATTGATGGCATCCCATATATTTCTGCAGTTAATAAGTTATCATTTAGAAATTTACTCAATTTGGGATCAATAATCTTAAGACACAGATCTAACAACTTAGCACCATTCCTCACACCTGTTAGGTTCGGTGTAATATATGTCGGTATTTGGGAATAACAAAGATTCGAAAATAATTGGAACGCCATAGGTTCACTGGGGCACGAATACAATAAAGGTGCCAATAATACGTTCATACCTTGTACATACGTGCTTATATTCTTCTTCGACTTGTCTTCTTCGTATAAATGTTGGGTTTGCCATGCAAAACAGGAGAGGCATCGTGTTAGAGCATCCTCTGGGACAATATCTTTAAATTTGGTGTTTGTTTGGAAAGTTCTACCAGTGTCATTCTTGATTTTCTTGTATATGGTTGATGATGGCGGTCCCTGGTTAACCAACGTCATATATATGCTTGTGGAATGTTCCATAGATGTCCTAGAGAGGATTGACCATATGTAAGCTCTAAGTCGCTGTTCACGTTTATCTCCAGTGGCAGGTATCCCCTCGCTAAGAACTAAGTACCGCAGTTGGGCTAGTGATGAATAGACAATGAGTGGTGGTTTACTAATAAATTTCTCAATGGATGACATCGAGTACTCCAGTGGTTGTATATGTGTTTGTATGTTTATCTTATTTTATGTTCTTTGGTACCTGTAGTCTTTTTAAGGTTTATTGATCTAACTTTTTTTTTCATTGCATCAAAGAGATCAACAATATATTAAGAAAGTTTCCACGTAAAAATTACAAATATAATATATATGTATACACAAGGAGAAGGTCCATGAACACCATTAAAACACATCAGTGTTATCGTTATGCGATGTGAACTATTTCAAGACTTTATAATAACCTTTTATTAAATATAATTAATAAGCAAAGTGATGTTTCTTGTTTACGCGTTGCGTACAGTATCATTATATGTAAACATTCAACAGATCCTGTTAAAATTTCACTTGAGGACAACTTAAGTAGTTTGTTTCCAAGCAATACCTTGAACATCAAGATTTAACGTTCCGAGATTTCTCCTTCTTGTTTAATCCTATCCAGATTTTAATACAATTCAAAGGTTTATTTCACATACTTTGTTATTGTTTACTCTATTTATATAGTTTTTAAAACACATCGCATTTCAGAACCGAGGATATATAAGCATAGAAAACAAATTGGAACAACACCAAGTATCAATTCAGAAGGTGTCATCTCTATTAGACTGGTTTTCAAGGACGAATGAACATTCCTAAGTATGAAAATAAACCTTTTAAACCACCTAGAAGAGTGGTGCCAGGTGAGAGACCTAATAGTGGAAACTCTACAGGTTTAGCGCCCACTATAGGACAGAAGAGAAATCATCCAAATGGATCAAATATCAATGGTAATAACGCCCCTGAACAAAGTAATAAAAAGGTAAGAACCCAGTCAGCATCTAAAAGTAGAGTCATTTCGAGACCAAGTTCATCTCCTCGTTTTGAGACATTTTATACTATTGTTCATAGAAAACCATCTCAAAAGAAACATAAAATATGGACTGGTGATGGGTACGCTATAGCAAGATTAAAAGAGGGAAGCAAGGTGGAAGTAGGTAAATTATTATTTTATGATGATTCTGGTAAATTTTTAGGTTCACCTAATCTAGCTTATATGAAATCAGATATTGATCTAATGGATGCTATATTTAAAACATCGGGATTAGAAATTCAATTGGATCATAAAATTGTAGGTAAAGAGGAAATGAACAATGTGATGAAGGTATTAAGTATAGATGGCAAATCAGAACGTCCCGTGAGTTCATCTAGGGGTTCTACATCTCCTGAATCTCTCTCAAATAGCAATACAAATATATCGCCGATCAATAAGACTATTAAATCAGGAGTACCTCTAACAGAATTGGTGAGGACAATGAAATTTTCAAGATTTAAGTCAGTCACATCAAAATCGCAAGTTTTAACACCACGTCGAGTATCTGCAATGCCAAGTACAGCAATTTCTGGAAGTAAGAAAACTTATTTGCCATTCTTTGATAAAACAAAAATTGAAAATCCAATTATTATGAATAGTTCAAGTGATGCGGACGTTGAAGTTATTGTTGATCCTTTGTTATCTAAATTTTTAAGACCTCATCAAAGGGTAGGTGTAAAATTTATGTACGATTGCATAATGAGTCTTGATCGGACATTTAACCCAGAATTATCGGATGAAGAAAAGGATCTTACTTCAACTAATGTTTTATTAGAAAAGGATTCGGACATTAACGGATGTATCCTTGCAGATGAAATGGGTCTTGGCAAAACACTAATGACAATTTCGTTAATATGGACTTTGTTGAAGCAAACTCCTTATTGTCATGGTAAAGATATTAATATTTCTCAATCTGGGGTTCCTTTAGAAGGTTATTTCAAAAAAATTTTAATAGTTTGTCCAGTAACTCTTATAACTAACTGGAAGAACGAGTTTAGGAAATGGTTAGGTCTAAATAAAATAGGTGTGTTGACACTTCAGAATGCTAATACAGTGGAGATGGATAGAAGCGCCGTTCATAACTTCCTTAGAGTTCATAGAACATATCAAGTGTTAATCCTCGGTTATGAAAAATTACTATCTGTAGGTGACGTCCTTATTCAAGATAATAGTGATCAAAATAAAGCATTAGGATCCATTGATCTTTTAGTATGTGATGAAGGTCACAGGTTAAAGAATCAGACTTCAAAAATATTAAATATTTTAAAAGAGATCGATGTGAAAAACAAAATACTATTGTCTGGTACTCCCATTCAGAATGATCTGACTGAGTTCTATACAATCATTGATTTTATCAATCCTGGTATATTCGGTAGTTATAACTACTTTAAGAAGCATTACATTACCCATATTACAAGAGCAAGAGATACAGTTAATAAGTATAATGATGACGTTGTAGCTCTTGGTGAGGAGAAATCCAGCGAATTAATAGCGATTACTAAAAAATTTATCTTAAGAAGAACCAATGATATATTGAACAAATATTTGCCTCCCAGAACGGATTTGATCTTATTTTGTAAGCCGAATGCATCACAGTTATCTGCATTTAAAAATTCATTGGATGGTTCTCATTTAGATTTCAATAATTTGACCTATAATTCATCCTTGGGCTTAATTACCACCTTTAAGAAAATTTGTAACTCTCCAAGTTTAATTCGGCCATCAAATTTAGAACCAAATTCAGGATACTTCTCTGGAATAAGTAGATCCTATGAAGTTACGTCAGGTAAATTGACGGTATTGATGAAATTATTAGAGAATATACGGCAAATGTCGGAGGATGAAAAAGTTGTCATTGTTTCAAATTATACCCAGACGTTAGATATTATACAAGATATGATGAATTCCATGAGATTAATATCTTGCCGCCTTGATGGGTCAACTCCGCCAAAACAAAGAGGCTCTATTGTTTCATCGTTTAATAACAATCCCAAGATATTCGCATTTTTGCTTAGTGCAAAATCAGGTGGGGTAGGTTTAAACCTAATTGGGGGATCTCGGTTAATACTTTTTGATAATGATTGGAATCCGTCAATAGATATACAAGCAATGTCAAGAATTCATAGAGATGGCCAAAAAAAGCATTGTTATATATATAGACTAGTAACCACTGGTTGTATAGATGAGAAAATTTTACAAAGACAGTTAATGAAATCCAGTTTAAGTTCCAAATTTTTAGATGATTCGAACACAAACACAGAAACAAAAACTAATGGTAAACAAGCAAAATCTAATAGTGATGATTTGTTTGATAAAGAAGATCTTAAGGACCTGTTCACAGTAGTAAGCGATACAACTGGCAATACGCATGATCTAATTTGTTCTTGCAATGGTGACAACACCATAATAAATTTAGAAAATGTGATAGAAAAGGAAAATCTAATGAATGTAGAGGAGAGGGAAAATAGGAAAGTTCTTGGTTCATGGTCCAGTGCACTAGCTTTAAAGGATGTTTTAAAAAATAAGCAAGACAACGAGAAAGCCCTCAAGACAGAAATGATGAAAAAATGTTTAATAGGATACAGACATATTAACCCATTAAAATATGCAGATTTACATGATAAAGTGGCTACTAAAACTGTTGAAGACCTTGCTGGAATTGTCACCTTTGCTTTCGTAAAAATGGGTGATGAGAATCCAGTATGATATTCGTGCATATATATATACAAAATATAATGATTTGTACAACTGCATATAGTAAGTAAATAGCAACACAATATATTTGAAACCAATGGAAAGATGATAAAGACTTACTTCTAGTCTATGATTGGGCTCAACGATAATGGTTTCATTGCTCGAGATGAATGATGATGATGGTATTAGTTATCTTTATTGCGATACTTTATTTTTCCTCCTGCGACATTTTTGTGTTGAACCTCCTCGATACACGTAGAATAGAATTTCACGTTAAAAAATGAATTTTCAAAACAAAAAAATTGGTTGCAGGCATCGAAGCAGTATACAATAATATAGAGTGACAACCCACTGTTATTATTAGAAAAAATTAATGATGAGGTTGTTAGTTTTGGTAAAACATTTGTAGATATAAGTGTAGATAACACAAGAATAATTGTGATCCTTTTGAAGGAATAGTTTGGTCTACTAATTGAGTTTGGAAGGTTAAGTGAAATAAGGGCGTTATGTTCAAAGGAATAGCTAACGCATGCAGCGCGTGCCTTCGTTATAGGAAAACTAATGTGACTGCTATGCTACTAATCGTATATGTTTTAGTCGTGGCTCTTTATTTGAATAACAATTTATTACACAAAACCGAATTATTACCTGCAGATAATGAGTCGGTAAGGTTACTTGAAAATGCCTGGTCAGATTTGCAGAATATAACGTACAAGCCTCATCCATATACATCACATGTTAACGACAAAGTTCACGATTATCTAGTTTACAGAGTTAAGGAGCTAATTGGTAACAGCACATTTTGTGAGATTTCTGATGACTACGAATCTGAAAGATCCATTTTATTTCCACAAAAGGACGTTTTCAATGTGTCTTCAAAGAAATCATCTGTGATATATTTTGAATCGTCAAACATCTTGGTTAAGATACAAGGTAAAAAAGATAAGAGTAACACAGAAGGGTTATTGTTATCTGCCCATTATGATTCCGTCCCAAGTGCAAATGGTGCTACAGATGATGGTAAAGGTATAGTGTCTATCTTGGCTCTTCTTGACTATTATTCTAAAAATCAACCCGAAAGAACTATCATTTTAAACCTTAATAACAACGAAGAATTTGGGTTATTAGGTGCACACACTTTTTTTGATCATCCATGGGCAAAACTGACTAAATATTTTATTAATTTAGAAGGAACAGGTACGGGTGAAGGAAATGCTATATTATTCAGAACTACAAATGTTATGACAGCAAGCTTATACAAAAATGCAGTAAAAATCCAACCATTTGGTAATTCTATTTTCCAACAGGGATTTAATCAAAGATTGGTACATAGTGAAACTGATTATAAAGTATACGAGGCCAATGGGTTGATGGGCTGGGATATAGCATTTTATAAACCAAGAAGCTTGTATCATACAGCAAGAGATAATGTTCAAAGTACATCGAGGAGCGCTCTTTGGAATATGTTATCTACTACATGGCAATTGAGTAATTATGTTTCAAATACCTATTCTATTAACAGCAATGATGATTCAAATGATCCGGCGATTTTCTTTGATGTTTATAAAACTTTTTTTTTCACATTTTCAGCAAAATGGCTATTCGTGATTAATATTCTTGTATTGATCATTTTCCCTCTCTTGTCTTTATCATTAAATTTTTTAGCAAGAAAGAGAAATATCCCTGTTTCTGTTCCTATTTTTAGTTGGTTAAAATTTCCATTATCGATATGCATTTCGATATATTTTCTTGTGGTATCTGAAAAAGCTATGATAAAGAAGAATCCATATATCGTATCCCACAATTTCATGGATTTAGTTACATTCTTCTTCATTCAGAATATTTTCTTCGATATAGTCGTAATAAGAGCTTCAAAGTTTATATTCGAACAAAAAGTATTAAAGGATATAATATTGATAGAATTAATGATTTTGTCATGGTTCCTTTTACTTGGATGTACAATTATGTTAAAGAAGACCGACTTCAAAAGTACTGGAGTGTATCCGATTACTGGTGTGTATATCAGTATCAGTTGTGCTGTGTTAATCTACTGTCTAGTAAGTTTATTTGGTGAAAGAAAGAGGATTCCTCACACAATTTTACAAACAACGTCTTATTCTAGTACAACAGTATCTACAGTATCAAATAATAGTGATAGTGGTGCGCCGGAAGAAACAACTACCCCTGCTATGTTACACGACAATGAACAAGGAATCATAGAGCATGACTCAGAAACAAATACTGATGAAAGAGCACCTTTATTATCCTCATCGGGCAATACAAATGATTATGACGACGGTAATGATAATATTCAAGAACATCCTATAACTGTCCTGAAGGATGCCAGTGCCACAAGACACCACGAATGGTTATTACAATTTTTGGTACTTGTACCTATAATGTTTATACTTTTCCAGGCTGTTGTTGATTGTTTGTCTGGTTTGAACCAAACAATTCAAGAATCGGAAGACTCCTTTAACCTTGTCTACAGTGGTGTTCTTTGGTCCTCTGTAATATTGAGTCTCTTAGTATTACCGTTTATGTCCAAGATTGGAGGACACATTACTATATACCTCTTTATTGCCTGGGTTGTCACCGGTCTATATTGCATTTCAGTTGAATCTTTTGACTGGGGTACACCACTTAAAGTTAGGTTTTCACAGAATATTGATGGTACTGTAGAAATAACAGGACAAATCGATATGGTAAAAAAATTGATATATGATCTACCAAGTTATAAACGGGACAACTATGCAAACATCAATGACGGTGTGAAATGTAGCCATGGAAATATTGGTGTTTGTTATTATAAGGGTATGTTACCTACTGTTGTACCTTATACCGGCAAGAATGCCAAGAACATCTCTGAAATTCTTTCTGTCGATGTAATTAATAATGATAGATTGTCTCCAGACCGTTCTAAATATGCCCCAATTAATGCTCAGATTAGATTAAATGTACCAAACAATAGAGCATGTGTGATCTCTTTTAATTCGACAAAGTCAATGAGAGCATCATCTGCTGTTAGAAAAATTAGTGTTTTCAACAACTATTCAAATGGCACAGATACTGCTAAAAAATTAACATATAAATCGAACAATGATATTAATGAGCTGCAGTTACACAAATTGAATTTTACAAGTGGTGGATATTTACTTGGACTTGAATGGTTTCCAAGATTATTATGGGATAAAAAACTGGAAACTACTCAAGACAGTGATTCTTTAGATTCTTTAGGTCTCAATATTAGGTGTTTCTGGGGAGATTACGAACCAGACACGTTAATTAATGGTGAGCCAATACATTTGGTTCCTGCCTATGATGAGTTACTAAACTACGCACCATT
Source organism: Maudiozyma serrabonitensis (assembly GCA_030571355.1). NCBI lineage: Eukaryota > Fungi > Ascomycota > Saccharomycetes > Saccharomycetales > Saccharomycetaceae > Maudiozyma > Maudiozyma serrabonitensis. The sequence continues at coordinate 321,699 of JAJLXS010000004.1, read as the reverse complement.
GAGGTACTCTATCACAAATAAAGAGAAGGGACTGGTGGTGGCAGATCACTATGTCGAATTATAAGAAATATTTGTAAAAGTCCTATGTAATATGTAGTATGCAAATATTAATGTATGTATTTTATTTTTTTCGTAATACTACGATATTATTAATTATTATTACAGATTATTATTTAAATGACTAGTCAAACTCTCATTGATAGTATCGAGAGTCTTGTGGGTGGCTGGGATTGGTGTAATATGCATTATTATTTATTGGGTGTTGGCTGTCCATAAGACCATTCTGGGGAACCGGCCCTCTAGATTGGCTTGTCATATTTTCGCCATTGAAAATAAATGGACGTGTTTCATCTCCATTTACCCTATTATTTATGATGTTGATGGGTTGATATGGCATTGGAGTTGGAATTGAGTGTTGTATACCTTGACCGATGTTATTTGAGATTTGTTGCATTCGCGAAGGTTCGATTACTGTCCTGTTATAATCAACTTGAGGTGAACTTTGAACATACTGCAGATCCCTGCGCACATATTGATTAGGTGTAACACCAGCAGTGTAAGGTCTTCTAAAATCTGCATTATTTGGTTCAAAGTGTACAATCGGTGTAGTGTGCGATGATGTGGGTAATGATTGTCTAGGATCTGGAATGAACACTGGCATTGAAATTATTTGACTCTTGGTAACAATTGGTATTGGATGCGGAGACATACTATATTGGTTATGGTCATAATGGCTCCTTATTTCATTTGCACCTTCTCTTCTGTTATATCTGTCTAATTTTTCAGGATTCATGAAACCACTCCCTTGTTGATAATTATTTCGAGGATCATAAGGCGCTGCTTGCATTGGAACCTTGTAAGAGTCATACGCTCCATAATTAGGATTGATTGTGGATGGTAGATTTTGGTGATGAGAACTCATACTGCCTTCATAATAAGAACCTTGTGAGGTTTCATAATTTTGGTTCCCGTTGAAATAAGAAGTCTTTAAACTTTTTTCTTTATTTGCATTTTCCTCGACCTCATTCTCCCAATTTATCCGGGATCTTTTCCGCTTCATAGATCTGTTGATTTCTTCGCTAGTTAAATCGATTACTTCTTCATTGCTATTTAAAGAGTTTTGATCAGAATCTGTAGAATTTTCGTCAACATTTTCTAAGTCAAGTGAACAGATATCTTCCTTCTCTACAGCTTCTATCGGTGCAAATAACTTTCCATCTCTATGATTCATGAGATCAATTAGAACAAAGATGGGTACATCAGGATTTTCATATTTCAAAGACTTTTCGTTTCTATTTATTGTTTCGTCGGTTTTTTCAATAGAATGTGAACTATTTGTTTTGGGTAAATAATTGGTAGTATGTTCTGTTGAATTCTCATTATTACTGTTAACTTCTAGTACAATTAATTTTGAAAGTAAAGTTTTTATTTTATTGACGTTTTCAGAGTCCTTTTCAATTTTGAACAACTTCAATGCTTGGTTAATAGCATCTGTTGCATTTTTATATTCGTCAGTTGCTGTATAGACCTGTGATATACCGAACCAAGCAATTGCAGCAAAGATATTGTTAAGTTTTATTTCATACGATGGTAATAGGTTATTAGAAGTGGAAGAACTACTGGTCACACTAGATGCATCGGAAAGGCTCCTCTCTGATTTTTCACTTTGGTTTTCATCAGTATATAGTGAATGATTAACTGCTTGAGTATAAGTTGAAAGCGCATCATCGAATTGTCCTAATCCCAAATATAATGAAGCAATTGATATCCAAATCCAAGGTTCTTTTGGTAAAATTTTTAAAGTTTTCTGATAATATTCGTATGCTTGATTTGCATTTTTTTCCCTGTTTTGTTTTAACAATAGTCTTGCTATCATATATGATGTTGAAGCTTGATCCTTTGGACGATCTAAACCAAGTTGTAATTTTAATTGATCAATCTTACTAGAAACTTCACTGTTATCCCCACTTAGATATATTAATTGCGTCTCTAATAATAAAAGTGGTTTTATTGATGAAGTCATGTGTGGATATTTTTCAATTCCTGAACGAATTAACTTAATTGCATCATGATAATTACTTGGGTTTTCTTCATAAATTAATGATGCTAAGAAATGATATGTATAACTTACTTTGATTAAATGATCATTTGGTTTCAGTTGATCCCTTTTTTCATCTAATAATCTCAATAAATACATTAGATCATTTTTACAACTTATAGTATTTCCAAATTTTTTAAAGAATTGAGCTCTAGTAATTAAAACATCGAGATAATAATTAAGGTTATCAAATTTTTCCAGAAATTGTAAACATTTATCAAAAGCAGGTAACCCTTCATCTAATGTTCCATATCGATTGTCCATTAATAGTAGAATTCTACATCGAAGAACATACATTTTATATTCTGATAAAGTTGGTAAAATATTATCATTGTTCATCGATGAATTTGTTTTATTACTTGAATCTTTATTGTCAATTTGAGTAGTGGGAGGGTTTTTTTGAATATTATTATTGTTGTTGTTAGATTCCACAGTTACATCGGTGTTTAAGATATTTGTTCCTTTGACTTTCAATGATTTGTTGTTAATTGAATTATTATTAATTATCATTGAATACTTTGAACTTTTCTCAAAAAGCGCAAGTGCCTGTAATATCGCGTGATTTGAATCATCGAATCTATTTAATCTAAAATAAGATACAGCTAATTTTTGCCATATCATAATATTATTTAATATAATTTTTGATTTTGAATTAACTGCAGTTATTAAAAGATGAATTACATTGATAAAACTTTTATTCTTCAAATATGCGTTACTTAATAATAATAATGATTTTAAATTTAAAGGATCATTTTCTAAAGTTTTAGTTAATAATTCGAATGCTAAAGGTAATTTATCCATATCAATCGCTAAAGAACTACATTTTTGCAATATTTCAGTTTGAGCTTTAATAATATCAGTGTACATTACTTTAGAACCTATCTTTTGCTATTGTTGGTGTTGTTATATATAAGGAGGAAAGTACAAAATGAAATGAAAATTAAATTGTCTTTAAGAATGGCAGAAAAAGTAAACTAAAAAAAAATAGAGAGAATTTGATATGTTTGTTGCTATAATTGTTATATTATTGAATTAATATGAAAATTACTCTGTCTTACAATAGTTCTATTTTTATTCTATTGAACCATTAATCATTATAACGCCCAAATATGTGCACGGGAAAGGTGAGCTTTAAAAGTTTTGAATACTTGTTATGTAGTAATAGTAGTAGTTATTAAGCAATGCTATGTTTTTTTCTTCCTTTGTTTTTTGTTTTTTTACACAATACTAGTTTTTAAATCTAGTAATTAGATTGTAATTGTTCTTAAGTGTTAAAAACTTTGAAGGAGATGATATATCTTTATAGTAGAAAAGAGGAAGACTTGTTGGTAATTTTTACAACAAAGAAACAAATAAAAAAAAAGATGTATATTGTTAAATTGAAGAATTAGAACAAGGATAAAAAAAAATTGCGATCAGTTATTAATAGGTGATTAAGTTTTCTTTTTTTTTCTTCTTAACTAGCTTTTATCTTGTTGTTGATTAATTTAAAACAAAAACAAAAAAAAACGTGAAACTAGAGTCAAAGTAATAGAAAATAAAAGAAGAAAAAAAGTTAAGTTACTTTATTGAATACAATGTGTTGTTATATAAGAATATGATTTAAAATTGTGATTGTAATAGATATAGTAATTATTATAATTGCTGTGTTGTTATTATTATTATTGTTATTATTATAATAGTAATAATTACAGTTATTTATTATATTTATTATATATTTTATGTTTAATGCGTCTACCTTCTTTCTTTAACGTAATGTTTAATAAAGTTGTTATAATTTCTTCCTCGATTATTAGTAAACTTTGTACAGTATTTTTTTACCAATTCAATTAAAATAAAATCTTCTTCTTCTTCTTTTAGAAAGAAAAAAAGAATTCCTGTGTTGTAAATAATTATTTATTGATTTCTTCTTCGAATAAACAGGGCTCAATATATCAAAATGAGACGTTGTCTAAATTTTTTTTTTTTTTTGCTTTAAGAAACATATAGTTGTATTATGTTATCTAAGGTCGATAGGTTAATGACTTTTTTTTTAAAAAAAAAAAATAAAGTGCAAAAATCCATTATATAAGCTTTTTCATCATTCTTATAAGTTTCTTTCCTCTTCTTTTTGTTATAGAAGCATACTTGCAGCTTAACATATTGAGGGATAAGAGACTTTTCTACTTAATTTCTTCAATGAAAAAAGGAATTAAGCTCAGTGAAAGAGAGAATTCCAGTTAAATTAAATTAAATTAAATTAAAAAATAAAAAAGAGATGGCTAGAAAGAGAGAGAAAGGTGAGTAGAAAACAGATCAGCTTTTAAAATGGTCGACAAGTAAAGATAGTGCACAATAATCTTTACGAATTTGATCTGGTAAAACTTTGACTAACCTATTAAATTAAATATATATATATATGTTGTTGTTGTTTATTGCCTTACGCACGTTATGTACGTCTTATCCTTTGCGAAGAATTAGTTGATGCTACATTATTTGACCTGTTTTCTTTGTAAGACACAGTTGACAAAACAAAACTGTCTGAGTTCTCAGGTGTTATCTGAGTGATGATCTTAAACTTTTTTTTCTTCTTCATTAGTTTCTTCATCCAATGTTTGTTCCTGAATGAAGAAAGAAAATAAAAAAAAAAATGGAAAAAGTATTGATATCTTGTACAATATTACAGGAGTACTCTTCCAGTTTCTTTTAGCCGAACCTTCCTGATATTGAATGGTGAGTCTACGTTAATTATCTCCTGATTATTTAATATTTTTTTTATTTTTCTTTCTTTCTGATTTGACACAAGCAACAAGTAAATATCAATACAAAAGATATATAAGGCTATTTCTAAGAAAATGGCTGAAATGGGAGGGCCTAGAAGAAAAAGGTTAAAAACCTTTTTCTTACTATTATTTATGGATATCCGATGTATTGAACTTATATCTGTTTCACAATCAAGAAATACATTGTTTCCATTCCCCCTTTTCTGAATCTTTATTAAAGATAAAGTTGCAAATAAGCAGTATTTATCCATTCTCTCATGGCAATGGAAGCAAAAGTATATATACTTAGTCGACATAATTTGTGTTTTTTTCACAAAATAGCTCTCATTCATTCGTAGTTAAAAGTTACGAAGAAGAAGAAGAAAGAAAAAAAAATATGTCAGGCCCTCGAGAAAATGGATATAAACTTTATAAGGAAAGAAAAGGAATCTCCATTATTTAATGCATATATATATGTGTACATATATAGTGGAATGATACAGAAAGATCAGGGGATGGGTAGATACTTGGCATATTTCCATAAAGGGAACAAATCTGACCTATTCTGAACAAACAAACAAAAATTGTACTTTGTCTAGAGAGAGAGAGAGGAAAGGAAAACCACATTTTATTCATAATTAAAATAGAGAAACCCGTAGAAGAACAAAAAAAAAACTTGTTTAAAATATCGGTAGATATTTTAGTTGTTGTAAGAAAGTTTATTTAATATTAAATTATCCAAGAATTAAAATTGTTAGTACTGGTAGTTTTTAATGAAGATTTTCAAAGGATCTGTGAGAATGTAGATAACGTAAGCATGAAGAGAATTATATTAAGTTAAGATCAAACTTCTAAAACAATGATCTCTCTAGTATTGTTCTGCAGATAAATAGTAACCTTGATATTGTAAATTAGTAGAGAGAAGAAAGAAAAAAAAAAAGTTGGCATATTAAATAAAATACTGTGTGTACTTCTCAGTTTCGGAAAAATAACGATGAAAACAAAATATCCGTGGAAAGAAGAAATTTTTTTACGTTTAGTGGTTAATGAGATAGTTGTTTAATAAGAATATGAAGTAAACAAAAAAATGAAAGTGATTAAATTAAAAAAAGAAAAAAAGCTTGTTAGTTAATGCCGTGTAAATAAGGTACAATGCATTGACATATATACAATTATTAAGAGAGAGAAAAAAAAAAACGTCAGTAAATAATTACAATAAAAACATAGAGATAAATAGAATTAAGATACAATTATTACAATGATATGACAAAAGTAGAAACAAACCAATAACAATTACAAACAATGCTAGAAGAAGGAGAACAATTGCTAATCAATCGTAGAATCTTTAATGATATTACAAATGTATCAAATAATTTAAATAATAATAATAATAATAATAATGATAAGAAGGCTCCTAGTAGTAAAAATTATCAATTTAATGAAGATAAAATTTATTGTAAAGATAATTTAGAAATATTGAATAAAAGACAGGATAAAATTTTATTACCAAGAGTATTTCAACATCATAATTTACCAAATTGGTTAATTAAAAGATATAAAGAAAGTAATGATAATTATGAATTTTTTATTAATAAACATAAGAATATTGAATCACCATGTAATAGTTTAAGACAAACAAATATTCAAGATGATGATGAAGAATGGATTAAATTTAAATATTATAGAAAAATAAATTCAATTAATCAAATATTATGTCGTTTTTGTTATGGTAAAAATTGGATTAATGAATCATATATATATGAACATTTATTTGGATCTCATGGTATTGTTACAATAGAAAACGAAAAAAAAGGGATAAATATTAGATTATTACCATTACCGGAAAGATATCAAATAATTAAATTAAAAAATTCAAAATTAATTAAAATTCAAGTACTATGTAAAGAATGTCAAGGATGGATTCAATTAAATAATGAAAATAATCCAAGAAAGGATTCAATTGAATATAGGCAGTTACATGGAATTCGTGGATTTTATGAGAATTATTTTAGACATTATATTTCATGTAAAGAGAGTGAACATAATCAAATTCATTTTATTTCAAAATGAGCAAGGAGGGAAGAAAACAAACAAAAAAAAAAAAAAAATCACGAGATAAATTTCCCATCTTTTATCTCCGACCGGTGATAAACAAACAACATAAATTTATATATATACATATATTCAATAATTTTAACTCAGAAATCGACGCAGTATTTACCAAATAATCCTTACAGTAAGATAGAAGGAAGTCTATGCAAAAAACTATCCCAAAAGGGAAATAAGGCCAAAGAAAAAAAAAATTAATTCATTACAAAGGGAACCAAAATAAAAAAAGAAGATAAGAATGTGTGTGTGTGTGTGTGAGTAGCAGTTATTGCCGTATGAGGGAAACCACGAAGAGATGCCGGTGCTTTACTCATAGTAATAGTTAAATAAAGTTGATGTGGCAGTAAAATATAACAACATCCATTTTAACCGCGGAACAAAAACAAAAACAAAAATAATAATAATACATTTAACATATCAAAATGGTGAGGAGAGCATAGCATAGCATAGCAGAGCATAGCAGAGCAGAGAGAGGGGAGATTGAATTAACACTATATAGTAAAATACAAACCCTAAATAGTATGCGATGTGCCTCAGATCATGCAGTAGAGGAAAGAGAGGAGAACTGGAAATAAAAGACCGCCCCTTAAAAAAAAATCAGAGATAACGCACGGTGGAATCAGCAACTCTTTCTGTATTGAATACGGAAATGTAATGTGATTTCAGGAGACATTCTCCCGCACAAACAAGATAACAATATTATTCGGATCGCAAAAACACAAATCAGTGGTTGTTAACAAACACCCGGACAAAACACATTAATTTAAACAGATCCTTTTCTATACAGACACAATAAATATGTTTATGTGCCGGTCGTCCCTAATAACAACGATGGGGAGATATCTCTCTCTACGCACAATTGTTAGTAAAATATCGATTTTAATCTATAATTTCTTTAAATAAAGTTATATTATATGTTCTCCCACACCCCCTTCTCTCTCCTATTAACACACTCTTCACCCCCATCCACTAAATCATCCCTACCACACAATCACAACTCCAATTTCTGTGCATAAAATCTATGTACTCTTTACTTTTAAGCATACACATATTTTCCACCTAAAAATTTAAGGAGAGAAAGAGAGTTAGCTAAATTGTTCCAGATTCACCATATTATATAACGATATATTACTTATACAAAACAATTTGTTAATCACTTAAAATATGCATGAAATCTCTAAAATATGTCTATGTAGTAATAATTTAGTAACGTTACAATTCATATTTTCATAAAAATTGCATCAACATCATCATCATCATCATCCTCATCATCATCATCACCGCTTAATATCGATAAAGTCTTTCTACATCTCTTTTCTGGAAAAACAGAGTAAAAAAATATGGATTCTTGCAAATATGTACACTAATTTAATTTAGTGCCTTGCCTCCCCAATCAATTATTGTACATTCATTCACACACACACACACATATATATATATACTACACAAAGGTGGAATCATTATAATGCATATAAAAGTAAATCAGTTTCCTTTTTACATGTATATATTTTTTAAATTCTTTTCTTATTTAATTGAATTTCTTTCTTTCTAATTTTTATACATCTCTTTTCGAAAATTAGTAATAATAATAATTGCAATTTATTTTAATGTTATAAAAAAATGGATCCTCAAGAATTTGATAATAATAATAATCAACGTTCAAAGAGTTCAAATTCAAGTTATATTGATACCAACAACAATAATTATTTATATTTTCAAAATGTTAATGATTTAAAATATTTAAATCATGACACAAATAATAATTTTTATTACAACAATAATAGTAATATGAATAATAATGAAGTAATAACACAATTTCCAAAATTTGATTCCTACGCTGATGCTTATAATAGATTAGCAATTATTGACCCTTCTTCAATTAATCATAATACGACAAGTATGGATATGATGTATGGTTTATCAACTGTTGATTTTCAACAACAACAACAACAACAACAACAACAATTTCAACAGCAGGATCCATTTTTAAATAATAATATTAATAGATTTACGCCGACTCCATTAAATTCAACAACAAATAATTCAAAAGGTATATTAGCAATGTCTTTGCAAACTATGGGTATGCAAATACCTATTGTAACAAATTCGAATAATAATACAACACCTTTATTAATTCAACAATCAAATAACTCAAATACAAATAATAATATTCCAACTTTTAATAATAGAAATTATATTACTGTTAATAGCAGTAATAATAATTTAAACGATTCTAATAATAGAATGATTCGTTCAACTCCAAAAGATGGATCTCAACAAATTTTATCAATACAATCATCAAAAATTAATAATAATAGTAATAATAATTCAATTATTAATAATGATACAGAATCATTAACAAATTATGATGAAACTCAGCGATTTAAATATGGTTGTACAATTTGTGGTAAAAGATTTAAGAGACCATCATCTTTAAAGACTCATATTAATATTCATACAGGATTTAAACCTTTTACTTGTCCTTATATGGAATGTGATAAATCATTTAATGCAAAATCTAATATGTTAAGACATTATAAATTACATTTTAAATTAAGATCTGGTGCTTATATTTTACCAGATGGTCATATTTCTTTAAATAAACCAACTTCAAAACAATTATTTAAAAATATTTCAACTTTAAATAATGATAATAATGGTAATAATAAATCAAAAAAATCAATTATTGATCATACCCAATGGTGAAAAAATTAATAATAACCAATATATCGCAGCACATTAAAAATTTTAATTTTTTTTTAATTTCCTCACATTTTTCTATTTAATGACACATTTCATAAAGAACTTTTTTACGACTAATTTTAATTCTTCTTCCTTTAATTTAATCTATTTTCTTTTTTTTGATTATGTAATATAAATATATATACATATATAATCATAAACAGTATATACTATTTGAAAATGACAATGGTAGTTTGAATAATATCTTTTTATTTACTTCAAAAAAATTTATGTCTTAATTAATTTAATTAATTTATCAATATCTGTGAATTTTGTTTCATCATTTGAATTCATTTTATGTGTTTCTGTTAAGATATGTTGTCTTAATGTATCAGTATATACTTGATGACAATTTTCACAATATCTTTTTTTATTATTTCTTAATTCAATCGATTTATGTAATGGTCTAAATCCTGTATTTACAACAGTTTCATCATATTGTTCATCGTACATCGATGCTTGTTGTGTCAATTGTAATAATGAAGTTCTTGGTTCATGATCATCTGATAATTCCGAAAGTGCTAAAGTTTCTACTGTATCATTACTACCTAATGAATCATTATCGAATGATGGTTCTGATGATGATGATGACGACGATGAAGAAGATGACGAAGACGATGAAGTATGTTTCGCAATGACTAAATCATTCCTTAATGAAATCATTGGATCAACATCTTCATTAAAACTTTTAAAATTTACATCCATTGTATTGAATCTTTTCAACTGTAAAAATTTTAAAGAATTCATTAATTTTTTTGAATTTTGACAACCATGATTAAAATAATCATATAATTCTTGATTAACAGATTCTTGTAATTCTAAATCATTAATAATATTTTTTAAATCCTTTGGTGGATGTGCATGTCTTTGATAAATTTTGCGTAATTTTAATGCATATCTTTGATTTAAAAGATCACGAGTGTATCTTTTTTTAGTCAATGCCACTACAGAACTGTTATTCGTATTATTATTCGTATTTATTGAAATTGTTGGTGTAAATGGACATTTCCCATAATCTGAATTTTTTTGAATGTGTGGATAAGGTAATTGATCTTTACCAGATTTATTAACTAAAGCAATATCCCATTGTTTACAAATTAATGGTTTATAACGTTGTCTTATATCATATAAATATATATGTGGTGAATCCTTAAAATAAATTACATCATTTGAATATTGTGAATTTAATTTAATATTATCCTTTGAATCATCAAGATATTGATTAAAATTCATTTGAAAATTTTGAAAAAATCTTGATAATTTTGATAAGTCCCAAATTTTTTTCTCAGCTGTTGGTAATTCATTACTTATTATAATTAAATTTTCATTATTAATTTGTTTGGGATTTAATATTGGTTCAATTTTACCACCATGTTGTAAAATTTTTTTCTTTAATGATAAAATTTGTAAATTATTAATTTTTTTAAGATTATTATTTTTGGATAGTAATGATTGTAAATCAAAATAAAAAGTTAAACCATTTTTAAATTTTTCTTTCCAAGTTAATTGCCAATTAATCATTGGATTTTCCTTATTATTAACTGAATTCTTCTTCTTTTGTAATTGTTGTAATGTAGTTGATCCCATCATTCTTCTCTCATTATAATGAATCACATGAGGATCTCGTATCAATTGAACTAACACATCATCATTATTCATACTCATTCTTGTCGGTTCTCAACCAGATATATGAGGCTCACTAAACTTCAATAATCAACTATCACCCTTTCTCTCCCCCAAAAATGTGTCTAATCCTTTATGTATGGTCCCTCTTTCCTAATACTGAAAAATATTGAAAAATCCTGAAAAGAAAAAAAAAAAAAAAAAATAATGTATGTATGTATGTATGTATTATGTAAAATTATGAAATTACTATAATAAGGGTGCGCGACACTCAAAATATACAACAATTATTCATTTGAGTTTAATTTATAATTAATTAGAGAATTACAAGACTTCAATAAATATTTCATCTTTAAAGTTAATAAACCATATGGAAATATTGGATCAGCAGTTAATAATAATAACAAATCACTATTTGGTATTTGTGCAATACAAGCATGTAAATTTTCAATTTCATAATTATATATTTTTGTCTCAACCGAATTAAATTTGAATGTATAATGTGGTTCAGGATCATCATTTTCATTTTCGTCCCATTTATCTTTACATAGTAATGTCATCATTTTTAAACTTGTTTCATTACTGTTGCTATTTGTTGTATCTAATAAATCTAAATTTGTTGAATATGATAAAACCGATCCATTTTTAATTGATAATAATACAGCTGATTGTATTTGTAATTGTTGTGAATCTATTGTTATAGGTTTTAATGTTTGATGTAATAGATCTGCTATATAACCTCCATGAATCATTATGTCGTCGTTGTATTAAATGATTTCATGTCTTATCTAAATCCATTTGTCATACTCTCTTTAATATACTCTCTCATCCTCATCAATCCAATTTTTCTTTTTTTGTAGTGGCTCTCTCACCTTCCTTTAAATTAGTATTTTGTGCGGATAGTCAGTCTTTTGTATGAAACCGATTTTATAATACAAAGAAAGATAAGAGAATAAAAAATAAGTAGTGAAGAGGACTATTGAGTGACATTTAATTTTACAATGATTTGATGTGATATTACTATCATCATCATTAGTAGTAGCATTTACCCTGATATTAAAACAAATAAATCAATCAGGCTACGGTCACGTGACTGTAACAGTCACGTGACCGTAACATCACTATACACGTAATGGTGTCTGGGTGTGAGAACGTACACCCAGACCTCCACAAAAAGCAACGTGGGGCGAGAACGAAAAAAGAAACTTTTAAAAATAATAGTCGAACCGCGTTGTGCGGGGTATTCTGTGCACACCACATCCACGTTAATACTTGAGACACGACTACCAACCATTTTTGGGCAGAGGGAAAGCGTGGGAAAGCCAGAAGTAAAAAGCCGCGAAATTTTCGCAGTTCTTTTTATTTTGATTTTGTTTTGGTAAGCAACGAAAATGAAAATTTTTTCAGTTCTTCTCTCGATTACGAAAGCCAAAGCTACTATGTTTACAGTTGTTTCTTTGTTGACAACAACATTGAACAACGTAAACAGTTTACCATATTTGCATTTGTTGACATAAACAGGAGAACAGGGACATCCACACACACATATACATTCTGAGTTTTTTTTTTTTTGTCGTTCAAGTGAGATCGATCGATCGAATCGAATCATTCATTTATAAGTAATGCAAAGAACTGTAAAATTTTCTTTATTTATTTGACACCCCCGTTGGCAACTATTTTATTTCTATTATTTATAAAAGGAAGTTTTATCTTTTTTTTTAAAAAAAAACCTTTCGTTTCCTATTTTATTTATTTATTTTTGGTACTTTTTTTATCAAATATCATATAAATAAATATACTCCGTCTATAAACCTATCCGTCCATTCGCTATGCAATTTAAGAAGACTGCTATCGCCACAGTTGCTGCTGTCTCTTCAACAGCTCACGCTGCTAATTCTACTTCAACACAATCTATTGCTTCTGGTTGTAGTCTAGGTTCAAGTGCTACCGCTACAGCACAATCTGATTTAGATAAAATCGCAAGTTGTACTGAATTAGTTGGTAATTTAACTATTACTGGTACTTTAGGTTCTGCTGCTTTAGCTAACGTTAAGAAAATTGATGGTTCTTTACGTTTATATAATGCAACAGATTTGGTTAATTTTTCTGCCGATTCTTTGACAACTATTAGTGGTAGTTTAACTTTACAAGATTTAACTCTATTAGAAAGTGCTTCATTTGGTTCTTTACAACAAGTTGATGGTATCGTTTTACAAACTTTACCAGCAATTAGTACTTTTTCAACTAATTTACAAAAAGCTAATAATATTCAAATTTCTGATACTACTTTAGAATCTGTTGATGGTTTTTCAACTCTAAAGGAAGTCTCCGAATTAAATATTAATAACAATAGATATTTATCATCTTTTAATTCATCTTTAGAATCTGTTACTGATTCTTTACAAATTTCTTTTAACGGTGAATCAACTCAAGTTTCATTTAATGAATTAATCTGGGCTAATAATATTACTTTAAGAGATGTTGAACAAGCTACTTTCCCAAAATTACAAACTGTTAACGCTTCTTTAGGTTTTATTAACAATACTTTATCTAATATTACTTTAAACAAACTAACTAAAGTTGGTCAAACTTTTTCTGTTACTTCTAATGATGATTTAACTGTTTTAGAATGTAAAAATCTAACTTCTGTTGGTGGTGGTTTTGTTGTCGCTAATAACACTAATTTAAATACTATTGATGGTTTCTCTAACCTTGAAACCGTTGGTGGTGCAGTTATCGTCACTGGTGAATTTTCTACTTTAGATCTATCTTCCTTAAAATCTGTTAAAGGTGATGCTACTATCGAAACTAATGCTTCAAATTTCTCTTGTTCCGCTATTAAGAAATTACAAAGCAATGGTGCTATCCAAGGTGATTCCTTCGTTTGTAAGAATGGTGCTGTTTCTTCTTCATCTTCTGTCACTTCTTCTAAGTCTGGTTCAAAGACTTCTTCAAGTACTAAAACTTCCTCCAGTGATGATGATTCATCTTCATCTTCATCTTCATCAAAATCTAAGGGTATGGCTGCTGCCGATTTTATCCCTGTCAATTCCGTCATGGGTGCTATCGCTGCTGCCGCCATTGCTCTATTATAATCATAATACGAATCATAAAAATAATAATAAGCATCATACTCCTCCCCCATCTGGAAAAACTTTTTTAACTTATATATCCCCCCTCATCTTCATTAACGTTTAAACATAAAGTTTTTTTTTCTTTTTAATTGTATACAAGAAAATCTAAATAATTAATTTATATCAAGAAAAAAAAAAAAAATTTGTAATATTTGCTATTAGTTCAAAATTAGATTATATTTATTTATTTTATTTATTACAGTATACAAATTTTTATTTTGAATGTTTATTATTTTTTGTTTCTTCTAGATGGTGGAACATAAGCACCTTTCTTTGGTGCAGGTGAAGAATTCTTTTGTTCTAATGCAGCTTCCATCTCTCTTTGTTTACGTGCAATTTCATCACGTTTAGTATCATTCATTGATCCAAATGGTGAAGCCTTTGGTTGAGACTTTCTTTCTTCCAAAGCGGCTTCCATTTCTCTTTGTCTACGTGCAATTTCATCACGTTTAGCATCATTCATAGAACCGAATGGAGAAGCCTTTGGTTGAGATGGTGCACTTGTAGTAGTGGCAGCAGCAGCAGCATGTTTTGCAGCAACAGCATCTTCCATTTCTCTTCTCTTACGCATAACTTCTTCGTCAGCCTTAGCACGAGCAGCTCTTTCTTCAGCTGCAATTTCTGCTTTACGTTTAGCAATTAATTCATCATAACGTTGTTGACGAACTTCAGCAATACGTGCTTTCTTAGCTTCTTCAAGTTTAGCCTTTAGAGAATCACGTTGAGCACCAAATTCAGCTTCATGAGCTGATTCTAATTTACTTTTCAAAGATTGGAAATCAGAATAAACATTAGTTAAACGTTCATGATCTTCTAAACGTGCTTCATGTTCTGATTTAGCAGCAGCAATAATCTTCTCATTCATTTCTTCATACTTCTTCATATCAACAGCTTTATGTTCTTCAGCTTCCTTTTGTAAGATTGGATATTCAACTTTTCTCAAAGCTCTTTCCATGTAATCTAATCTATTTCTAGCATATTCAACCTTTTCTTGTAATTCCATTTGATCCTTAGATAATAGAGAAACAATCATTGTTCTTAAATCCTTTAATTCCATAGTCTTAGCTAAAGCTGGATCAATGTAAACATTACCCTTGGAGTTAATATCAGCAATAGCTTTAGCGGTAATAGTTTCCTTCAATGCAGACAATTCACGTCTCTTCTTTTCAATTAAACGTTGACGAGCATCTTCAGCAAGTTTAGCTTCCATTAAAGCTTTTTCTTCCAAGTTACGTTTTTGTCTAACTTCAGCATCTGCTTCAGCATGTAAAGCATTTTCTTCTTGGTATTTTCTTCTAGCTTCTTGATGTCTCTTAGTACGTTCTTCGGCAGCTGCTTTAGCTTTTTCAATGGATTCTTTGTTACGTTCAATCAAAGCTTCACGAGCAAGCTTAACTTTAGCAACATATGATAAACCAGCAAAAGTTTCAACTTCACTTAAAGTCTTGGATAGTTCTGACAATCTGTTACGGATGTAGAAGTTACGAGTGACAATGACTTCAGGTTCAGCAGCAGTAGCACCTTCTTCACCTTCGGCTTGTTCACCTTCTTCAGCGGCTTCAACTTCAACGATTTCTTCTTCCTCACCTTCAATTTCTTCTGGTATTTCTTCTTCTTCTTCCTCTTCTTCGGCACCTTCAGTGGCTTCAGTTTCAGCAGAAACTTGAGTGAATGCAGTGAATGGATCTTTGACAAATTGAACAGTGTTACTTTCGTGGTCAATGGTGAAAGAGACGTAATCTTCAACTGCAGCTTCCAATAAAGCTCTTTCAATATTCCATTCGGACATGTTAAATGGTTCTGGTAGAGTAACTAACATGTAAAGATCAGACAAAGTGATACTATCGTTGTTGGTAGAGGCTTCAACAATAGATCTTCTAACAATGATATCTCTAATGGATTCAACGTATTGAGCAAAATATGGTAAAGCATTCAGTTTTGGCAGCAGAGCAGAAAGTTGAGACTTGATACCTTCTGCGGAAAATTCAACCTCCATAGCATTGTACAGAGTCTTAATATCATCATTAACATACTTAAAGAACTCATCTTCTAGAAGAGTAGCCATAACATCTTTTCTGGCTGGTTTACCTTCAAGGCCTAATAAACGGTATAGACGGAATTGACGATCGTAACCAACAGTTGGTAAATCATCCAACTTTGAAGCTAAAACAGATAAGAAGATAGTAGATGTATAAGTCTTGAAATCATCTTCGGTAGCATTTGGATTGGTAATATATAGATCATAGAATTTTTTCCAAGCGACAGTATGTAGCAAGGAGTCACCAGATACTAAGAAAACCTTCGCCATGTTTTGGTAGTAGTTAGCCAAAGTGGATGCCTTTGGAGAACTCTTTGATAATTTCATCAAGTGGAAGACATCTTCAATGGATCTGAAGGCTTCATGCCATAATTCTAACTTGACAGAACAATTAACCAATTGGAAACGTTGTTCCAAGTAACGTTGTAAAGTATCATTGTCACTTAGATCAACAATATTGGTACCAGATTTACTTTGTTGATAGTTGGCTGCATCTAAATGTTGACGTAACATATCAGCTAATCTCTTAAATTCATTCTTACGGTTGTTTTTCAAACAGAACATCATGGTTCTGTTAACAACACCAGAGTAAGTAATTTCTAATTGAGAGTTGTTTCTCAAAAGATCTAGAACAGCACGGTATGATTCCCATGTAAATCTCATCCATGAAGTTAATGCTTCGTCATTAAACCCAGCAACAGATTGGTCTTCTTCATAAGCAGAAATTAACAAATTTTCTGGGGTAACACCACCTTCCAAATCGTCATCTTCTTCATCGGTCTTTTGGTCTTCCTTGGCTTGTTCAGAAGCAATCTTCTTTTCAACAATATCGATGAACTTACGGGAGATAGCACTGACAGAGGCAAGACCTTCTGGAGAACCTTGAACTAATTTCTTATATTGGTGAAGGGCATCCTTGATCATTCTACCTTTCTTTAGATCAACACCAAGTTCCAAAAATCTGAAAACAATTGGTTCAATGGCTGCTGGTTCAGCAAAACGAATTCTTCTAGCTGTGAAGAAATCAAAAAGAGATTGTAAAGCTGCTTGGCTTTCACCAACGGAAATCAATTCCTCAGCTCTTTTAAGAGCATTTTCAGGACGTAATGGTGGAGGGGCCATCTTTGGTTAATATCCTTTTCTTGATTTGATTTATTTTTACCTACTTTAGCTATTGAATAACCAAATAGTATATTAATATAAACTTAGGATAGTTCAAATATGTTCTCTTCTCTTCAGTTTATACGCCAAAGTTCATACACTATTACGGTATCAAGTTACAGATACTGAATGAGCGTTGAAAGTGAAAAATTTTTCAATATTTTTTTTCGTTCAAATTCAATTAAGCGTTACCCTCATCTCAATAAAAACAAAATTATGGCGAATATAACAGAACTAAAACCAACTAAGTAACATATACCAAGTTGTTAAAAACAGGATCTTTATACAAGAAGGAAATCTAATACGTCCTTCTTTTGCCATTAAAAATTTTGCTGTTCTACAATAGTAAAAAATAAACCCAATTCATTTTCTTACTTTCTTTCTTACATATATTACATATAGCGCACGGCTCGATATATAATCATTAGGCCTGTGTCATCAACTCTATAATCTCATTAACTGGGTCATCATCATGTCTAGCTGTTTCAATATTGGTTAAGGTTTTCTTGATTCCAATATTAAAGTTTGGAGTCACTCTGCTTAACTCATTGACGACTTTAACTCTATCTTCATCCTGTAGGAATTTTGTATCCATCAAGACATTGTTGAATTCATCCAAGCTTGTCAGGTTTGGAATAGCAATTTCGTTGTCAAAACAACTCAATATATCCATCTGTTTAAGTACACTATATGTTGATGTAGTTGTCATAATTAAGAGACGACGTCCCTCAGGAGGTTTTGTCATTAAAGCAACCTTTAGAACTTGGAGGATATTGTTAGAAAATCTTGGGCCGATAGGAACCCAATCAACTAATGTTTCAATAGAATCAATTACTAGGATATTTAGTGGTGATTTATAGGCGTCTCTAAAGGTACTGTCAATGTATGCAATCTTTGCGTTTTCTGACATACCGGAAAGTTCACCAGGGGAAATCATTCTGATAAATGGGAATTCTGATTTTAAGGCAATGGATGCAGATAATGCTGTCTTACCTGAACCTGGTGGACCATGAAGTAGTAAAGAAACCAACCTGGATTTTTCACTTTCACGGACTTGACGAACATAACGTTCACCATTCTTAATTATGGCGTTTACTCTATCAGAATATCTAATAATACCACCTTCCATGCACATTTTCAAGTCTTCTTCATTAATACCGAAGGCAGGTGTAACTTCCCTTAGAGCATTCATGAAATCAGATCTAGTGACTTTTAATTTAGCAATATCCTTTTGATTTAACTTCGTAGCACCTTTACCAATATTAACAGTCTTATTTATAGCAAAAGAACTTGCACTCTTAACTAAACCTTCTATTTCTGCACCAGAAAAGTTCTTTGTCAGTTTAGCCAATTCTGCAAGATCAACATCACTGTCCATCATCTTATTTTCTCTCATTTTCTTGGTCTGAATTTCAAAAATTTGTAATCTACCTGGTTCATCTGGAAGATGGATTTCAACTTGAACTTCAAATCTACCTGGACGCAACAAAGCACTATCAATCAAATCTTTACGATTAGTCATACCGATAACCAAGATATTGTTCAATTGGTCAACACCATCCATCTTTGCTAACAGTTGGTTAACAACATTGTCACCGACACCGGTACCATCACCTCTTGAACCTCTTTGTTTAAAAACAGAATCCAATTCATCGAAGATGATAATATGCAGGGAGGAGTCATCACCTTTAGCCTTATATTCAGCCTCAGCGTCTTTGAAAAGATTACGAATATTTTCTTCTGAAGAACCAACATATTTACTTAGAATTTCAGGACCGTTAACAATTTTTGGTTCTTTTGCATTTAGCATTTTACCAATTTTTCTGGCAATCAGTGTTTTACCTGTACCTGGAGGACCATACAATAACAGACCCTTCACATGTGTGATACCTAATTTTTCAATTACAGCAGGAGGGAAAATTCTACTAGCGAATGCTCTTCTAAAGATTTTGGTAAATTCTTTATCCAAACCACCTACACCTAAATCTTCGAACTTAAAGTCTGATCTAATGACAGCATCTGATCTTGGTCTCATAGAGTTGGTAGACGTCAAATTAACCAGACCGTCTCTTCCTTTGAAGAAATTAATTTGGGTTTGCTTTGTTAGAATCCCCTTGGCTTCAATCCTAGTTTGAACTTCGTTGCTCATTTCAATATCACCTAAATCAATAGCTTGCAAATTTCTAATCCTCAAATCAAAGAAATGACCTTTAAATTCCATAACTAAGTATTGGGTAGCAGAAAAGATCTGTGACTCGAAATTTTTAGCAAATTGAGCCGCCAATTCATCTTGGTCAAATGGTGTGGTGACAGCTTTACCTCTAGATCTGAAAGAAATCTCAATATCCAAGGTCCCCAAATAGGCCCTCTTACCTGAATATTTAAATAAATCGAAAGCCCTTGCTTGAATTTCTTGATTCAAAGACCAGCCACCCCAACTACGTTGGTTACCATTCAAACCAACTGTACCTGGTGCAACTTCATTCGAATGTTTAGTTGTATAGACAAACAGATTATCAATAATAACATATATGTTATCTGGAAAATCATTTGGAGAAACACTAGCGACGTTAGCTAATGCTAGTGTGTTATTAGGACAATTGGCGACGAGTAAATGGCGTGGTCTTTGATCCACATTGCTCATGTCCGGTGGTGTATTGGTATGGCCGACATTCCTACCAAACCCTGGTATTTTAAACTTATCCATGATTGCTTCCTAAAAATTGAAAATATTAGATATGTTCTTTCCACTTACTTCTTCCCTCTTTGTTTAATGTATGTTAATAGATTTCTTATATGTCCCTATTTAAGTACACTTCATCATTCTTTGCTTCAACCAAACTTCCGTCGAGGTTGTTCGCAAATTGTTTTTAACGCGGCCAACAAGACAGAAATTAGAAATGGCGTCACTATCCACTATTCTGATATAAGCACAATTTCAATAAATGTCAATATACTGACGGAAACTATAAGAATGATCTTGACAAAAGAGCAAAGTAGTCATTATTTAACCCCATGGCATCTTTTCATAAAAATAAACATCCCAGAAAAGTAATGATCTCTTTTATCAGAAATAATTTTATTTTATTATTGTTACAAATATTTACTATTATATCGTATATATGATTACCTCTCTTCAATTTTTGGAAGACTTAGACTGAATGATCCTATGTTGGATGCATCAATATCTGGTATTATACTACTATCCATACCTGCTACAGTGATTGCACCCGGTGCGTCGCCTAAAGTAGGATTAGGTTCATCATGAGGTAGCACGGATGATCCTCCTATTTCACTATCTGTCGCAGGCTTCGATATCGCCTCAGTCTTTGGAGCAATAGGCTCCTCAGGAAGAATAAACGCATCTGAAATAGGTTTCTTTTTATAAGCTGTACTAATTTTACCAGTAGGAGGAAGTCTCAATCTAGCTGTACCCTTTGTCTTCACAATAACCTCATCATCTTCTAAAAGAATATAGCTTGGGGAATCTAAATTAGTCTCCTTTCTCTTAATTTTCTCCTCAATAGTAACACCTTTTGGTGGCTTTGTAGCATATAATTTGGATCTTTCATACGCCTTCTGTAGAAATGGTTTTAGGACCATGGAACACTTATCAGAATCAATATACTCCTTAGGAATTCTTGAATAACGAGCTTTCTCGAATTCTTCTGGTTGCAATTTCTTGACTTGAATTTTTGTTTCCCCATCTGTCGCGTGAAACTGCGAAGATAACAGTTGTAATGGAACTGATGAACTTAACACACCGAATTCTTTTTCCAGACCAAGTTCCTTGAAACCAAAAAAATCTTCACCAGTTAGTTCGGTAGCAAAGTCACCAGTTAAAAAGCTTTGACTTTCATCATCAAAATTACGTTCAGAAAGTTCTTTCAAAGTTGGTCTTAATAAGTCTTTCAAAAAGTTTTCTAATTTCATCTTGACATCCTTTAACTTTCTTGGTTTTTTCCCAAATTCAGATTCTAAATAGGTGTAAAGATCATCTGGTCTACTAATACCATTTTCTAATAGAGATATTTTCAATATATCTTCATGTTTCATTTTGTTGAGAGAGTCACTTTCGGTATGAATCTTTACTGTTTTGATCAGATTTGACAGGTACTCACCCGCCAAGGATGTTAGCATATTAACAGCAGCTGGCTCTGCGGTTTCAAAACCATTAGTCATTGATATCTTTGAAACGTTCTTATGCATAAGCTTCCACATTAACTTTTTATTATCCCTATTATCATGTGTTGGAAGCTGGGATACAGGATCTAAATCAATTTCATCATTGATATCGTCATACTTATATTGATGAGCATTCAAAAGAGCTGTGGGATTGGCATTACGTTGACCCTGCATGTAATGGGGGCTCTGTAACATTCTTATCAACGAAATTTTATGACAAATATGTCTTATTTGTTGTATCAATGAAATGTTATTATTGATTTTGGGCGTTAAACCCTTATTAACGTTCTTTAGGTACGCACTCTTTTTCATCACACCTTCTTCTACAGCGGATTCTATAATGGCGTTCTCTTGTTTGTCTATTTCCTCTTTATCGACACCAGAATAGACAAGATCTGGGTATATATTATTGGTATCGTATTCTTGAAGGAACGTAGTATTATCAATGTCGATTTCATATGCACCTTTATCAAATAGAGAGCTTTCCAGAATATTAGTGTTTGGGATCGTCGATTGTTCGGCATCCTCCGTCTTAATAACAGCACCAAAGCTATTCTTCATTATTGATTGCTGTTCCACCCTCTGGCTATACAGTTCTAATTCTTTTTGTGTTTTGTATTCACTGAAAAGCTCATCGAAAGGTTTCATCATCTTTGGATTCTTTAGCAGAGCTGCAGACTGTGCATTCAAATGAGACTCCTTGAAATACTCTGATCTTTTTAAACATATTTCTGCCCTCACTTTAGCAGTTAGTGTTTTCCAAATGGATATTTCAATATCATCCTTGTCATTGTCCCTTTCTAGAAGATAGGACTGTGAATTTACATAATTACCCTCTTCATCCTTATCTTCGTCCTCATCTTCGTCTTCTTCAGCTTCTTCAGCTTCTTCTTCATCCTCAGCATCCTGACGATCACTCTCCACATTTTTAGTGGTTTCACTAGTCTCCGTTTCCTTTTTATCCACTAACGTACTATTACTCTCTCCATTGTCAGAATTTACAACGCTTCCAGTCTGTTCATTTTTCACTTCAGATGCTGAACTGGTTTCATCACCTAATTTAGAACCTTTCTCGTTTTCCAAGTTATTCTGCTCATCTTGACGGCTTGGTTGAGCCGCATCATTTTTCTCTGACATGGCTAGTGTATCTTCTTTGTTGGTGGCATCTTGAACTTCATTTTCAGTTTGGTTAACAGGTTTATGTGCACCCATATTCAAACCCTTCCGTCCGGATCCAGCAACTTCTTCGTCACCTTCCTCTTCTTCTTCATAATCCTTATCTTTTTCCATCTCATCCATCTCCCTCTCAACTTCCGCCCGTTTCTTGATCGTAATGTTTGGTATCATAGGAATTAGTTGTAAGGATTTCTTCTGCATAGCAATTGCATGAGCTCTTAGAAAATGAGTCGGATCTGAATTATATGTCAGACAGTTCTTCCAGATAAGAAGAATATCGTCTACAAATTCTTGTTTAGAACGATATTGGAATGTCTTTAATTTCTTAAGGACAGTATTCAAGTCCATAGATTTCTTAATAATTTGATGATAATTTGGTGCTTCCCTTTTACTGACCTTATTTAAAAATGGCGTTGAATGTTCAGTATAATTTCTAAGTTCTAAAACAACTTTTTCACATGCCTCGTACAATTCTTCTTGGCCAATCTTCTCATCCGAAGCCCATTTTGATCTATTTTTCCTTACGTCTACCAGTAAGTGTTTAAGCTCATAATCTGAAATATCTAGTTTTGATTTGTTGTCAGCAATAGACGTCAATAAATGCTTAATAGATAAACTAGCAATACCGAAGTTAGACGAAATACCGACACTATCTTGTTTAGGTCTTTTACCATCGTGTTCATCCGGACTTTCAGAATCAAGGGGTGGTGTTTCCTTTTTATTTACATCCGAATTTGTGACTGTATCTTCTGAATTGTCTTTATTAGATTCACTATAAGATCTCTTGTTTTTCCCTGACTCGATAAGTTCGTTATTTTTTTCTAGTTTTAAACGTTTTAACATAGTCTCTTTATCATACTCAAAATTATGATATATATTTCTCCAGTTAGACAGAATTCCATTAATATTTGTGGGTCGTAGTTTTGTTAAAGTTTCTTTCGATATTCTCATAGTTAGAATAGACTTGTCATTTTCATCTTTTTCAAATTGGACTACAGGTGCTGAATCTTCAGTTGAAGGTTGGGCAGGTGAAGTCGATTTAGTAGTCTCATCCATATCATAATCATCATCTTCATCATAATCCCCATCCTCACGTTCGATATTACGCAAAGGTTGTTCATCTGCCTTTTGTTCACCGATTTTGCTCTTATTATTATCGACATTAGCCATATTAATGGTATCATCTTCCTCATCCAAAAGTATATAATCATCATCCACGTATTCTGGATCATCATTATCAAAATGCATTTCATCGTCTTGGTTCTTCCCGTTTATAGCAAACTGCCATAGCACATAACGTAATTTCAAGGAAAGATTACCAATAAAATTTGGGCCATTTATACTCTGTTTTAGTTCTTCCAAATCTAACTGGGAAAAATCATCATCATCATCACCATTGCCGTCACCATTATCATCATCCTCATTGTTCAAGTGTGGCTGAACTGAAGAGTCTCTAAATTCATCATTTTCGGTTGCTGTTTCAGGTTTTGGTTGGGTAGTATTTTCATTTAAAACATTCAACGATAAGTTACCTTCCAGCAGTTCCTGCCATATTTTGACTTTTCCTTCATTGTTTGCAATAGTTATTATAAATTCTAGAACGATTAATTGTTGAGGAGTCAAATAAGAATCAAAAGCACTATTACGAAACAATTTTTCAGTCAAATGCAGTAATGGTACTACTTTTGTTTGTTGGTAGTTTACTATTGGGATTCCATCAAACATATTGGATGCTTTGTAATTTGAAACAATGGATCACAAGGAGGGTCGTCTGAAAAAACTAACTAACAAAATGGATATATACCTCTTAATCTTCTTAAATACTGTGTCTTATATTGATCTGAAGCACACTTTGTTTTCATTCAAGTTGTTGATACTAATGTTACTTTTTCATATTAGAATAAATCAAGTTCGCTCTTAATTTTTGTCATATAATTTTTACCGAAACAATCACCGCTAAGAGAATCTGTAACAATTAGAGGAACAATATTAAACATTTAAGAGAAAAACAGTCAAGGAAAAGTAAATCTTTCTTTTCTTATCATTTATTGATTATTGGTAATCGGTAAATGATGAGTGTTAGTATTATAACCGGAAATTGTTGCTAAATGTGCTGCTTTTTGACCTTATTAGGGGAAGAAATGAATAGAGTACTATTGTATAATTCTTAATGAGAGAGTTCTAGTAAGCATATTCAGTTTATCCCAATTAAATAGGATCTGGTTGGCTAAACTATGTTCTTAATAATGTTCGCGACTGAGCTATTGTTTAAATTGTCCCAGTTTTATTAAATGAATTGGAGAAAATGTGTTAAATCTTCAAAAGTTCTTGAAATATTTATAAACAAACTTGGTAAATAAGCCTTAGACAAACGTTTTTGGAAAGTATAGAATCCAAAATAAAAATTAAAAAAACTAATTTGAAGAATAAATCTTTAAAGTAAAAAAAACACTGGTAATGAAATGGAATGGGTATCGTTCCCATTTAATAGAATCTTTCTTAATATTTGAAATACATCTTTTGAAGTCTAATAAAGATTTAGAAACATGTGTGCTAACACACTGTTTTATAATTTCTAACAGTACCAACTAGAATTTCGGGGATGCTTCGTCTTAGGACTTGTTTTGAAAACAAAACCTTCAAAAAATTAGAAGTACTTAATGGTGTCTTATATAATCGTAAATATATAAATGTTTTGTATTATCAAGAGCCAAAAAACATATTCCATTTTTTTCCGGCTCAAAGGAGACTAAATGAAAAAAAAGGTATTATAATAGAAATATACACGAAAATAAACAATTTTTATAAGGTATAATCTCTCCTTGTATTATCAGGTTTTTACTTTTGAAACTTATTCCAAAGGAAATGACTATCAATTCCAAATTTAAGACAGCTGGAAACTTGAAACAACAAACTCAAATGTATATTGTTCTATATAAACTGTCACACAACAGTATTTAAAACACTGGGAAATCTACAAGGTTCAGTAAATTATGATAAAATAATTCATATAGATACAATTTTGGTAAAATTAAGTAGATCTACATGGCGCAGTATCCTTTTAATACACAATTAAAAAGATACTAAAAATCAATAAGAACAATAAAACTGTATTTATAGTTCTGTGTTAATTGATTAGAACGACTTTAAATATGTAAAAAAAATTTAAAAATAAAATATTGTTCACTATAAATAATTAAAACTATTTCTAAACTTTCAATAATTACAATCCGTGATAGTTTAATGGTCAGAATGGGCGCTTGTCGCGTGCCAGATCGGGGTTCAATTCCCCGTCGCGGAGAAATTATTTTTTGGAATTTTTTTCCACACACAATTTCATTTTTTGTGCTCATAGTAATAATAAAACAAAAGGATATACCCAAATGAACTCGAACCGCTGAGGTAAGATAGTTCGAGATTCAATGTGATACAAACTATTATATTATTATATATTTTGTTTTAAAGGTTTGTTTTGAAACTTAAAGAAACAAGACATATAGAAAGTACTGACCAAAGTTGATCTGAATGAATTTTTGAAAAAAAAAGGTATTATATTAACTTTTATATATAAAAATTATTTGAATACTTTTAAGTTTCTATTGAAAACTGGATACCCAATATATTATATAAATATATGAATGTACAAATTTTCTTCTTATATGCAAAATAGTAGTATATATATTTCATTTTTTTTTCATACAGCATATTTTTTTGTCCATTCCTTTGCAGTAGTTTCATATTTAGCTCTATCAGTTTTATATAAATGAGCAATTTCTGGAACTAAAGGATCATCAGGATTAGCATCAGTTAATAAAGAACAAATGGACAATAATACTTTAGAAAGTGTTAATGCAGGAGACCATTGATCCTTTAATATATCTAAACAAATATTACCGTTAGCATTAATATTTGGATGATATATTTTTGTAGTGAAAGCAATCTTTGGTGGTTTAAAAGGATAATCTGTTGGGAAATTAATAGTTAAGAAGAATACACCGCCTGCATATGGAGAATCTGCTGGACCCATGATTGATGCTTGCCAATGATATAAATCATCTCCGACAGGTCCTGCAGAGAATGAACTTATAGGGTCCTTAGCTAAATCGTTTAATTCTTTAGAGATTCTTTTTCCAGACATAATAAATATAGATGTAAAATAATGATATAGTTTTCTATTTTGTCTAAGTATGTATAGTTTCAAACAAGATATTCGAGATAACGAATTAAAGAAAACCACTAAAAATAAATAGTTATTATTATTCACCACACTCTCTTATATATAGATATTATTATATAATCGAATCAAATCGCAAAAGGGGAGTGGGAACGACACCGAAGGAAAAAAAAACAAATAGAGAAAGACGAACGAAAAGAAATATTATTATTTCAACGCCTCCCGCTTCCCACGGTGAAATACTCCGCGAGTTTTGATTTTGTTTGTATTTTGCCTTTCTGGCAGTGGCAGGCGGGAAAGATTCAATTTTAGTTTTCGAGAACGTTAAGAATACCCTAATATTAGGGTATAAATTTCTTGGGGGGGGGAAGAAAGTTGTTGGAGTGAAGGATAAGCAGCCCTGAAGTGAAAATGATGTTTTATGGGGGGGGATAGTGGAATTGGTATAATTTCAAGCAACAAAGAGAGAGTTGCCGCCCAAAGAAAATTGTTTTATTTGTTTATTTTGAATTTGGAATATCATGTTGTACGGTGGAACACGATACACCACCGCTAAAGGAGAATGTGTTTACCAGTATGTAGTACTGGCGGCTAGTTAGTTTAGATGCTATCACGTTATTACTGTATCATTACAAATAATGAGTGTATTAACTTGTTGAAGAATAGTTTCAATTTTTTGTATTTAAAAAGTACGAGAGAAACATCTACACGACATAGAAAAATTTGGAAAATGTACCTGGTTGTTATAATATTACCGTTGATGAACCATCCACAACTTACCATTGCTTAAAAGAGAGACATATATATATATAAACCTGCCAATCCATCGATATTTTCTGTTGAATTTGTTTTTGTTACCCTGACGACCGTTTTTGGTTTTTGGTTTTTGCCGCTTATAATCAAAGAAAATATTCGATGAGTTCCCTCAATAAGAAAAATTTTCGTATTCGTAGTAACTGTTATGATGCGGGAGACAGAGCGATGCGATGAGGTGAAAATTTTCAATATATAATATATTAAACTTAAAATCAATCTAGTTATATATATATATATAAAGCTGGAATAGTTTTGTTTTAAGGTTATATTTACACAAAACAAACACATCATATACGGATATCCGACAAGAATGAGTGCTGAAGAGAGTTTAAATCTGTCTTCTTTGAGAGATAAGATATCTTCAAAATTGAGTAAGAAGAAGACAACTAAAAAAGCTTCAACTAATGAAGATGATATCGTATTACGTCGTGAAGCTATGGCTTTAGGTGCTACAGAAAATGATTTGAATTTAATTAAGGATGTTAATGCTGATACTGAAGGTGAGAATAGTGAACAGGAATTTTCTGGAGATGAAGCTGATCCTGCTTTGAAAGAAGATTTGAAAAAGTTTGTTAGTGATATTGGATTCAGTGATGAAATAATTTCAAAAGATATTGAAGAAGATGAAAAACTTAGTTCTGAAGAAGAAGTTGAAGATCAAGAACAACAAGAAGAACAAGAACAAGAACAAAGTTCTGAAGAAGAAGAACAAGAAGAATCCGATGTAGAAGAAAAAGAAGAAGAAGAAGAAGAAGTTACAAAAGTTAAACAAGATAGTGGATTTGTTTCTCAATCGACGATGTTAAATACGGATAAATTACTGATTCCAATTGATACTCCATGGTATAGTGTTCCATTAGATCCACAAGTTACTGAAAATATTAAAAATAATGTAGATACATTCATGTCAAATGATAAAATTGAAACTTTATTAGAAAGAGGAAAATTAGCTTTAGAATCAGATAATCAATTATTTTATGATGAATTTACTAAAGAATCCTCTCAAAGAAAATTTATGTCTCAAATGTTATCCGATGGTACTTTAAGTGATAAAATTTCAGCTTTAACTTTATTAATTCAAGAATCTCCTATACATAATATGAAATCATTAGATACTTTATTTTCTTATTGTAGTAAGAAATCAAGAAATTCTCAATTACAAAGTATTAATGCATTGAAGGATTTGTTCCTTAATGGACTTTTACCAGATAGAAAATTAAGATATTTTAAGAATCAACCTGGTTTATCAATGATGTTAAATAAACGTACTTTAGCCATTTTTTACTTCGAAGATTATCTTAAGAAATTTTTCTTTAGAATCTTAGAAGTACTTGAAAAAATTTCTCATGATCCAATTATTCATGTTAGATCTCAAACTTTGACTCATGTCTTTGATATGATTACTAAAAAACCTGAACAAGAATTTAATTTATTAAGATTAGGTGTTAATAAATTAGGTGATATCGATTCCAAAGTTTCTTCAAAGACTTCTTACTTATTATTATCTTTAGAACAAGCTCATCCAAATATGAAAAGTGTCATTATTGATGCAATTGTTGATATTGCATTGAGACCAAATGCTGATTATCATGCTATCTATTATTCTGTGATCACATTGAATCAAACTATTTTAAAGAGATCAGATGATGAAGTTGCCAATAAATTGATCAAGACATATTTTACTTTATTCAGTAAATTCTTAATCACTAATGATCAAGAACAAAATGATGATATTGAAGTAAAAAGTGAAGCTAAAGGTTATGAAAAGAAGAGAAAGAAAAATTTCAAAAGAGGGAAAAATGGTGGGAAATCTGTTAAGAATGAAAAAACTGATGCTGAAGTCTTAAATGAAAAGAATTCTAAACTTTTCAGCGCTTTATTGACCGGTATTAATCGTGCTTTCCCATTCGCACAATTGCCTGCTTCTGTTTATGAAACTCATTTAGAGACTTTATTCAGAATTACTCATTCTGCAAACTTTAATACATCTGTCCAAGCTTTAGTTTTGATTAATCAAGTTACTATTAAAGCTAAACTGAATAATGATAGATATTATAGAACACTTTATGAGGCTCTATTAGATCAAAGATTATTAAATTCATCTAAACAAGGTATTTTCCTAAATCTTTTATTTAAATCTTTGAAACAAGATGCAAACAATGTTGCTCGTGTAGAGGCATTCGTAAAGAGAATCTTACAAGTCTCAGCACATTGGTTAAACATTGGTACTACTACTGGTTTCTTATACCTTTTGATACAGCTAACTAAGATGGTTCCACAAATAAGAAATCTATTGACCAACTCTCCAATGGATGATGAATATTTAAGTGAAGATGAAGAGAAAACCGAAGATGCAGATGGTAAGACAAAAAGTATTTATGATAGTCGTAAACGTGATCCAAGATTTGCTAATGCTGATAAATCTTCATTATGGGAAATTACTCACTTTTTAAACCATTTCCATCCAACTGTCCAAACTTACGCCAATGCCTTCGTTGAAAACAGCACAACAGATATTACAAAACCAGACCTTGGTCTATTTACATTAACTCATTTCTTAGATAGATTTGTCTACAGAAATGCTAAACAAAAGCCAATAAATAGAGGTAGTTCTATTATGCAACCTCTATTTGGTGGTTCTAAGATCAATGATTCATTGTTGGTTAAAGCCTCAGATATGAGTCCTGAAAACGCTCCTGTAAACACAGAAAACTGGCTAGACAAGAAAATGGAAGATATTAAACCTGAAGATAAGTTTTTCTACCAATATTTCTCTAACAAAAAGAACGCGATCAAGAAACAAAAGGATACGACTTCTGACAACTTTGATGAAGATGATGAAATGGACGAAGATGAAATCTGGAACGCTTTAGTCAAATCCAGACCAGAAGTTGAAGATGATAGTGAGGATGATATCGGCTTTGATGATGAGGATCTAGGCTCTATGAGTGATTCTGATTCGGATGTTGGTTTAGATGCCGCTATGAACAACTCAGATGATGAGGATGAAAGTGATGAGCCTGCTGAACTTCAAACTCTACCAGAATCAGGTGATTCCGATGAAGGTGAAAACGAGGATGTATTCTATAGTTTTGCTGATGAAAAGGATGAACCTTCAAGTAAACGTTCATTAGATGATGCTGGGGAAAGTGAGAAGGAGAAGAAGAAGAGAAAGAAGCAAAAGATGAAGGAATTACCATTATTCGCATCTGCCGATGATTATGCCAAATACATGGAGTCTGACTCTGACTAAGGATTGATATTTTTTTAATAAAAGTAAAACAATATATAGCACGTTTAAACTTATTACTGTACATTAACAATATAACATTAACAAATTTAGACATAAAATTAAAAAAAACGGATGCCTAATTAAGTCTCATCAATTTTTTTTTAATCTAAAAACATTCTATATTCCAGAAATTTTTATATATTAATTGGGACATATTTCCATTGATTTCTGATTGTATATTAACATGAGATGGTTTACGTTCCCTAAATAAAATAAATTACCGACTTAAACGGTAAGTTCCGGAATAAGAAGGGTAATATTGTTCAAATTGGTACTTACAAGAAGAATGCCATAAAAACAAATACAAATGTATAAAAAAGGAAACAGTAAAATCCAATATTTAGAGATATCCAGTTATCTTATCAGCATTCGGTGTATAAAATATAGTTGTTTTTATAGGGTTGATGGTACAGAGAAATTCATAAATTACTGAGGAAGTATTCCGAAACCGTAAAAGATGGGAACAAGGTAATTTTTAGGAAAACAATTTAGGGTAGAACAAAAAAAGAGTATATCTATCCATTCCCGACCTCATGTGGAAAAAAAGTGAAAACTGATATGCAACATATGTTCGGAAGAATCTGTGGAAACTCTTTGTTTTCTTTCATCCTCAGTTCAATTGCTTAGAATAAGTAGAAGATGTTACTCATCAAAATCAATTTTTTTAAAGGAAGATGATTAAAAACTCAATTGGAACTAAAAAGAGTTTTTTACAAGTTTATTTTGTTCGTGTTTTTATTTAAATAAGCGGACTGTTGATAATAGACTCGTCTGTTCTACAGATAATTAACGGCAAAAAAATTCTAGGACCTCAGTCCTTTATTTAACTTATTTTATATAAATTAATTTTATAGTTTTGAAAGTGTGTTACAAGAAATGTTGCAAACAATTAACTTTAATTTAAATTTAAATATAGTTAGTGTTCCCCTGATGACCTATTAGAGAAAAGTACCCTAGAATAATTTAAACCAAAAAAACTTTAAATTAATAGATAACAAAATTTGAGAAATAATATAACAATCTTCAACGGAGTATACACACCTCTTTTTTGTTCATTGTTCTTATATCCTCTTTAAGACCCTTCCATTATCCCATGTTTTTTTTCTGATATAACTTTTTTTTACATGATGTCGCTGACTCAGCTTCAGAAAAGGACGTACCGTAAATCAGAAAAAACTTTAATTTAAGACACATCTCAGATAGTGCCGTAGAATATATTCCGCCTTTTACCACTTGAGAATAGTCATGAGACAAACAAGAAGGACAGTAAATTAGCAAATCTGGTGCCCTTCTGTAAAACTGTTCTCATGTATGAGATCACAAATCAACCAAATTTACGGAAATATAAAGTTTATGACCCCCCTCCTTTTCTATGTTACTGATAGTAAATTTTTTAAAAATTTGATGTACGTATTGCATAATAAAATATCTGAATATAACTGATACTTAGAATGGATTTCCTTCACTAAATTTTCTTTTTTAAACAACTGAACTCAAGCAAGGGGAACATTGGAACAGAGAGAGTTTTTCTGGCTGTTCACTCTTTATATGACATTATATGATATTGAGATATATATTTTAACGACAAACGTTAATATATATGTAAATACAAAAAAAATATAAAAAAAAGCATGATATTACGAAATAAATGGTATGGATGATTCTAATATTCACAATTAATTATTATTCTTGTATTTTGATCTTAAAAAAAACAACAGCAAAAATGATAAAATATCGCAATCATGTCTTGTATTTTTGTTCTTTGTCCCCAAAAATACTGGTACTCATTCTATTCATGTTCATTTAAAAAGCTTCACCGGGTCATAAGGCAATATTAAAAAATAGAAACAGACCTTGATTGTTTGAACTTATCTAAGTATTGTTTTGAAAAACAAAAATATAAAAACGAGGAGCTTAACTGAACCCGGTCCGCATAATAAGATAAAATATAAAGTATTACTGTTAAAGTCCTGTACGGTGTTTTTAATTCATATTTTCTAATTCTTTTTAAACTCGATTAACTTAATAAAGGAAAAGGTACCTAAATACTGACAGAGATGACTGTTTGAGAATGTAGTAACTTACGGGTAGCGTGATAAATGAGCTATATCATGCTGATGAAATAAATTCTTTATGTTTTTTAAAAGATGGCTTGTGTACTTGATAAATTCACAGTTTGTTATTTTCTTTCTGTTAGATGTTGTAAATAGTACACAGTCTTTGATCTATTTCAAAATTATACAATGTTATTTACTTCGACTTTTAGGCAAATAAAAGTCACCTGATTGAAATGATAACTTGATCACCACTTATATTTTGATACTTGATAAATAAAGAAAGATTAAAGATGTTTTGGTAGTGTAGTCACAAATGTATTACAACAATAGTACTAATAATAGTAATCGTAATAAATATTTTGGAATTTGTCCATTGTTCGTATACGATTCTCATGTTTTTTAAAACTTTATTCTAATTACCTTTTCAAGGTTTGGGTATTGATACTTCTGAATTAATGAGTCTCCATTTTTATTCTTTAAAAATGCTACGGATTTTTTCAAAGAATTTTGATTTTCGGAGAAAGAAAAAAAAACCTTATTTTACAGAGATTTCCCGCACTTATAAAAAGTAAATGTTGCATAAATGCATCAAAACGGTTTTAACATTCCAAAATTT
Source organism: Maudiozyma serrabonitensis (assembly GCA_030571355.1). Classification (NCBI taxonomy): domain Eukaryota; kingdom Fungi; phylum Ascomycota; class Saccharomycetes; order Saccharomycetales; family Saccharomycetaceae; genus Maudiozyma; species Maudiozyma serrabonitensis. Next base: position 287,737 of record JAJLXS010000004.1, on the reverse strand, counting down.
AAACATTAATTATTTTTAAATTGTTCAGTATTTTCTATGAATAAATGAAAAAAGCATTGTTTGAAAATTAAAATTAAATGATCTTGATGATTGAAATCTTATTTGTTCACATGTTAATAAAGCTCTAGAAAAAATTCATTAGGTCTAAACCTTATTTTTTCTTTTTTTATTTCCGAATGACTCTAACACTCTCCCAAAGTTTAAAAAACGGAGAAAGGAAGGGGTGGAGTATAATAGCAATTATCTAAGCTCCTAAAATGGTTTCTTACGCTTTCCCTGTATTACTATTCAAATTTTCTTGTTTACTTGCGTCTTTTTTTTAATAGTTTATTTAACACATTATAAACTTATTAATTTCCTTATCCTTCTTTTAAGACTTATTTCTCCTCGATAACTATTTTCTCGGACAGATGTTGTTCATAAAACTAATTTCTACCTACATCTTCATCCCTCTCAATTATTGATAAAAGGTATCTATAGAAACAATAGCCAGTTTTTTCAACATTGATAGGAGGTATTGTATTGCTATTAGTTAATCGCAGTCGATCCATCCAATATAATTCTGTTTCCTTTTTCTAATAAACTTCCCTAGAATATACATATAATTTGACGTCTAGACTTCATTTATGTCTGTCTGAAAAAAATAAACTTCATTTCTTCAAAGTATAATTTTGTCCTCGTTGTTGTCTTGTTCATCTATTTTTCTCACTGTTTTACTCTTTATGTCTTTATTTTCTCTTCATAATTCTATAGTCTTCTATACTTCAACTTATCTCCAGGTTATAAAGTTTATATATCGATATACGTGTGTGTGTTGGTTATTTTTCAGTTTTGAATCGCTTGTGTAACAGCGTAACAAGATTTCTCACGTAGTGACCAGAAGATTTTCAATAAAATAAATAAATAGCAAATGTGGTAACGATATTCTCAAACAATTGACTGTGATCTATTGTAGTCATTAAGTGTTTTTCTTCTTCATTTTTTAATTGTTCTCCTTTGTTTAAGATATATATTTTTATATTGTATTAAATTTCCATAATTTTTTTGCTACAATTTTTACTTTATTTTTTTGCTGAAACTCTAAGAAATCTATGTACTTTTCAGAACTATTTTACTGTATTCAACTGTTAAGTTTAGTCGTCTAAATATCAAAATATCTTTCTTTTACATTTTTAAAAATTAAACTTTTTTATTATAAAATAGAAAAGAATAAAATATTTTTCTCCTTTTTCTAAGACCTTCCAAAAGTACAAAGTTCCTTTTTCCCTTCCCTTGACCCCTCATCTCTTATTATTGTATTTATTACTATTACTGATACTAAAACTAAAATTATAGCAACCTTAACACTTTTTATATATTTTTTAAGGTATCAGTTTAGTTGTGTTTTGTCAAGGAGGAAAAAAAAATTAAAATACTCATATATATACGTATGTGTATATATGCACGACCACAGGATTGAAATAAATCACAGTCTAACTTAAAGACTGTAAAACTAATAATTACAAGAGAGTGTTCAACAAATATATAAACTAATTATAATAGTTGTTCGTTTTTCACTAAAATATTAAAAGAAAAACTATTCGAGTTCAATTTATTATATATATTTTTTTGTCTGACGTATTATTTTTTTTGCTTTTTTATTTTTGCCTAACTAAAGCAGAATCTCATTTTCTCAAAAGCCAAGAAAAGGCAAACAAAGGGAAAAACCATCTCAAAAGTTTGTTTTCGAAATAGTCAAAATCTCGGAAATACAATAAATACCTGTGGAAGCTTAGCGTTCCTTTATAATCAACAATACACTAAGGTCCAAGTATCTATTGTTGTTATACATCATCTAACTGTTTACCATCTTTCATCATCCGCTTTTTTATTAGAAAAACCTCAAAACAAGAGGTTCTTTCCTTTCTTTTATAAAGTAAATACCAGATTTATCCAGATAGAGAAGAATAGGAACGAGTAAAGATTCAATCTGGACATTGCAATGTCGCACGAAAACAGTGAACAGTTGGTTGACTCTGAGAGCAATATAAACTCACGAAAGAGAAAGTATTTTGATGTTTGCTCATCGAGATCTTCAAGTTTAAATCCAACTCAATCCAGAGTATTTGATGTTTTTGTTAATAATACTGACTCTCCACAGAATCTTCAACTATTAGATATATTCTCAGATGAAATGAAAAGTAAAGAAAATAGACAAAATTCATTGATGAGTACAACGTACTCTTCTGTGAAAACTGAGAAGGATATAAACGATTTAGATGATATTCCATTATTAAACTCAGGGAAAATATCAGCCTCCAATCCATTACAATTAAATGCGTTTAATGACCCAAAGAAACAGAAGATATCAGAAGAACCTAAATCCCGAATAGAAGATAAAATAGGTGATAAAACAATACTCCCTTCTTCGAATGTTATTAAGTCACCTAAGAGTATGATACCATCACATTTGGCTCACATGACAGCGCATAACACTCATCCGGGTGCACTTTATTTGAAAGACAGTTATGACAAATGGTCCAATAACGTTGAAGAAGTATTTATTAAAGCACTTAGACTTGTGATGAAGAATGGAACTTCAAAAATAAAATTAAAAGATAGGAATTATGGTAGAAATGAGCTAATCTCATTATACATTAAATATTATACAGGTGAATTCAGAACCAAAAAACAAATCTCATCGCATATCCAAGTTTGGAAGAAAGCAATTTTAAATAAAATCTCTAATAATATCCAGTTAACGGAAATGGACCAAGAATTATTGACATTAATTGAAGAAGGTGCACAACAAACGAAAGAATCAACAAAGCTATTCTATGAAACATTTGACGTGATATTAACTAAATTAAAACCATCTTCAGATGGTTCTGATTATGTTTCAGTATACCCACACACTTCACAAACCATGGGTAATGGTACTAACGAAATCAAGAGCACGTATGGTGGTGCTATACATGCAACATACCCTACTGATATCCAAGCAATATCAAACTATCCAGATTTAATAACACCAAAGAGTGCCCCTGCATCTGCATCACAACAAGTTCAAAGCTATAAAACTTTAGAACCCCAACCATTTCAATCGATAAACAATTACCCTATTACGCCGTTGGATTATGCAAAATCACTTTATGAGAATATGAAGAGTTATAAATGTGTGCCAGCTAAAATAGAAGATGATTCATATACGTCTTTTTTGAAAGATATGCAAGGTAATAAAAAAGATCCCACCATGGGTGCAAGTATAGGAGATGAAAAACATGAATCTAACGGAAGGATAAGTTCTCGAATAAATTCAGAAACCGTGATAAAGAATGCTGAAAGAGTTAAAGCCGAACAAAGAAAGCTCATCGAAGAACTTCAAAGAAAATCCAAGACAAATGCAAATGTTGACCTCCCTAGTATTGGAAATAGGTCTGTTAGTAATAGTTCATTTTATGATAGAGTACCATTTTCTCAGGACAATTTAACAATAAGACCAAAGGATTGGGAAAATTCAAAAGAAACATCTTTGTCACTTTATATGATGCCTCAGTCACAATCACAACTGCCAGTGCAAGGTCAAATGCCGCCACAATTACAAAGATCAATTTCTGGTAATTCTATCCCATATCAACAGGAGATGGTACCATCTTACTTACAGCAGCAAGTACAGCAACAAGCACAGCAACCTACATTATACCCTGGCCAATACTTGGTTCCATTAACTCAACAGCAGCAGCAACAATCGTCGCAAGTTCAAGCGCAACAGGGACTTACATTATCAAAAATGTCACCACAAGCTACTTTTATTTCATATCCGCAACCAGCTGGTTCTCAAGCGGGTGTTCAACAAGGTGTCCCTTCTTCATCGGTATATTATTATCCACGTCATACCTATATTCCTTCTTCTAATCCGTATCAGAATGGACCTTACCGTTCTAATCAATCCATTCCATATAACGATCTTCCTTTTGAACAATTTCCTAATGGTAGTCAAGAGTTTGAATAGTAATTATATATAAGGGATAGCCCTTAACAAGAATATCTACATCAATTTGTCATTTCGGTCATTATGCATTCATTTTCCAATATTATAAGATCGAATATAGAAAGAATAGGAATGAGAACAAAATTTGATCAATATAATTTCTATGTAAACTATCATCTAACTCATCGAAAAAGAATAAGTATAAATCTGTATAATTCTTTTCTAAAAGTCAGATCTTTGTTATGTGTAAACATATACACATGTAGAATTTTTTACGAAAAAATAAAAGATATAAGATTATTAATTATCTATATATAATGTTCATTATTCGTCACGTTTAGCAATGTTCTTGGGGCAAAGTTTAGAAAAAAGAACTTTACTAGCGATACTTCCATATTAAATTTTACCACATTTTTCCAAAAACAGAAGTACTGAAGCCATTATATTACCTGATTACGGTATCAGATGACAGCTTCGATATCTCAGAATAAATGTAAATTTCAATAACGGCCATGCTCATTGATCTTTTCTCAATCTGTCATCGTTAGCTCAGTCTAATGATTAGTACAATTTTTTTCTTCAGCTGAAAATGTTTCTGACTCCTCTAACTGTGGCACCGCGGATTTATTTTTTTTATTACTCTGTTTATTGTTTGCCGGTTGCGGCGGTACAAATCCGCTGATATAGGTTAAAATATTTCAATGAGTGAAAAATATTTTGCATATCAAAAAGGGAAGAGAGATCCCATACAAACTGAGTCGATCAATTACTAGGCTTGGCTCTATTGACACACTGGTATGAATGGTTAGATTGATGAACGAGTATATAACTAAACTTATAGATCATCCAGGTTTATTTATCCTAAAAAGATATAATAATGTATTAAATTGATTGAGGTTAATGAAATTTATTGATTTTGAAAATAACTATATTCTTGAAATAGGTAAAGGTGATACGGATATAGTGACATAATTTGTTTTTTGGTTACTTGTAATCATGTTTTCATCATCAAGACTTTGTATTCTCAATTGTAACAAAAATGCATTGAGTCACATAGCGAGACAATCTTCATATCATACACTTTCAGGCACTGATTATTCTAAACTTATTAGACAACAAATTAAGGATGAGGTTAGCAATTTAAAAGCACAAAATCCAAGTTTTAAACCAACTCTGAAAATAATTCAAGTTGGTGATAGACCAGACTCTTCTACATATGTAAGAATGAAACAGAAAGCAGCAGTTGCTTGCGATTTAATTTCTGACACTGAAAAATTTCCGAAGGATATTTCACAAGCTGAATTAGTACAAAAAATTATTGCTATTAATAATGATCCAAATGTTCAATCTATTATGATTCAATTACCATTACCTTCACATATTAATGAAGATATTGTCACTAATACTATTGCACCAGAAAAGGATGTTGATGGTTTAACTACTGTTAATATTGGTAAATTGACACAAAAGAATGGTAACCCTCACTTCGTTCCATGTACTCCTCATGGTATCATTAAATTATTGAAACATAATAAGATTGAAATGAATGGAAAATTAGCCGTTGTATTAGGTAGATCCGATATTGTAGGGGTTCCTGTCGCGACATTGTTGCGTAATGAGAACGCAACAGTTATTCAGTGTCATAGTGCAACAAAGGATGTTGAAAAATTAATTGGTATGGCAGATATTGTGGTTGCTGCATGTGGGAAACCATTATTTGTTAAAGGTGAATGGTTAAAGGATGGTGCTGTTGTAGTTGATGTTGGTATCAACTATATTAAAGACCCATCAAAAAAATCTGGTAGTAGATTAGTAGGTGATGTCGATTTTGAATCTGCAAAGGAAAAAGCCTCATTTATTACCCCTGTTCCAGGTGGTGTTGGTCCAATGACAGTCTCATTGTTGATGAATAATGCTCTTCTTGCCGCTAAGAAACAATTGATTAAATCAGATGCGCCATTAATTATTAGTAGATTACCATTAAAGACAGAAAAGGATGTTCCATCTGATTTTGAAATCGCCAAGGCACAAACTCCAAAGGATATTGCATTCTTGGGTTCTGAGTTAGGACTTCTACCTAGTGAATTGGAATTGTTTGGTTCTTATAAAGCTAAGGTTTCTCATTCTGTTTTGGATAGATTCAAAGATAGAGAAAATGGTAAATACGTCTTAGTGGCAGGTATTACGCCGACACCTTTAGGTGAAGGGAAATCCACTACAACAGTAGGTCTAGTTCAAGCTTTAACTGCTCATCTTAGGAAACCTTCTATTGCAACCTTACGTCAACCTTCAATGGGTCCTACTTTCGGGGTTAAGGGAGGTGCTGCAGGTGGTGGTTACTCACAAGTGATCCCCATGGATGAATTCAATCTTCATTTGACAGGTGACATTCATGCTATTGGTGCTGCTAATAATTTATTGGCTGCAGCTATTGATACAAGAGTCTTTCATGAAAATACCCAAAAGAATGACTTGACATTTTATAATAGATTAGTTCCAAAGACTAAAGGAAAGAGAAATTTTACGCCATCTATGTTAAGAAGATTGAAAAGATTGGGTATAAATAAGACGAATCCAGATGAGCTGACTCCAAATGAAATTAATATGTTTGCAAGATTGAACATTGATAAGGATACAATTTCAATTAAAAGAGTTGTTGATGTTAATGATAGAATGTTAAGAAAGGTAACTATTGGTGAAGCTGCTACTGAAAAGGGACAAACCCGTGTCACAGGATTTGATATTACTGTCGCTTCAGAATTGATGGCAATTTTGGCGCTTTCAAAGGATATGAAAGATATGAGAGAAAGGATTGGAAACATGGTGGTTGCCTTTGATGTCGAAGGTAAACCAGTTACCACTGAAGATATCGGCTGTGCAGGTGCATTAGCAGCTCTATTAAGAGATGCCATCAAACCAAATATGATGCAAACTCTAGAAGGTACGCCTGTGTTTGTTCATGCAGGCCCATTTGCTAATATTTCTATTGGTGCTTCTTCTGTATCTGCTGATCTTATTGCATTAAAATTGGTTGGTACTTCAAAGCAGACTCCAAAAAAGACACCAGGTTATGTTATTACAGAGGCAGGTTTTGATTTTACAATGGGTGGTGAGAGATTCTTTGACATTAAATGTCGTGCATCTGGTTTAGTTCCAAATGCGGTTGTCTTAGTGTCCACTATTAGAGCATTGAAGTCTCATGGTGGGGCTCCGAATGTTAAACCAGGCCAACCTTTACCTGATGAATATTTGAATGAAAATGTAGACCTAGTAGAAAATGGTGTTTGTAACCTTGTAAAACAAATTGAAAATGTTAGAAAATATGGTGTTCCTGTTGTTGTTGCCATTAACAAATTTGGTACTGATACTGATGCTGAAATTGAGGTTGTAAAGAGAGCTTCAAAGGCTGCTGGTGCATTAGATGCTGTTGTCTCTACACATTTTGAAGATGGTGGTAAAGGTGCGATTGACTTGGCTCATGCTGTTGTCAACGCCACAGAGGAAGAATCTCATTTCAAACCATTGTATGATCTATCCCAACCATTTGAAGAGAAGATGACTACTATCGTAAAAGAACTATATAATGGTAAGGATATTAGTATATCTCCTGAAGCCTCTAAGAAATTAGAAATGATAAGATCTCAAGGCTTTGGTAATTTACCAATTTGTGTTGCCAAGACTCAGTACTCTTTATCTCATGATGCGAAATTAAAGGGTGTTCCTTCCGACTTTACATTCCCAATTAGAGACGTAAGATTATCTACAGGTGGTGGATATATCCAAGCACTGGCCAATGAGATTCAGACTATCCCTGGTTTGTCTACATATTCCGGTTACATGAATGTTGAAGTCAACGAAAAGAATGAAATCGAAGGTTTATTCTAGGACAAAGGGCATTCTACCTTGTACAATAAATTTCATTAAGTATAAATTAAGTAATCTAAATATATGTAATTCATTTTTCATCAACTACTATGGTTGGTAATTTGATAATTAGTTTATTTATAACAAATGAACATAAGTAAATAAATACCAACAGAAAGTAAAAAAAACACATTTTGACTTAAATTTTGATGTATGTACTGATGTCTTTATAAGAAAATAGTTGTAACCAAATTATTTCAAAGTATTTTTTTTATTTATTTATTTTTGATGTTAGGACACCAATTAGATAAGAAATTAATCGAGTAATATTTCTCACATGTAAACAAAAACTAAAATTTTAAATATCTATATTAATAAAATATTGTAATTAATTTATTTAAGCATCTTCCTTTAGTAGAGCTTCTCTCTTTTCAGCAACTCTTTGAGCTCTTCTTTCTCTAGCAGCTCTGTTCTTGGTTCTTCTAGCTTCAGCTTCAGAAGCAAGAGCCTTTTCACGTTGAGTGTCAGCCTTAGCTTGAATGATATGTTCAACTAGAGCTCTCTTGTGCTTGAAAGCGTTACCCTTAGCTTCCTTGTATAGAACGTGGTATAGGTGCTTGTCGATCTTACCAGCGTCTCTGTACTTAGCCAAAAGTCTTCTTAGGACTCTTAGTCTTCTAATCCAGACGACTTGAGATGGCAGACGAGCTTCAGCAGTACCCTTTCTCTTACCGTAACCGGTGTGACGACCAGCTCTCTTAGCTAGAGCGTAAGCTCTAGTTCTGGACTTAGAGTGGACAGTGACGGCCTTTCTAACGATAGTACCGTTCTTAACCAATCTTCTGATGGCATGTCTAGAGTTAGCTTCAGCGATTTCAGAAGTTTCGTTTGGATCTAACCAAACCTTTCTCTTACCAACACCGATAACAGAAGCGGCAAGTCTCTTTTGGGTACGTAAGTTAGCCCTGTATTAAATTTTATATTTATACCACAATTTCAATTGTTATATTTATTTAAATTTTCATATGAAAATAAATGGTATAATAGATATTTGTTAGTTAATAATATTCAAATAATAAATAATAAAAATGAAAACGAAAAAAAAGTAGGAAATATCTTAATCAATAAAAAAATAATTGTCTGGAAATAATATTCTTGTACATCTAATTTAAATAGGGTACGTTTGAGAGAGGGAAGAGCGAGGCCATATATGATTGAAATACATAAAAGATTTTCACAAAATGCATTCTCTATGGTATACTTAACATAAAAATTTCATGATCTTATATTAATATTATCATTTTTTTTACAATTTGATTCTATTAGAATATAGTATAATTTCTTTCATGATTAGAAATCTATCAAAAATATGGTTCTCACTTGTTGATCACCCTAGTATACAGTAAGTCATCTCATTATAATTATTTATTTTCTTCTCCAAAATTCTATCAAATCATTTCATTAATCATTCTTAAGTTCTTTATTCTAATCATTTAGATAAGTTCCAATGTAAACTAATACTATTAATTGTATAAAACTTCATTCCATACAGACTCATATCTATCTCTCTCTTTTATTATCTCGACTAATAATTAAAAATTCATTTCTAATTTATGGGGTTCATGTTTTTTCCTTGTTCATTCATTCATTCATTCATTTCATTTAACTCTAACACATACATTTTTGCTTTAATTGTTCTAGTTCTTTTAGTATTGATTAAACAAGTTTTAAAAAAGAATATTACAATATTTTAAAGGTTAAACCTTTTTCTATTGATAATTATTACTTTGTATATATGAATTTTTACATTAAGAGGGATTATACAATCCAATGCCACTTACCTGGTTTAGTAATTAGAATAGAGAATACAGTGGAAAGAGAGTTAAAAGAATCTAAGCTAATGATTCCCCTTCGCAAAGTGTTTTGCTTTGCTTTGCTTCACGCTAAAGTTTGGCAATGCACTGTATGAGCTTAGTCCTATTAACATTATTTACTCTAGTTAGCAGAACCAACAGAGAGCATTGTGCGTGTCGATTGCTTGCTCTTTCCCTATCCGTTTCCCTCTACGCAAAGAAGTTCAAGCCAAAAAATAATGAAAAAGAGAAAGTATTCATCCCGACGCAAAAATGTTTCAAAAAGTAATTTTTCAAAAGACAATAAAATAAAATGTACGGATGTCGTTCATGGTGTATGGGTGTTCACGTGATGACTAGTCCAACCCTTTTGATTAATTTCATATCAAAATTGACTTCGTTCGCTTTTCATTTTTTTTTACTTCTCTAGTGCACACTAAAAGAATAGAATAAATGTATAAAATGAATAGAGTGTGTGTGTGTGTACTTATTTTCTTAGTGGTCAAGAGTTAATTTTATTTATTCTACATTATTGACAAAGTTCAACATAAAAGAGATCAGATTATTCTTATTGTAAAAAAAATTAATACTCTAAGCTCATCTCATCGATGAACAAAAATTTTAATATAGATTGCTATTGTTCTATAAAAATGTGTTGATAGAGATTACAATCATTTAATAATAAATTGGTATGTCACTATAACCTCATTTTTTTTCTTATCATCTGTGGAACGAACAAAAAAAAACAAAAAATCTCATTTAATCTAAAAGTGGAAATGAAATAAAGTGGGGTTTTCTTTTACACAGCCATACATGTAGAAAATACACGCATAATTTAATTGAATACAGAAGAAAATATGTAGCGGCAGTGTTCATCCTTTTCTGATGTGATAAATTTGCCGTATAAAATTAATTAGCGGTCTTATTTCGATAGATAAAGAGAGGAGAATAATCGTATATATCGGTCGAGTACAATAAATTACTCTATTTAGAGAGAAAAGTAGCCAATCATTTTCCAGTATTCAATTGCCGGAATACGGAAAACAATCAAAAATAGCAAGTGAGCGAACCCTTGTCACTCCCTACGACATACAATATTAGTGGTGGATTTTCCCCTTATTTTTTTTTTTAATTTCTGAACTCTTTTTATAATGACTAGGCGCGCACAAATAAACATGTAAAAAGCAACGCGTTCATTGGTCAGTCATACATACATCTTAAATATACATATATTACCTACCAAGTAATTGTGGTTTAAAATTTAAATATATTGAGAATATTGTAAATTTGATTGGTCAGTAAATTTTATTTTAATGTTATTGGCGGTTGTTTTAATTATAACAGTTGTCTAACAGTAGTGAAGAAGAGAACTAATTGATCAATCAGAAAGAGTCTTCGTTATTAATTAGATATAGAGATGAGCAATACAATAGAGGAGAAACTTACTAGTACTGTTCTTGTTCTTATTCTTCCTTAATCTCTATAATTGCGCTATATCATCACATATTCCTATTTACATACATATTAGTATTTATCTCGGCCTTGTTTAACTATTTTTTGTTTTGTACACAGTTTCTCTTCTATTTTTTTTCCATTTAATAATTTTGAGGAAGAAAAAAAAAAGATACTACATTCCCCATCGAGATGGTCCCACTAAATTAGTATATAAAGATAATGGTTGTCTCATTTACAAATCAATGATTTCTTTCTCTCTTTCATTTAAATTTCGTTTGTTCGTGTCTTTTGCATTTTTTAAATTTTATTTTTTTTAACATTCTTTCTTAGAACAGTAATTCAGTGATTTGTATATATATAAAAGCACATTGTTATTCGTGAATAAATTAATAAAAAATAAGAAAAATACTGCATATTTTTTGTCCCTTATAATTTAATTATTTTTTTTTTTATTAATATATTATTTTATTTTCTAACAGTAAATATTTAAGAACGAAGGAAAACTAAAAAATACTCTTTTTTTAGCCATTTTGTCATATTCTTTACATTATTAATAATTTCAATTTTATTACCCTAAATTTATTTTATTATTATTATTAAAAACTCCCCCCCCTTACACACATACACATAAATTTTAAACAAAAATGAGTACTGAAGTTAAACAATCCAATTTCGCCATCGATTTCCTGATGGGTGGTGTTTCTGCCGCTGTTGCAAAGACTGCTGCTTCTCCAATTGAAAGAGTTAAATTATTAATTCAAAATCAAGATGAAATGATTAAGCAAGGTACTTTAGATACTAAATATGGTGGTATTGTTGATTGTTTTAAGAGAACAGCTCAACAAGAAGGTATTATCTCTTTCTGGAGAGGTAATACAGCTAATGTTATTAGATATTTCCCAACTCAAGCTTTAAATTTTGCTTTCAAGGATAAAATTAAAGCTATGTTTGGTTTTAAGAAAGAAGAAGGTTACGTTAAATGGTTCGCTGGTAATTTAGCATCAGGTGGTGCTGCTGGTGGTTTATCTCTATTATTTGTTTATTCTTTAGATTATGCTAGAACTAGATTAGCTGCTGATGCTAAATCTTCAAAGAAAGGTGGTGAAAGACAATTTAATGGTTTAGTTGATGTTTATAAGAAGACTATTAAATCTGATGGTTTTGCAGGTCTTTACAGAGGTTTCTTACCATCTGTTGTTGGTATTGTTGTTTACAGAGGTTTATATTTCGGTTTATATGATACTTTGAAACCATTATTATTAACTGGTTCTTTGGAAGGTTCTTTCTTGGCTTCTTTCTTATTAGGTTGGGTTGTTACTACTGGTGCTTCTACTTGTTCTTATCCATTAGATACCGTTAGAAGAAGAATGATGATGACTTCTGGTCAAGCCGTTAAATATGATGGTGCTTTTGACTGTTTCAAGAAGATTGTTGCCGCTGAAGGTGTCGGTTCTTTATTCAAGGGTTGTGGTGCTAATATCTTAAGAGGTGTCGCCGGTGCCGGTGTTATTTCCATGTATGATCAATTACAAATGATCTTATTCGGTAAGAAGTTCAAATAGATAAAATAATGAAACTTTAGAGAAAAACTTTAAAAAAATAAAAAAAAATCCTGTGTTGATACATTATTAAAACAGAAATATAATTTTGTTATTGTTTTAATTTCGACGTGTAACTATCTCTTAATGTATTTCTAAGTTTTTTGTTTTATTTGTTGTTGTTTTTTCATTTCATTTCATTTCAATTCACTATTTTTAAAAACCATTAATTTATCATTTTACTCTCTATCATTACATTTTATCAGTAATTTTATTTTTATTATTATACCTGATATTCCAAAAAAACAAAAATTGGATTAATAATGATAATAATAGAATCTTTAAAATGACATGCTGCTAGAGTTATATTAATAATAAGTATATATATATATAATATTCACAAATTATAAGAACAACAAAAAAGTTCATAAAGATAACAACAACAAGAATTCACGTAATCAAACTTTGTGGTTAAATTGTTATAAATTAACTATAGAGGAGTCATAATAATCTTTAACCTTAATCACTTAAAGATGAGAACAGAAGTATGTTACCCGGAATCTGGAATAAGGAAAATTGTAAAAAACAAATGATTTCGCCCAGGATCGAACTGGGGACGTTCTGCGTGTTAAGCAGATGCCATAACCAACTAGACCACGAAACCATATATTTGTGATTTTTTGGGATCTAAGTTGTATACAATAGGTTATCAAATTTTCAAATTTTAGTCTCAATAGTTATAAATTCAACAATATTTCCTTCATTTATCATATATTTAGGGAAATAAACATATTACAGTTTGAGCAGATAAAACTTGCACTTATAATATACCATTTTAAGTCCTACTACAATTACAAAATGTTAACTTTTAAATTCAACATGTATCAACTCATTATAATATTCTAGAATATGTTGTAATGAAAGGTGCAATATCATAGCTGTAGAAATTTCATTCTCCCTATTGACTTAACATTTCCAAACTTGTATTTTAGAGTTTATTTTGGCAAAATTCTAACATGACAATTCATCGATTATTTTTTAATTAGTAATTATTTTGCAATGATGGGTTTATATATGTGACCAAACTCCTTGAATAATTCACCTGTATATATTGTTGGGGCAGTTCGTTCTACATCACGTACTGAATTCCATCCGATATTTGTAATTTAATTATTTACCATATTTGCGGACTAAATGTCATTAAAAGTTACTCTTGGTTTCAAATGAAAAATATATACGTTCAAGAGGTATGGAAAACAATCAATATTTGAATCATATTTATTCTTATTTCATTGAGTGCATCTGCGGTTCAGTTATACTTTAAATTTGAATCCATTATCACATAATAGTACAACATTAATATATTTCATTGATAAATTTTCCAACAAAAGAGTACTATATTAGCATAACTCGATACAGTAAGTTTGATAATAATTTCCAAATGAAGTTCAAGTGAGACGGCATATGTCAAAAGGATACTCTTTCCCCCTCCCCCCCAGGGATGACGTACTACGAACATTACTTAATAGTATATGAGGAGAATGTCTTGGCAAAACACACGCACACATAAGCCACATCTCAAGTCTTGCTGTACCTACGAATACATATATATATATATATGTGAACAATCTTTGAGTAATCAGGATATATTTTGTTGAAGGCAAGAAAACATTCGAATTCGATATGGCCCATCCAGCATATATTAAGGTTGTTTCAACGTATCTTATTTTTAAACGTATTTGCTTGTTCGTGGCTGTGCCGTCGCTGCAGATTCCTTTTAAATTCAGTTGAATAAAAATAGGGGAATTTTTATTTGAGGAGATTTAAAAACGGAAATAAACAGCGAAGCCAACGATACCGCGGATGAATGGAATAAAGTGGCTTATCTCGTAGAAGATAAGCAGAAGCGAGAAGAATTTCGTTATAAAGTCCACGCGGGTAATTAACCAACATTCTCTTTCTTTTACCGAGTGTGCGTCATACATAGTAATAATAACTGTGTACACCCCCCTCCCCTCTGCTCAGATATCAATAAGATAAGAAAGAGCAAACTAGTATGACACACTCACTACATGCATAGAGGGGAGAGGAGATGAGATGGATCAACTTTCAACACTTTTTTATTTTTATTTTTATTTTTATTTTTATTTTTCAGTTTGGGAACTTGAAAGACACAACAATCAATCAATCAATTAATTATTTAATTATTTTGTCTTATCTATGAAGTGAAACACACATATCCTGTCCTTTTAAGACATAAACGATTTCATTCCGGGGAGAACATGTGCAATATATCGTGAATTCTTCTGTTTCGGGTATTACCTTTTTTTTCTTGAACTTTTCTTATTCTCTCCCCTCTTGAACTGTATATTATCTTATATATAAAGGAACCATTATT
This sequence comes from Maudiozyma serrabonitensis, assembly GCA_030571355.1. Classification (NCBI taxonomy): domain Eukaryota; kingdom Fungi; phylum Ascomycota; class Saccharomycetes; order Saccharomycetales; family Saccharomycetaceae; genus Maudiozyma; species Maudiozyma serrabonitensis. Next base: position 272,659 of record JAJLXS010000004.1, on the reverse strand, counting down.
GATGAGGTAATTTCTTTAATAATAATTGAATTTTTCTACGTTTTTTGTTGTTGTTGTTGTTGTTTTTTCATACTAGATCATTAATAAAAAAATTATTCTACAATAATGGAACCAATTAATAATTTAAATAAGAAAAATAAGAGATCATTATCACAAACTTCACAATATTATACAAATTCAAAATTATCATGTGAAGAAATAATAAATAAAATGGAAAATGAACAAGATGCAATTGTGGTACGTTTATTAAGAGAAATTAATTATCTTAAAAATGAAAATAATAAATTAAGAAATAAATTAAATCAAAAAAAATTTCGTCGTTATTCAACTGGTACAAGAAATATTGATAATGATGAAGTAATAATTGATGATGATTATGATGATGACACTGAACTTTTAAATAATTTACCTTTAACTCCAAGAAGATCGTTTAATTCATCATATACAACACCAATTTCATCACGTAGACCAAGTAATGTTAATTCAAATACTATTTTCCCAATACATACACCTTCAACAGCATCGACATCGACATCAAATAATATTAATTCAATATCAGGAAATTTTTTAAGACCAAAAAATTTTACCTTTTCACATATTTCAACAAATTCATCTTCTTCATCGTCTGGCGCAGTTGGAATGGAAAATTTATCAATTAATCAAAATAAAAATAATAGAAAGAGAAGAACTTCAAGTACAATTTCTTTAGAAAATAATCCACATTTTAAAAATCATGAAAAAAAAGTCAATGAAATTTTACCATTGAGATAAAATTTAACAATTGACTAGTGAATAATTCTGTGTTTTTCCTTTTTTTTCTTTTTTTTTTTTTGATTTATTTGATTTTTATGAACTGTTATTTGTTATTGTTATTGTTGTTTTTTGGATTATCTACTTATATATCTATTCAAAATTATGAAATATGAAACGTAAGGGGAGGGGAAAATAATTATATATACATATACATATATATATATATATATATATTGATAAAGTATACTGTTACAAAATATTGTTTAAGTTTTAGTGTGTGTGTGTGTGTGTAATTTTTTTATTGTTTTTTATTTTATTATTTTTAATTATCATTAATTTCAGCTTCTTCACGTCTTTTAATTTCATTTTCTAAATTTGAATTTAATAAACTTTCAGCTTTCTTAACATTGTCCATATTATCACCACTAATTATAAATTTTCTAAACGTTTCATTAGTGGAATCAACATAAGTTGATTCTAAATCATCCATTTTACCTGTATCAATCCTTGTATGTGTAAATTTTCTTAAATTTGAAATTCTATTACCTCTTGTACCCATCATTGCACCAACTAAAGAATCTGGTATTAATACAGTTGCTTGAAATTGATTTTCATTAATTCTTTCAGATCTTCTTTGTATATTACTACTATTTGATGAACGAATTGTTGTCTTATGTTCATTATTTGTTAATACATGTGGGAAATAATGTCTTTCAGTAATTTGATCAATATTAATTTCAGCATTTAATGTTTTTGCAATATCATCAATTGTTGAACCAATTGCTTGTGAAGGACCTTGTATTTGAAGAATTCTTTCATCTGAATCAGGTAAAAAATTACGTGATGCAACAATTTTAACATCATTTGAATCAATTAAATGTCTTATAGTACGACCTTGTTTACCAATAATTGAAGAAATTTGTGTATTAGTTAAAATTACTCTAATATTATAAATTTCATTTAATGATGTTATTGAATTAAAATCTGTTAATTCTGGTGGTGGTAAAAAAGAATTTAAAAAATAAAATGGATATTTTTTAATTTCAATTGGTTGATTACTTATTAATAATGTTACAATATCTGTCATTGCTTGACTAATATTTTGAATAGTTCCTGCACATGTTAAAATTCTATCTGAACAACCGATTTGTTTTTCCGTAACATCAATTTTAACATGATTATCTTGTTTAATTTTTCTTAAATATTGACCTTGTGGACCAAAAATTCTACCACATTCATCTAATGATAACATAAATCTTTGATATGTTGGCAAATCATCAGAAACTTTTTCTATTTCATTAAACATATTACTTGATCCTTTATCGAAACTTGTATCATAATCATATTCTGAATTACTATTCCCACTAGTAGTTTCATTTTCAAATTCACTGGTATTAGAACCAGACATTGTAATAATTAAAATAAAATCTTGTTTTCTGTTTAGATACGTATTTTTTTTAAAAAAGAGAATGTATATAGTTGCTCTCCAGTAAAAAAAAAGTTACTTATCAGCGGTTATAATATATATATTATTTCCTTTGTTTTATTCTTTTCAATATTATAAGTGATGTTGTTTGTTGATTTTTCCTGTTTCTTGTAAAACTTTCCGCTTCATTTGCTGTTTTGTAAATTTTTTTATTTTTTTTTTTGTTTTCTCAACTTTTTTAACGATTCTGTGCGAGGAAGTCTTTTAATACAAAGAACTAAACTGAGAACTAAAGGATTAATATTGAATCATTAATTATAATATGCATATTTTTATATTTATATGTATGTAAGTCTTTTATTATTATTTATTCAGAATGAAATAGATATATATGAGAAGTTAAATTTAGCTAAGAAACAAAAAAAAGGGAAACTTTTAATAATTAACAATGTGTTTCTTTAATTAAATGTTTTAAAGCATCACCTAAAACCGTAGCAATAACATCTCCATCCTTGATCACATACCCTTCGGTTTGATCCTCTTTCAATACAGTAGTAAATGCGGAATGAGAATAACGTTTAATAAAATCTTTATAACCGGCTACTGTAGTAAGTTCTACCGGTGCGCTCTTTAAGAAAGAATTTGTAGATTTAGACATATTGTCAGATTGTTTGTAAAGTACATTTGTATTGCTCATTGTGTGTAAAGTGTTCAGATTTTATTTACTCCTTTTCTACTCTATTAAATAAGAAAACTGTTTAAAAAGAAAAAATAACATGAAATAGATCACTTTTACCAGGATCTCTTCATTTATATATTAACTGAAATCGATAGGGTGATGGATGCACTTTGATTCTAATTATTACCAAGTTGTGTGGTATTCCAGCCATTCTATTATCTCTTCCCCATCGCTATTATTACTAATATTAAACTCAATGATTTCTGCCTTCCCCCCCCCTAATTCAGCACTGAGGGAAAAAGTGCGGAAACTGCGGAAATTTCACGCGGAAGTTACCCTCGTTGTCGTAACCTGTGATGTTGCTTATTCTTTGTTGTACTATACAATTTATATTAAAGTGATGAAAGATATCTATATATGAAAGTTTGTGGTTACTATAGAACATTCTTGATCTTGCCTAGGATACCACGCTTCTTCTTCTTTGTAGTAGTCTGTTGTTGCTGTTGTGGATCTGAAATAACCATGGATTTAGGTCTCATTTTCTTACTTGTTTGTCTGGCTACAGATACATCTTGTTTACGTCTAGCACCAGAGTTATTACTTTGAGTATCCTTGATTGAGGACTGGTTTGATGACGATGCAATCTGCTGAGCGGTCTTATGGATACTTGGTGGTTGTGTTAATGAATCTCTGTTTGTGTTGTTCTCTGTAACCATTATAGTAACCGATTTATTAGATGACACCGATGGTTGAATTTTGACTGATTTCTTCGTATTACTTCTTTGTGGAACAGCGGTAATTTTATCAGTATTGGTGTCCTCTATAGGTTTACTATTTTGAGCCGTAGCAATTACATTCTTTAATGGTGTAGAGGTTCGAGGTTGTTGAGGTATCGATGATGAAGTTGTTGGGGTCATAACAATGGCTTGTTCAGAATTATTATTTCTTGAATCAAAATTTTTTGATGTAGGAATCATCTTTGGTACAGTGGCACCAGCAATTTCAGAATCTGAACTACCAAGTTTGCTTATATCCTTTATTGGTGCTCTTAAATCAACAGATGATACTTTATGTAAATCTAAATTTGATGTGTCTTTCAAAAGTTGTGATGTTGTTGAATTTGGTGGTAATGTAGTATCTGAACCAGAATCAGATGATGAAATGATTCCGACAGATGGTGATTTATCCTTAAGGTTTAGAGATGAATGTTGTTTTTCTGTCTCGGTACGTTTGTTTTCTCTATGAATCAATTCATTAGTCTCATTGATATATTCATTGATTTGAGATCTTGGTGCTAAACTATCATCAATAGATTCAATCTTATTTGATTGATTAGTAATATCATTAAAATTAATTTCACCTTTCATAGTTGGAACAAATCCTCCCATTACAACAGGTTTTTGAATTGATAAATATCTATTTCTAAAGATGAAAAAAGTTGCAATTCCAATATGTTCAGTAATGACAGCAACAATTAAAATAGTTGACCAATTGTAGACAATTGGATTTTGAATATACCATTTATTTTCATCATCCATATTAATATTTAAAATTGGGGTATCACCAATACCTGGTAAGTAACATGAACGATACATTATTGTTAATGTTGGAGTCACTAATGTACTTATCCAAACAATAATACGTAAAAACCCATTCCATGGTGTCATTTCAGCGTTTGTCTTAGTAATATCTTCTCCATTAGTCATTGTAGTGGTAGTAATTGTATCTAGAACGCCAGGGATTAATTTGGGTTTGGTTACATTTGTCACTTTCCAATAATCTACTTTTAATATAATAATATTAAAAATAAATAAGATAGCTGGTGCAATTGGCCAAATAGTACCAAACATTGCAATATAACCAAATTGAAGAATTAATTTTTGGAAATTAATATCCGTATCAAATTGACCCCATGCACTAGTCTCATAACCTCTAACGATACTCCAAATCTCAAGATCTTTACTACCATGACGGTTCAGTTTAGCTTCAACGGTGGCTTGATGTTCTTTCATACCATCCTTCTTAGCGGTAGCTTTCATGGTTAAACGAGTTAACACGATTGGAACAACATTATCAGTGGCAAAGAGAATCAAGGAATTGGTTACAATAAAATAAAAAAATTGAGATTGATGACGACTTGTATTAACAATATAATCTGTTGCCTTCACTGGGAACCCTCTTAGAGATAATTCTAATTTTTTCTCTGAATTGAAAAGATAACTTAATGGAAGATAAACGAATAAAGTAATTAATAAAGGCATATAACTTGAACAAAATTTAACGATAAAATTTTTTTCAATACGTGATTTTTCTCTATTAATTGGTCTTTCAAAATTAATAAATGGTTCAATAAATATCTTATTATAAATTAAAGATAAAATTGGAACAAATACAGAAATTAATACAGTTGGTAATAATGATAAAATTGCAACCATTGGACCATCATAAATTTGCGTCAAATATATTTCTAATAAGAAACATACGAATTGAAACATCATGAGTAAGATACCAAATAAGATAATAATAGGGACAAATAATAGGTTCATAAATGTTCTTGAAGTGATAGAATTAGCCGCAGTTGAGCCATCAGGTAAACCAATTATTGAATAAACTGATTTAAAAGAACCAAACAGATTCTGGTACGATAATTGTTTGTTGTAAATCCATGATGTAATAAATGCAATAGACCATACAACATTTAAAATTGTGTACCCTGTATTAAATTCCCATGAATTATCATTAGAATAACAATAAATGAAAATACCTGGAATTGCCAAATAACCTAACCATTTATTATAATATTTGAAAAATGCAAAATATAAAGATAATTTTGGATCATTTGTCAAATTCGTTAAAAGTTTTAAATCATCATCACTTGGTAAAGATTTTATATTTTTCTTAAATGTCTTGTCAAATAACCAATTTAATTTTTTAGATCTTTCTGTATCATATAATGGTATAATATCTTTAACAAAACTTAGTTCTTTAATACTAGTAGTTAAAAAGACGTCAATATCGGGACAATCTACACGTAAGAACAAATAATCTGTTGTAGGTTGATAACCATGTTCAAATCTTAAATTGATAGGAATAGTATTCTCATTTGTGAATGCTTCAAACAGTGCTAGTAAGTTTTTCTTATTTTGAAGTTCATTATTGAAGACAACAACACAATTGGGATCCAATTCCTCCAAAGTAGTATATTTTTTCATCATTTATTCTGAGAGAAAAAAATACAATAGATTGAAGAGATTTGTAAACAATTTACACTTTTCTAATATTTGTTTAGGATTTATCTCTCTTCTTAGTGTATTGTTTCTTTATAATAAAGGATAAATAGAAATACAAGGTTGCAATTCTTTAAGGGCTCAACCAGAAAAAAAAGAAAAATTTTTTGGTTTACTAATAGTTCGAGAAAAAGAAAAATAACCTTGTTAATGGTGCAATGACATATACATAAATATATATTTGTAATTATGTTATTATTCCTTAAATAATTTCTTTTAATTGCCTTTATAAATAACTATTATATAATATTCAAGGTATCTAGGTTACGCTACAAAGATGGCGAGGCTTCTTATTCTGTCCCTCTCTCTCTTTCTCGCAAATATTTCATAAAGGAGAATAAGAAGAAAAGAGATACAGGGACAAAGAAAGAGAAAGAGAAGAAAATGTACGAAATTTAAATATGGTGTTCCTTTACTTCCTTGTATATCGATAAAAAATAAAGAATGAAAACTAGCATATATATGTAATTATATATATCATTACTATATGTTGTCAAAATTGCGGAGAAGATTGAAATTTTGTCTCAACCTCTCTCAGTAGAAAGTAAAACATACTTAGCATAAAGCAATGCAAGATCTATTGTCTAACCATCTTTGTGTAAAAAAAGAGACAGGAGACAACAAGAGGTAGAGCAGTGGTTATCAATTTGTTTGTTTACTTCCAGTTATTTTAGTTTTTCAGCAAACTTTCTTAATTATGAAAGGATGTTCTTACAACAGTATATACATATATGGTTCCCGTTAAATATTTAATATGAACAAAATATCCGCAGAAGTGTGAATTCAATGAACTACTGATCCCTTCCCGGATTCGGAAGTAGGGCAAGTGATGAAGAAGAAAGAGAAAGAATTAGATACATAACGATTCGCTTTGCCAGTTTTAAGAGAAAGTACTATTTTATGTTCTGTCTTGAATAACATATCTGTTCATATCTTGAACGAGCATATATAAACAGTTATGTATATATCAAATCCTTACCTCACCTTAGTAGTTCTTTGTCTCTGTCTCTTCCTGTAGTAGAATGGTAGGAAAACTGAAAAAAAATAACTGGCAAAAAAAGTTTTCAGCATTGTTTTACATAATATTATGTATGTAAATTACTAACATAAATGTTACTCTGCGGTGGTTGTAATGGGGAGGGAAGGGATATAGGGAGAGAAACAAACAATTCAAATATTGAATTTTTTTTTGTAAGAAAAGAGCAATAAAGAAGGGTTTGTTGGATGCAGTACAAACCCGTCTTTACCTCTTTAGTTGAAATCTTGTTCCTGAATATTAATTGCATCATCTCTATCTATATTTGTAAATTTTGGATTTACCTGTGAGTCAGTATTATATATATAACAAAATTTCAATTTTGTTTCTTGTTAATTTGAACTTGAATTTTAGTGCATGAGATGCTTATTAGATCAATACAACAAACAATTCGTTATAAGATACCATTATATACAACTACTATTAATTATACAACAATGAGCAAGAAGATTCCATATGATTCTCAAAGACAAGCTGCCTTGACACAGCAATTTGACCATGTAAAAGCTATGATTGATACTGAATCCAATGCAAGAGCCACTGAACCTGTTTCATTATTAGCTGTCTCTAAATTGAAACCTGCAAGTGATATACAAATTCTTTATGATCATGGTGTTAGAGAATTCGGTGAAAATTATGTACAGGAGTTAGTCGAGAAATCTGAATTGTTGCCATCAGATATCAAATGGCATTTTATTGGTGGTTTACAAACAAATAAATGTAAAGATTTAGCAAAAGTTGCTAATTTAGCATATATTGAAACTTTAGATTCTTTAAAAAAAGCTAAAAAATTAAATGAAGCAAGAGGTAAATATCAACCTGATCAACCTGCCATTGCATGTGATATTCAAATTAATACATCTCATGAAGATCAAAAATCTGGTTTACAAGACGAAAATGAAATTTTTGAAATGGTTCAGTTTTTAATATCTGAAGAAAATAAATATGTATCCTTGAGTGGATTGATGACTATTGGATCGTGGGATGTATCTCATACTGAAGGGGAAGAAAATAAAGATTTTTCAACTTTAGTAGCATGGAAAAAGAAGATTGATGAAAAATTTGGTACAAATGTAAGATTATCAATGGGTATGAGTGCGGATTTTAAACAAGCTATAAAGCAAGGAACTTCAGAAGTAAGAATTGGTACAGATATATTTGGTGTTAGACCACCAAAGGATCAAGCAAAAATCCTATAGATATTTTAAGCATATATGTAGTTGATTAATTAATGATTTTTTTAAGACCTTTATGTTTTTCTGTAAACTATTTAGAAATTTTTATTTTTTTGAACTTTCTAAATTTTTTATTGCTATGTAATGGGTTGGAAAAGGTGCAAGTTTGTGACTAAACGTAAATAAAAAAACAAAAGTGATAATCTTTTTAATTGACAATTATAGTTAATTACAAGGCAAATTGAAGTCCAAACTTACAACTTTAGGAAATAAGCAACTTTTTTTTATTGTTACAAGCTATCAAAATCGGCAATACTCAATAATATTCTCTTTTCCTCGATACTAAGAGAAGCACAGTGATAAAAGTCGACGAAAATTATCAACTAAATTACTTACCATTAACCCTTAAGTCAGAATTAATCTACCAAAACAGTAGAGTGAAAAATCATTTCATTATTTCTCATTTTTTTGTACAAACAAGTTTATATCAAACCTTTAAAGAACTTTTTGGCCTTTACCGGTGAAGATTCCTTAAATTTGTCTTCATATATGAGTACATTTTAGTATAAAGAGGTGTGGTTATTGGCATCGCGGCTCTGAAAAATTTGAAATTAAAGGAAAAAATGAAAGCGGTGATGATCTGAAAGAGAGAGATGTCATTGCAAAATGAGATTCATCTTAAATAAATTTTGTATTACTAATCATATATTGTGGGTATATTTTTTTATATAATAAGTACAATTAAAATATTAAGTAGAAAATGGATGAAGACTTTTTATATGGTTTTACTCAGTAACGATTATTTCAAAATTTTAACTTAATACTAATATCCAAAGAAAGAAAACGTTATACAGTTAGCATTTTTTAAAAAGATGGCTCCTAATAAGATTGTTATTCTATATGGTTCTGAAACTGGTAATACAGAGGATTTTGCTAAGATCCTTTCTTATAAATTACAAAGGTTACATTATCCGCATACACTATCGACTATTGGAGACTTCAATCCAACCGATATTGTCCATGTACGATATCTTTTTATCCTTTGTGCAACTACAGGTCAAGGTGAATTACCAAGGAATTGTCATGAACATTCATTCTTAGATAAGAAGACAAAGACACTATGGTCTTTCCTTAAGAAAAAGAATTTACCTAAGGAATTTTTATCTCATATTAATGTCTCATTTTTTGGTCTTGGAGATTCATCCTATCCTAAATTTAATTATGCTATTAGAAAATTACATACTAGAATGGTGGAACAATTAGGTGCCTCTGAGATTTTTGATAGATTAGAGGCTGATGAACAAGCCATGGCTGGGAGTAATAAAGGTACTGGTAGTGGTGTAGAATCTGTATATTTTGAATATGAGAAAAGAGTATTAGAATACATACAAGACAAGTTCCCAAAGAGGAAAATTGATGGTAAAATGGTCGAAAGAGTCGCTATTGATGATGCTATTTATTTACAACCTAAAAGTTATTTATGTCTAGATAAGGATTCCAAAATTGACTCTGATCTTGACATGACAACAATACCATTGAAATTCACAAATGATTCTGCAATTAAATATGGTAAAGTACAAAAAAATAAAATGATAACAGCACCTGATCATTTCCAAGATGTAAGAGAATTTGTCTTCACAAATGTCAATAATCTTGAGGAGGATCATTATGAAGCTGGTGATACTGCCTCTATATTCCCTTGTAATTCCGATAAAGCTGTACAACAATTCCTTGACACTCAGGATCACTGGTTACCAATTGCTGATAAACCTCTACGTTTCACTAATGGAATCCCCGATGCTTTAAAATCTGGTGGTGTTATTGAACCATTGACATTACGTAACGTTTTAAAATATCATTGTGATATTACATGTATCCCAAGAACGAGTTTCTTTATGAAAATTTGGATGTTTGCTACAGATTTATCTAGAATGGAACGTGGTGAGAGTCAATTAGAACAGCAACGTGACAAGTTAAAAGAATTTGCAACAGATAAAGATATGCAAGAATTATATGATTATTGCAATAGACCTAGAAGATCTATCTTAGAAGTAATTGAAGATTTCTTATCGCTAAGATTACCATGGGAATATTGTTTGGATTATTTACCTTTAATTAAACCACGTTATTATTCTATATCTAGTGCCCCTAATGATCCAAATGTTCAATTAACTGTAGCTATAGTGAAATATAAGACAATGTTAAGAAAGATAAGAACAGGGATTTGTACTAACTATATTGCACATTTACCTGAAGGTGAATTGATTCGTTATAATATTCATAACAATCATTTAATTGGAGAACAATATAAACAAAATCCTATGATATTAGTGAGTCCCGGTGTTGGAATTGCACCCTTATTATCTATCATTAAAGAAGAACCTCAACAATGTAACAATTTACAATTATTCTTTGGATGTAGATTTAAGGATAAAGATTATATCTATGAGGAGACATTAGAGAATTGGTCCACTGAGGGACGTATTGAATTACATCCTGTATTCTCTAGAGATCGTGAAAATTCTCCAGATACTAAATATGTTCAAGATGTTCTTTGGAAACTTGGACAATTTGTAACAGATTTATTAGTTAAAGAGAAAGCATTGTTTGTACTATGTGGTGCATCTGGGAAGATGCCAATCCAAGTTAGATTAACAGTAATTGAAATGTTAAAAAAATGGGGTGGATTCAATAATGATGAAGATGCAACTGCATATTTAAAGGATATGGAAAGAGATGATAGATATTTACAAGAGACATGGTGAAAAAACTAAGCAAAAAAAAAAATATTTTGTAAAAGTAATAATTATCTGTTTATGTGTAAGTATTGTATATATGTATATATAAAAAAAGGGTTACATGAATAGAAACATTAAAAAACACACCGTTATGCCTGATTAAAAAGTAGTAGTTGTTATAATAATATAGATATCTAGAGAGAGAGAGAGAGAGACAGAGAGAGGAATACTTATTCTTCTTCATTAAACTTTGGAGCTAAGAAGAATTGTAAGAAACCACTTGCTAAATCGAATTGGAATAAAGCAGGAGCTTCACTTGATAATCTAATACCGATAGTTTCTGATAATACTGACCCTTTAACTATATCTAATAAATATTTAGCACCAAAAGTTAAATCAACTGGAGATTCCATTTCTAATTTAATTGATTCTTGTGGTTTTTCCATATTAATGAAAGGTTGTAAAAGTACAGAACCTGAACCAATATCACCTTCTGTACTAAATTTAATATTATCCTTTGTTACAGCAATTGATAAAGAATCACCTAATTGTGATAGATCACGAACATTCTTAGCGAATTCTGAGGATGGTAAACTAATTGTTGTTTCATATTCTAATTCTTCAATCTTTAAGAAATCTGCATCAATATCCATTAATTTTAAAATATATTCTGCAACACGGCCTTTTTTATTATCTTCAAAGACCAAACCAATATGATCAGGTGTATCCTCTGCGATTAAAGTTAAAGTATCTGTATTATTACCACAACGTAAAATTTTACTTAAAGAATTTAAATCTAAACCTAAAGTGACAGGACGATCACATCTATATTCTTGGAATGCTTCAACACCAATTTCTAATGAAACTAATAAAACACGTGAATCATCAACGGCTTGAGCAATAATACCATCTTCTTTACATTGGAAATTAACTAATTGGACACAATCTTTAAAACCATCAATAATTCTTTTAAAAAGAGATGCTTCTTCAAATTTAGCTTCTAGCATTATGTGTGTGTGTGTATATATGTATGTGTATGAGTGTACTTGGACAGTCTAATATTATTAATATCAATTGATAATACAAAGAAATAATAACAACAATAATAAGAGGTTTTTTTAAAAAAGTAAAATAAGAATTACTAGACTAGTTATTAATATATGAACTAGTTTATTTGAAAAAAAAAAACTTTGGTGTCTTTTCGAGAAAGAACTAAAAAATTTCACTTTCCACCAAAGAACTAAAAAAAAAAAAAAAAAAATTAAATAAATTATTTTACGCGTCGCGTTTCTTAACTTCAATTAATAATCTTAAAGGATTATAATGATATACACAGTACCGAAATTTCCCTTAAAAACAAGTGATAATGATAATAATAATAATAATAATAATAATAATAATAATAATTTTTATTTTTATTTTTTTTTATATTTAATAATAATACTAATATATATATATTCCAGAATATTTTAATTATTTCTCTGCTTATTATTTTATTAGATTTCAAAGAAACTAATAAAATAATAGAAAAATTTTAATTTTTAGATAGATAGAAAAAGTTTTGGTTTATTTAACTAACTAATTTATTCGGCACGAGTAGCCATATATAATTCTTTTTCAGATTCATATCTTTTTTTATCAGCGGCAGCTTTAGCTTCATAAGGTACCTTACCTTCTGGAGTTAAAGCCTTCCATCTTTCACCTAATAATCTACCAATTTGACCGAATGTAACATCTGGATTTTCAGATCTTACAATATCTCTATTTTCATTAGCGAAGAACATATAAGCTGATAGAGCTCTCTTTGGAGCATTTGGATCTTTCTTCTTTCTAGTAGTTCTCTTCTTAGTTTCTCTTGGAGCCATTTTTAATATAATTTAGTGTGTGTTTGTATAGTTTATTTTGTAAGTATACAAATATTATATAGAGAGAGAGAGAAAAACAAGAAAAACAAGAAAAAAAAAATAATAAATTAAGGGCAATAAGAAATACACGAGAAAAACAAAACCACAAAGCAAACAAAATGAAATAAAATGAAATAGCAGTAATTAAGACAAACAAAAATAAATTTAAATTAAAAGGAGTGAGAATATTTAAGTATTACAAGACATTAATTAATAGTGTAAACTTATTAGTTATATTTATACTATTATTTCCTTAATAAAAAAAACGTTATGCTAAAAAATTATATTTCACAAAATAAACATAGATAGATACACACACACTTAATTTTGTTTGTATGGCGAATAATTAAAGCGGGAAGAGACAGACACACACACACACACACATACACAGAGCACGAAATAATAATTAACATGCTGGGTACGGTTAGACCTATTATTTTACTACGGTAACCACACAGCGTATTATATTAAATCCCTAATAATATTTGTTATAATAATAAGAATAAGAAGAAGAACAAGAAGCAGAAAAAGTGGTATATACCGTACTATATCGCGTCCCTTAACAATTCAGAGAAAGAAAAAATTCCAACCAGCGAGAAGAAAATAGAGCACAGCAAACAATTATTTAGTTGTATTTTTTTCTTCATATATATTGCGCTCCGTTACACTAAGAAAATAAAGTAGGAAAATTACAAGATAGAGAACCAGTCTCCCACCCGTGTCTGTTTTTTCGCATACTAAGTGAGTATAATATAGCACGCTTCACTTATAATATTATTGAGATAACTCAATAATATTATAATATGGTTAAAGCACGTACCACGCTAATTTGTATGTGTGTGTGTGTGTATAATTAATTGGTGTGTGGAGATTTCTTGCTATTAAGGGAGAGAGAAAGACATTGAATAATAATAATTAATAGTATTAACTATATTGTTTTTAATTGAATTAATTAGAATAGTTTTTAATTGATATATCTTTCTTTCTAATTTTATTATGAATAGATACTGCTCTAACAAATTTATCCTCTATTAATAATATTACTATATTTAAATTATTGAGAAAATTAGCTCTATAATGAATATAATATCAATATATCTACTGTAATATTATCATACTTTGTCTTTATTACCATAGTATATATTTAAAATATATAACACAAAATATGAAAGACTATTAAAAATTGAAAAAAAAAACTATCTTATTGTAAGAGACAAGAATTAGTGTAATTAATATAAATTGTATACTTATTAATATCCTTTCCTTATATATATTTTTTAGAACAGAAAAAAAAATTAAAAATTTTCTCATCTCGCGTTAAATTAACACTATAACATCCTTCACTATCACAACCTAATGTTAATTATTATTATTAGTTAACTATATAGTAATATTAAGTTAATATGACATATATTGGTAACATTAAAAAACGTCTAACTATATTAATATTACTACTATTAAAATTTGTATGCAAGTATCCCATTTTTTCTTTTTTTTTTTGCTGTATTCTTAGAATTTTTACTTTAGTTGCTGTCTGTGCGGGCGTTTGTCTCGTAACTTTTATTTCTCCTCGGATTGATACTTTTCTCTAAGTGAAATACGTAGAGGTGCAAAGATATATATATACGTAGGATGTATGGGTGTACACATGCACTATTCTGACGTATTTATTATAAATGTGTGTGTATGTGCTTGGTTATCGTCTTGTACGGAGTAGCATGTGATCCGTAATTATTCCTTTAGGGCTCTCGATGGAAGTTAGGGTTTGTGGAGATGCATAGATATATAATATTTTGTATTATTTACAGTTATATTCATATAAAATATTTATATTTTTATATATATTTTTTGTTGATGCTTTACTATTATTATTTGTTTGTGTCTGATGATGAAGATTTAAAATCATTATAATGTCGCAAATATTGTTCAGGTCCAAATCCTTTACTTTGTACATATCCACCAACTAATCTATTACCATAATGTATCTTTGCAACACATCTATCTATACAACACATTTCACCTTTAGCCAAATCACTTTCACTATATCCATCTCTAGAAATACATTTCTCAAGACAACTCTTTAATATTGTATTAAATGTTGTATTCATTGCTTCAAATTGAACTTCTGCAATATCCAATTTCTCTTGCGATACTTCTTGTCCCGGGAATGCTCCCATAAACATAGACATTTTCAGCTATTGTAATTGTTTTATTCTATTGATCTGTAACAGTATTAAGATGTTTCTCTTTATATCTTAGTAAATAGATGTCTGTTTTTTTTTTATCCCATCTCTCTCATTTTATCTTACTTTTTTTTTCTTATTCTTTCTTTTTCTACTTTTACAGCTTTTTTTTTTCCCACTCTTTTGAAATATTAATAGTATATTAAATAAATATATATATTTCGATAAAAAGTTATACATTTTATATTTTATATTTTATCTAATATAAACGATCAATACAATCAAGTATAGATTCACTTTATATCTTTCAATATGAGAATTCTTATTACTAATGATGATGGTCCTTTAAATGATGAATGTTCTCCATATATTAGACCATTTATTCAACATATTAAAAGGGCTCATCCCCATTGGGAAATTACAGTTTGTGTACCACATATTCAAAGATCTTGGAATGGTAAAGCTCATTTAGCTGGTAAAGACTTATTTGCAACTTTCATTTATTCAGATATTGAAAAAAATGATAATTCATTTTGGGGTCCATTTAATAAACCACAAAAATTACAATCAATTGATTCAAAATTACCTTATATTATTAATCCAGAAATTCCATCAGATTCAATTGAATGGATCTTAATTGATGGTACTCCCGCATCTTGTGCAAATATTGCTTTACATCTATTAAAGGATACTAAATTTGATTTAGTCATATCAGGTCCAAATGTTGGTAGAAATTCTTCAGCTGCTTATATTACTTCAAGTGCTACAGTTGGTGCAGCAATGGAATCTGTTATTACAGGTGATACAAAGGCAATTGCTGTATCATGGGCTTATTATGAAAATAGAAAAATTGTACCATCAAAATTAATGAAAATGGCTTCAATGAGAACAACACAAATTATTTCACATCTTTGGGAAAATTGGGATAATCAAACTGATATTTATAGTATTAATATACCTTTAGTTGATGAACTTTCAAATTTAACAAAAATATTTTATGCACCAATTTGGGAAAATAGATGGTCTGCAATTTTTAATGGTCCACATATTAGAGAACCCATTAAAGGAAATTTAATTGAAGATGGTAAAGATACTGATCAAATTTCTTTTAATTGGTCACCAGATTTTAAAAATCATAAAAATTCTTCACATTATGATGGTTTATTAAAAGATGAAATTATTGCTCCAGGAACTGATATGGATATTATTGAAAAAAGATTCATTAGTGTAACACCATTAAGAGCTACTTTTAGATCTATGGAACATTTGAATGGTGAATTGATTTTAAAATCAAATAATAATAATAATACTAATAGTGCTGCTGTTGTTGAAGATGAATCAAATGATTTCATTGCAGCATTGACAATTTCAAAGGATGAATATATTTATGAACCAATTAAAAATGCTTTTAAGAAATATCTCCCACAATATACAATTCAATCAAAATTATCAGATTTTTCAACTGTAAAAAAATTAATTCAATATGGTGATTATGAGCAATTAGATGTTGATAATTTAATGATAGAAAATACAAAATATTTTGCTAATTCTTATATTTATAGAAAGGCCTTAATTAGAAAACATTATTTGGCTCATACCATTCATAGTTATATTGTTAAAAATCCTCAATCTATATTGAATAACGCTGTATTAGAATCACATACTTTAGATTTGGATTATGCTGAATTTTTAGATGATTCATTGGATGAAAATTGGGAATTAAGACAAGAATTAGAATCTGAAAAGAAATGGTGGATTGTCAAACCAAGTATGAGTGATAAAGGTCAAGGTATTAGAGTGTTTAGAACCATAGATGATTTACAAAGGATATTCGATTCTTTTGATGATGAAGCAGATGATGATGATAACGAAGCAGAATTCATGGATGATAATAAAATTATTATCTCACAATTACGTCATTTTATTGTTCAAGAATATTTAACAAATCCACTATTATTACCATCGATGGATAATAAAAAATTTCATATTCGTTGTTATATTACTTGTAAAGGAGATTTGGAAGTATTTGTTTATAATAGAATGCTTGCGTTGTTTGCTCCAACAAAATATAATGATGTTACTACAAAGACAGATTTTGATCCAACAGATTTAAAGACATTACAAAGTCATTTGACTAATACATGTTTACAATCAAAGAATGAAACCAAAGAATTATCTGTTATGGAATTTGATAATTTAATCGATATTTCAAATGATAATAAAACCAAAATAATAAAACAAATTCATGAAATCACGCATGATGTTTTCCTTGCTGCAGTTACAGTTAATAGAATGAATTTCCAACCATTACCTAATGCATTTGAAACATATGGTGTTGATTTCTTAGTTGATTCAAATTATGAAGTTAAGTTACTTGAAATTAATGCATATCCAGATTTCAAACAAACAGGTGATGAATTAAAATCATTAATCGATGAACTTTTCCTAAATGTTACCAAGAGTGTCATACGTCCGTTATTAAACTCAACACAATCTGAGGATTGCGACACAAAAACATTCACAAAGGTACTTGATCATAAATCTAATGAATGGAATTAAAAAAATAAAAATAACATGAAGAAGAATTCTCTTTTAAAAATTAATAATAACAATAAAACTGTTATTTTAATACATATATAAACTACTCTCTCTCTCTATATATACACAAATCAATATAATTACATTCCCTTATCTCTATATCTGTTATTCGCAAAATAATAACAATAATATCATTAAAAAGGGAAAAAAATATTAAAAAAAAGTTTCTTGTATTTGGGGATTCACAGAATAACTTACTCCTGATCTCCACCGGTTTCATCTCCTTCCTCTTCTTCATTTTTACCAACAGATCTATTAGTTGTTGCACTGATAAGTCCCCTTTTCACTACACGAAGAGCATTTGGAACAGTTACCCCATCTTCCTGAACGCCTGAATATTCTTTACTCCAGGCCATGATCCTTCCTCGTATTCTATTAGCGTTATCCATATAGTTTCTTATTGTCTTTAAATTCCTTATGAATTCTTGATTTCTCTGTAAAGCTATCTGTGCCATTTGTCTTGTAGTTTCCATTTGTTCAATGGCTTCAGATGATTCAAGATCTTTTAAAAGTATCTCAAGACCATCAACATCTTTAACTTCAGGTAATGCAAAAAATGGATCATTATCATGATCGATTTCGCCACTACCATTGTCACCATCTAACTCTTCATGGTTATCAATATCTTCTGCAGTCTTATCATTTTGTTCATTATCTATGGTATTATCAGTAGTATCTGCATCTGGAATGGCTCCTGAAGTGATTGGTGGAGTAGTGCTTCTCGATCCCTGATTGTTATCACTATCTTCTTCTTCATCTGGTAATGTCAAATTATGATTATATTTTTTTAGTTTCAAATTCTTTTCATATAATGGTTCGGAATAATCACCAAGAAATACTTCCAATATTCTATTATATCTTATTATAGAATTTTGCTCTTTTTCAATCATAAGAACAGTTTGTTGAGATAAATTTTGTAATATAGAATTATTAAAAGTTCTCGCTACAGTAGGTCTATTAGAAATATCACTCAATGATGCAATTGGAGTCAAAATTTCTCTAACATTAACTAAATCATTCAAATCAATTTCTTCAATTTCATCTTCATCTTCATCAGCTAAATGTTTCTTTTTTGATTTTTCTTCAGGGAAAAATTTCATTCGTTTATGCATTCGTTGTAATAACTTATGTTCCGAACCATTATAATATACAACATCCTCTTCAACAGAATGAGGATTTAAATTAGCTCTAGTGACTACTTCACTCCCTTGTAATAATTTGTTACCTCTATTAGAAACGACTCCAGATGCATCCGGATATACTAGTCTACCATCACTGGATCGTTTCAACGGTCTATAGTTACCACTACGTTCTTTAATGATCCGCTGTGCAAATCTCCTTATATAAGCTTGTTCCTCTGAAGGAGACAGTTCTGTTACGTTATCTGTAGTCATTGTTAAAGATATCTTAGCTCTTTAAAAATATGTCAAAGGAAAAATACCTCTTAGGAATAAAAATGATGTATGTGTGAATGTAGATATATTAAACAAATGTAATTACAGAATTCCTTTGATTAACCAAAAACAAAATTACCTGAAAACAAACTCTTATTTGTTATCTATCAGTTAGCTATTTTTAAAGGAAATTGTTCGATTGAAAACTCTCTGAACATTTTCAATTTTTCCTTCTTTGTTATTTTTTTTGGCCCTGTTGATATATTATCTGCTGATAGTTACGCAGTGGAAAAAAAAGTCAAAATAAATGAATAAATAAAGGGAGAGAACCTCTATTTCTACTATAATCATACTAATAACGATAGAGATGTAAGACAAGTATGCATGAGTATGTGACAAGGTAGATATGCATTTGATGTTAAATTAACTATTGATTGCAACTGCACCCACACATAAATATTACTACTTGACAATAACGGATTTTGAAGGTTCCAGTTGTATTTTAATTTCGTATAAACTCTTTCAAACCATCCATACTCCCCAGTACTCGATCTTGTGATAAGTGATATTTCTACCCATTATGTAAACATAACGATACAATCATTTAAGTACAAATTATCTTATACACTTGATGGCACATCTTTTAGCTTTATATTAAAAGCGATTGGTCCACCTTTGATCAAAATAACGGCAAACCGCTTAGCCCCGACAATATAAATGATTCATTTCGTTTTTTCACTTGGAAATTTGCAAAACTTTATACATTTGTCGATACACACAGACTCTCCCTCTCGAAGAACTAGAACATTTGAATTTTTATTTAATTGAACCACTCTTTCAATTGATATTTTTTCGTTTTATAGCATCAATTGGAAACTAGACAAATAATAATAAAAAGTAAGATAACTTACATACTCTCAACCTATTTCGTTACACTAATGGGTCTCACTTGTACGGTTTTGAAATGGTTCCTAGGTTTTTACTTAGTTAGCTCCTATAAGAGTGTTCCTGGTGCATATTTTGTTAGATTCTACGCAGCTATCTTTCCTTTATTATTGGGACCTTTAATTACAGGTAAAAAGAATACTGAAAATATTAAAAAATTACAAAAGAATGAAATGTCTGCTTTAGGTTATGTCAGATATAAGACTTATGCATCTCCAATGGAATGTGATTTCTATTTACATAAAAATAATGCTACCTATTTCACAGAATTAGATATCTCTAGAGGTGAATTAATGACAAAATTATTACAGAAAATATTTTTAGATTCTCCTAAATATCCATATATTCCTGTAGCTAATGTGTTTACTAATTTCTTAAAGGAGATTAAACCTTTTGAATCATATACTGTATCATCCAGTGTCTTGTGTTGGGATGAAAAATGGATCTATGTTGCTAGTAGATTCATGAAGAAGAATGATACTATATTATGTTCATTTTCTTTAACTAAATATGTGGTGAAGGATGGAAGGAAAACTATCCCACCAAAGGAAGTATTCGAATTTTGTGGTATTTACAATGAAAAAGTTGAAAAGATTGCAAAGGAGAATTATAAGATTTTGTCAGAGAATTCAGGTTTCCATGATACGACTTTATTGGAACAAATAAAATATGATTATTTACCACTATAGAAGGATTTAATAATAGTAACTTGTACCAACATTAAATCATCTTTTGCAAAAACACAATTCATCTTGACTATGAATTTATAAATCAATTATACAAATACATACATATATATATATACGTCTTTATAATATTTTGCTATATATATCTTTCTCTTTCTACTCTCCTAAGACGCTTTTATTCATTTTAGCTTATACCGACTTTAAAATATAATTTACTTACACACGATGAACAGGAGGACTCCGCAAAGTAGGGTATACGAACAAACATACAATGCAGAAGGAATATACCGTTTAATACATAGATCGAGACACCGTTCAACTTCATTTAACCACTAGTAAATTAAGAATTTAAAAACAACCGATTATCCCCCCCATATATTTGTTAACAAAGAACAGAACATGGGTGTGCAACTATCAATTCTGGCTCAGTCATCCCCATCCATTGGTATTTTTTCTTACATAGACGTCCTTGAAGACGTACACTATATTGCATTACTCAATTCTTCTCGATTTTTAAAGACTTGTAAAGCTGTTGATCCCAATGGTGAAATCATTATCAAAGTGTTTGTTAAACCAAGGGAAGGTTATTCTTTGACATCAACAGTAAAGACCTTAAATAAGGAATCGATGTTATTAAGTCAGTTACCAAACGTTTTAAACTATAGTAAGATAATAGAATCAAATAGAGCAGGTTACCTTATACGACAACATTTAAGAAGGAATCTTTATGATAGACTAAGTTCCAGACCTTATCTCCACGAGATAGAATCTAAATTCATCGCATTCCAGTTATTACAGGCTTTAAATGATATTCATAACCTTGATATTGTTCATACAGACATTAAAACAGAGAACATTATGGTGAATAGTTGGAACTGGATTGCATTGACTGATTTTGCAGCTCATGTGAAACCAATATATTTACCAGAAGATAACCCTGGTGAATTCTCATTTTATTTTGATACTTCCAAGAGAAGAAATTGTTACATTGCTCCAGAAAGGTTTAATACTCAACTATATAACGACTCAGAGAAAAGATACGAACCTTCTAAAGAAATGGATATTTTCAGTGCTGGTTGTTGCATAGCGGAGTTGTTCTCTGAAGGGATACCTATTTTCAACTTATCCCAATTATTTAAATATAAGACTAAGGAATATGATGTAAACGAATATTTAAATGAACATTTTTCTGAAAATAAAGAATTAAAGGAATTGATAATGGATATGATTCAATTGGACCCAACTAAAAGGTTATCTACATCACAATTACTGGAGAAGTATAGAGGCACCTTTTTCCCAGATTATTTTTATACATTCACATATGATTATTTTAGAACATTAGCATCATTAGTAACAAGTATTCCAAACACAGGAAGTCTAACAGAAAAATGTCTTTTGGAGGACAAACAGAATGTGTACAATAATTCACTATTAAAGGTTTATGATGACTTTGGTGCAATATGTGCCTCGCTGAAATTTCCAATAATAACAGATAAGCCTAAACTTGCAAAAACTAAACTTCAACCTAATGTGTTTTCCTCACAGCATATTAAAATAGGACATAATGCCTACGTCCAATTGAAAAGTTTTGCCAGTTACAAAAGTATACAACCAGTACGAGAAGAATGTGCCTTACTTTTTATTTCTTATCTTTCTAGAACACTGAGAAATCTGACTTCCAGTAGCAACAAGATCAAGTGTCTGGAACTACTGGCAGCGTTTTCTCAATTTATATCTGATGACAACAAGATTGACCGTGTTATTCCATATTATGAGACATGTTTTGAAGATGAAAACAATCCTATGATTCAGGCCTTAAGCCTCCAATGCACCACACAGGTTCTTTCTGCTGTTGAACAGATCAACAAATTGAATGAGAATGTCTTCATGGATTACCTTCTTCCAAGAATTAAACGTCTATTGAATAGAAGTAAAGAGCATCTTTACGTTAGAATGGTACTTGCAAATCTGGTTGGTAATTTTGTTAGTTTGGTATCCAAATTTAGGGAGATATCCTTAATGTCAAGACTAAACTCTAATGAACAAGATAACGATGAAAATATTTTAACAAACAACAAGTACAATGGGAGACTGATGCAACAAATGGAAGAGATCATAATATCCTTACTTACAGATTCAAGTGTATGGGTCAAAATTTCCTTATTAGATAACGTGCTAAGTTTATGCAAATACCTGGGAAAGGAAAAAACCAATGACATAATATTAAGCCATCTGATTACATATCTAAATGATAGAAACCCTATGCTTCGTATGGCGCTTGTGGAGGCAATTTCAGGAATTTCCATTTTACTAGGCCCCGTGACAATTGAACAATACATTCTACCTTTATTAATTCAAACTTTAACTGATTCAGAGGAACTAGTTGTGACTGCTACTTTAGAAACGTTATATGACCTCTGTAAGACAGGCCTTGTAAATCAAATAAATACTTTCACTGTCGCTAACGAAATTTCTCCCTTACTGCTACACCCAAATTATTCCATCCGTCAATTTTCCCTATTGACATTATTTGAAATATCCCAACAACTTTCGAAGCCAGATCTCTATTGTAACTTATATCCCATTATTAGACCATATTTTGGGTTTGAAGTTGAATTTGATCTTGATATAATGTTAGAGAGTTGTAAAACCCCGATTTCAAGAACGATATTTAACCTACTTTGTAGTTGGTCATTACGTGCATCAAATTCATTATTTTGGAAACAAGTCATGTCTAAAGAAGTTGATGCCTTTGGGAAACCGACCTCCACTTTTATTACAAGAGATTACATTCCTAAGAACTACGGTCTTACAAATAACACATTAAGGAATAGTAAAACCGTAGACGAACACCCAAACGGTTTTGTAAAATTATTTGATAATTCCGAAATTCCTCTAACTACAGAAGACAAGTTATGGATCGATAAGTTTAAGACCCTAGGGATGAAGGATACTGACCTTTGGAAGCTTTTGTGTATTAGATCATATATTCTAAGGAGCAAAAGTAAACCTAATGAGAAAGCCCAGTTAGGCTTACAAGAAATTGATGAAAATTTAGATAAAAAATACTCATCTATTGGAATAGCTAACGTGATGCCACACAACGTCTTTTATGATATCAAGTTTGTCGAGCAAGAAGACACTGGTTCTGAGGAGCTTCCTTTATCCGAAAATGATGATACTCAAAAACACCTAATGGAACAGTCATTGTTACCAAAAGAGTCTGTTCCAACCATAGTAAATATGAACGGCTCTTTGATTTTAAGGAATAAACCATCGGCAATAACTACCCCCAATCTTCGAAATATTTATGTTCAGTTGGAGCCTAATAGGACTCACAATCAAGTACATAATCCATATTCCACAAGAAGATTCGACGATCGCAGGTTCCCAATCCCGGAATACGTAGTTTCTAACAGTTATGAAGGTGATGTTGAATCTATTGAACAGTTTTTGAAAAGTATAGATATATCTCCAACTCTTTCTGACTATAAGGAATTTGGAATTATAAGCAACGCGATAAAGAAAGATGAAAGATCAATGATATCATTAAAAGGGAAATCAATATGTACACTTTCTACCAATATTAGAAACCTAATTGTATCCATGTGCACATCATCAGGAAGTAGAAACCCTTATCTCGTAACTGGTTCATTGCAAGGTGTAATTAGTGTTTATTCAATGAGAAATATTCTCAGTGGAGATAATTATGAACCTGCATTATTCTTCAATTGCAAAGCCACTTTAACAAATATGATTATGCTACAAGGGTTTGATACATTTGTAGTTGCAACTACAGATGGATTTGTAAAGTTCTATAGAATATTACAATACGATCCATTACAAGAAAATAGACAGTCAACATATACTAAAGAAATTAGAAGTTTCCACGTGAGTGGAGAAACAAACAATTCTTGCCCTAATATAGCCATGGATGGAGAAGAACATGTTATAAAGATGGAAGAGTACATAACAGAAGATAAGGCATATTTAATATGCTTGACAAATCGTTCAAGAATATTTAATTTTGATATTCGTAGATTGGATGATATGAATTTTATTAATATTCCTGCTTCACATGGTGGTATAACTACTCTTTGTACTAACAAAGAAAGCAATGTATTAATAATAGGAACAACCAAAGGTATCATTGATATATGGGATTTAAGATTGAACATTTTAGTGAACTCATGGGCGTTCGATAATAACTGCGTAATAAAGGAAATTCATTTGATGACACAACTTGGTAAAAACATGATATTAATATTAGGCGGTTCATCTAATGGCGTCCTATCTGTTTGGAATTATGCAAAGACCCAATGTCGTCTAATTGTAGCACTTCCAGGAAGGACACCTTCAATAGAAAACTTTCAACCAGTTACAAAAAGACTTGAAAATGTCAAATATAATACAGAAAATCTCAATTCGATTGTTTCAACGGTACATACTCAAGGTACTACAATTATGTTTTCTAACAATGAGACCTCTGATATGTTTATGTTTGATCTTACGAATACTAATCATTCCAAAGTATTATTTGGCCCAAACAAATCAGAATATATCTTTGGGGGAAGAAAAGGTACTATAAATACAATGATTGTATCTGTACAACGTGAATCTAGCGCTGCAGAGACAACCGAGTCAAGAAAGAATATCTCAACTACCGGTAATATGGTAACCACAATTGAAACCGTTCAAAAACAAGATAAATTATATCTTCTAGTAGGTGATAGTTTAGGTATTATCAACATATATGATTGATATGAGTATTCAATTGAACTATTTTAATCTGTCAGACTTCAATATTTATTAAATAGTTTCATACCTTTCAATATGCTTGTTGTACGTAGTATTTAGTGGAATATTCTGTTTTTAACAATCTTTTTCCTTCTTTTTCAGGTTTAAGGAGCTTCCATCCTCTCTCTTTTTTTTAATTTTTTTTCAGAGTTCCCTCTAATTCCTGGACAACAACAATAGTATCACAATGGCCACCCATAATACGAATATGGCATTCAAATGACAATACAAAGGGACCCCAGTGTAAGTGAGAGCTTTAACTCTTTACTTATGTAGTCCTATAACAATTCTTAGAGAATAAAGAGAATATTCTGTATACACATCTATACAAATATTCGCAGAGATATCAATTAATAATGCCGATCGACCAAGAAAAATTAGCAAAGTTACAAGCTTTAAGTAACAAGAACAAAGTTGGAGGTGCCAGAAGAAAGGCTGGCTCTAAAACTGCTGGCTCTGCTAGTGCCGTTGCAAGAGATGATTCCAAACTTTATTCCACTATTGCCAAGCTAAATGGTGTTACTGTCGACAATGTTGCTGAAGCCAATTTTTTCCATGAAGATGGTAGTGTAATGCATTTTAACAAAGTTGGTTTACAAATGGCTAAGGATTATAATACTAGTGTCGTGTATGGTCTTCCAGAAAAGAAGAAACTTGATGAAATGTTCCCTCAAATTCTTCCGCAATTAGGTGCAGAAGCGTACCAAGCTTTAGCTCAACTTGAAGCTCAATTAAAGGAATTTGATGAAAAGAAGAAAAATGAAGAAGGCGCTAAAGTTGAAGATGCTAACTAATCTCTTATTTCCCCTCCAAACACCTCATATATGAGACATTATTCACTAACGGGTACTTATATATAATTATATATGTTTACATAGGATGAGCCTGTCTCATTTTAATTTAATCAATATCCCCCTCATTTGCACAGCATACGATGTGAGAAATTTCAATCTATTTAAACTTTGACGTTAGCCAACACGAAATAAAAACTTCTTACCAAGTCAAAAAAATAGTAAATATATACATAATCGTTAACTATTTTAAATTTATATAAACTTAAAATTATATCACAGACTTATACCCTCTTTTTTAGCTCTCTCTAAAAATTCCTCAACTTTCCCATTTGTTATCTCTATCAATTTGTTTCTATTTCTTCTACAAGTTAATGTATCTTGATGTCTCTTTAAGGCATCCTTTCTCGCAAAACCTTTACCACATTTCGAACAAATATGAGGTAATACCAAAGAATGTGCCTTTTCATGTCTGCGTAAATCTGAAGATCTAAAGAATACCAAATCACATTGTGAACAAGGGTATTTTTTATCAGACTTTTCCTGTATTTTCTTCTTATTTCGTGGTTTTGCAGTCTTCGGTTGTATATGTATAGCAGGCGGTTTATCATACTGTTGTTTATTTTGTGAATCCATAAATGATGAAAATACAGATTCAGTAGATAAAAGGTCTTCCTTAGCAATATTATTATAATCTCTCTCTGAAGCTCTGTTTGGGATTAGAGTCACTGACTCGTTATTGATTGGAGAAGATGCCAAAGATTGTTCAAAAGATTCTCCATACCCTGAAGAAACTAGAGCATCGCCTAAACTATGAATATTATTATTATTATTATTGTTATTGCTATTATTAACTTGTTGGATAGGTATACTTTCCGGAGTGATCACGTTTCTACCGGGACTCTCAGAACTTGTAATTTTACCAAAATCTATCTCATTATATTTTATCCTCTTTAACAGTTCCTTTATTGTCGGATCCACATTAGATATATTTAAAGATGTCGCCACAATAGCTTCTGCAGCTTGTTTGAAAAATGTCGCTTCTTCACTCATAAATTAGGTGTATTTTCCTTACCTTTTCTGTAACGTTGTTCAATACTATTCAAAAACAAGTTATATTTCTTTATAGCTCTTAATAAGAATAGCTTTTTGTTAAACTTCTATTAGTAATCTATTGTTGTTGTTGCTCATCACTAGTTAAGTTCTGATGTATATATGGCTGATCGTGTAAATTTCACAATTTTATCATTTTTTTCTCCGTTGAAAATGAAAAATTTTGGTGGAAAAGTGTGTATCTGCACGTGACTCCAAGATATGAAAGAGGTGAATTTTATCTCATCGACAACATGAACAACCTAAACGTTATAACGTCTGTATTTGATGGAAAATAGCAATTATTAGTATGTAGTAACCTTATCAAAAATTATAAAACCTGTAAAATACCTATATGTGTATATATAAAAAAATGATATTATGATATGTGTGATACCCGTTGGTATAAGAAATTGAGAAATTTGTTTTTTTTCAAGTATTGTTATTATCTTCATCTATGTATTCAACATTACACTATTGTGAATTTTTCCAAGACTAGTTTCTTACCCATTTCATTGAATTGTTCAATTTCGGTGTTCATAATATATCCATTACTTAATGGAGAATTGTCCTTAACGCTATTGTTCCGATGATGGTGATTATAGTTATGATTATGATGTTGTCTTCTTGTGGAACCATTGATTTGGTTCAGTTCATGTAACGACGAAATATTATATCGAACATCATTGATCGATGCAGGTTGGAATATAGGAGATTCAGATGAGTGTGAATATGATCCATGACTTTGTATACTTTCATCATCGTTTAACGATGGTAAATTTGTTCCAATATTATAATTTGCACTATGAACATCAATACTTCTTTGAGCCACAGATAAAAATCGATTATAACTCATCAAGTTTTCATCTATATTGTAAGGAGAATCAATACTATTGAAACGAGTCATACCGGCATTAACTTCAAGGATATTGGTAGGATTATCATTGTTTGAAGAAGTCATTGTAAGATTATTATCGAGATCATCATTTATTGGAGACCGACTCATCCCCTTTTGTTTTCTACTACGTCTAATTAATACTGGTCTTACTATAGAACAACAATTTGTAATTTCTTCAATGGTTAAACCTGATATTTTACTATAAAGTTTATAACATGTTTCTCTATTCATTATCTTGTTACCTTCGTGAGTATTCACATTAGGAACACTTAGAACAAATGCTGCAACTATTAATCTATGAAGATCATATTTCAAATGTTTCATGTAATTTGTTTCATTCTTACAACATTCTAAAAATTTAATGATAATACAACAAACTTTCTTAAATTGTAAAATTGTAGAATTCGCTCTCCTTAAGATAGTCTCAAAAATATACGATGTCTTATCTTTATTAAACGTTAATTTAAATATATTGTTATTGTTAAAATCTGCGATTCCACTTACATCATTCGGAATGAAAAGATAGACATGTTTCAACATAATACCTCTAAAAAAATTTTTAATCATAAACTTATTTAACGTATTATTTTGTTGAACATCGGAATTTGTCTTTAATGGACCCTTCCTAGAAACTGTTTTCTGATCCAAACCACCACTCATTCTTATCATATAATCACTATTATAACTGATACAATCTTGTTTCACACTTTTATTGCGTCTATGTCCATTAAAATTTGCTGGCAGTTCTAGCGTGTCATTCAACATCAAAACGAATGTGACTATCTAGATATACTGTTTCGCAAAAGATAAGTTGGATACAAGCCCTTGCAACTAATAGACCAATATAACAACAACAACACAGACCTTTCAGTGACCAGGATGCACTTCCAAGGGACTATCAAATACCAGTTCTTATAAAACATCTATTACTTTTGATGAGTGGGAAATAGACTCATTTTTCTGTTGCTGTCAACTAACGAAAAAAAAAATTGCTGTTTGTTTCGCGAAGTGCACATCTTCGCCCTTCAATTCAATTCAAGATATCCATCGAGGGAAAGTTGACCTTATATAACGAACATTATTAATGCATTCGAGTTAAGGGGGGGGGGAGAAGGTGGAACAATCACATACTAACCACTTCAAGTTAATGGATAGATACACCAGTTAATTTTAATATTGCTTGGGACAGAAAAAGAAAAAGAAACGTTGATCTATCCTTGCTTTTTTCCGTTCATTTTTCTATGAAACTATGTTTAAGGGTCTAAGAGTGAGTGGTTTATCTCTCTCGAAACGACATGCTACCTCTCATAGCTACCAGGGCACTTTAAATCTACCAAAGACCAAGTTTTCACCACGTTCAAATATCCAAAAGACGTATAATGACTTAATACCACAATCGTCACAAACTGTTTACAAAGAACAATTAAATGAATTTTTCGAAATATATAATAAGATTCCAAGTAATGATATCCCACAACGATTAGATTTTATAAAAAATAAATTATTTATACTTCATGACGGTCCTCCTTATTCAAATGGTGATTTACATTTAGGCCACGCTTTGAATAAAATTCTAAAAGATATTATTAATAGGTATCAATTATCTCAGGGGAAATATATTTACTATAGACCCGGTTGGGATTGTCATGGTTTGCCTATTGAATTGAAAGCTTTGAAAAAATTGAATAGTAATCAAATTGAACATATTTCTCCATTGAAAATCAGACAAATAGCATCTCAGTACGCCAAAGCAGCTCAATTGAAACAACGTTCACAATTTGAAAAATTTGGCATACTTACAGATTGGAATAATCCTTATATTACCATGGATAAAAATTATGAAATTAATCAATTGAAAATTTTTAAAAAATTATTTGATTTTGGTTTGATTAAGAGACAAAATAAACCTGTGTATTGGGGTACCGAGACTAGAACTGCTTTAGCAGAAGGTGAATTAGAATATAATGAAAAACATAAATCCGTATCAGCTTATGTTTATTTCCCATTAACCGAAGGATCTGTATCTATTTTACAAAATAGATTGAAAATTGAGCAGATTGAGAAAATTGATTGTTTAATTTGGACAAGTACACCATGGACACTGTTTTCAAATCAAGCTATTTGTTACAGTGAACGGTTTGATTATTGCATAGTTAAACTAGAAGAAAACCAAAAATATTTTATAGTCGCAAAGGACTTAGTCGACTCATTAAAGATTCCCGGAGGGTTAAAAATCGTATCTTCATTTTCTGGCTCTCTATTAGAAGGATTAGCGTACCATAACCCACTGATGAATGATAAGCCAGATGTAGGGAAACCTCTTCTAGATGCGTCCCATGTTACCAATACTGCAGGTTCAGGGTTAGTACATACTGCTCCCGGGCATGGTCAAGATGATTATCTAGTTGGGTTAAAAAATGGATTATCAATCTTTTCACCAGTCGATCATAAAGGTAACTATGATTTAACCAAATTTACTGAAAACATGGAGGTCAAAGAATTTTTAAAAGACCCAGATAGTGAATCCGGCGAAGGAAGAAATGTTCTGGACCCCAAGACTTCCGACGCTATCATAAAAAGACTTAAACAAATTGGTGCATTGATGGATGTTGAAATTATAACCCATTCGTATCCATATGATTGGAGATCGAAAAAGCCGGTGATCATTAGATCAACTCCTCAATGGTTTACCAATTTGGAAAATTTAAAAAAGATAGCCGTAGATAGTCTTAAGAAAGTTCAATTTTATCCCAAAAGGGGTGAACATAGACTTACTTCTTTCGTCAAAAATAGAAATGAATGGTGTATATCCAGACAACGTTCATGGGGTGTACCAATCCCGTATTTCCAACATCGTGAAAATCCTGATACAATTCTAATGAATGCTGAAATTATATCAATTGCTACCGAAAATATCAAGAAATGGGGGATGGATTCCTGGTTCTTGGAGGAAGATCCTACTAATGAAAAAACAGATATTAAGAGTTGGCTACCTCAAAAATATCATGCCATCGCCAACCAATACACAAAGGGAAAAGATACAATGGATGTTTGGTTTGATAGTGGTTCGTCATGGTCAACATTGATGGATTTCTATAGTGAAAAGTTGGGAATAGTTGAAAACGATATACCTAACCCATTAGCAGATGTTTACTTAGAAGGTAGTGATCAACATAGAGGTTGGTTTCAAAGCTCGTTATTATGTAGAGCTGCATATACCGAAACGCCGGATGCTCCCTATGGAACTGTTATTACACATGGGTTTACTCTTGATGAAAAGGGAATTAAAATGTCCAAGTCCATAGGAAATACAATTGCACCTAAGGATATAATTGAAGGGAGCAAGGAAAGAAACCTACCAGCACTGGGTGTAGATGGTCTGAGATATCTAGTTGCCCAATCTGACTTTACAAGTGACATCACCGTAGGCCCAACAGTAATGCAACACACATCCGATGCCTTAAAGAAAATTAGGTTATGCTTAAAATTTTTGTTAGGTAATTTGCAGAAGAGCTCTGATTATAAATTACTACTCTATGAGCAGTTAGCACCGGTCGATAAATATACCATTTCGAAGTTGCAAAAACTGCTAAATGACACAAACAAAAATTATTTGGAATACAACTTTTCTAAAGTATTGATTAACCTTCAGTTCCATTTAAACAATGAATTATCCGCATTTTATTTCGATTGTTCCAAAGATATTCTTTACTCTAACTCATTATCCTCGCTAAGAAGAAGGCAAATTCAGACTACGCTATATTATATTTTGGACGCATATCGTGCGATTCTAAGTCCAGTCCTACCAATAACGGTACAAGATGTTTGGAATCATGTTCCTGAAAAGTGGCTAACAAACAATCAAATAGACAAGAGTTTATCTCCGTTTGTTATGTCGTGGCCAAATTTTGAAGTTGACTTAACGGGATCAAAAAGTTTGATCGACTCATTTGAATCAAACGAAATTAAAATAATGAATGCATTCAAAAGGGAGTTTACAAATTTTACTGATTCCTCAATTACAACACCTGGTCAGACACGTGTAAAAATATATTCTACGAATAATCTTCCAATAAAAGAAGATGACCTGACCGAACTTCTACAAACATCCAATGTTGCATTTATTAAAGTTGATAACCTGTCTGATGTGTCTAAAAATGCCAGAAAAATAGAAGAATTGAACTGTGCTATTGTCATAGAACCCAGCATTTTTCACAAATGTCCAAGATGTTGGAAACATAGCTCTCCCGAAGAAGATCATTTATGTGGCAGATGTCAAGAAGAAACCTTGCATATAAATAACTGAAAAACTAATCTTGTAATTAATAACCCAACAAAAAGTTTTCTATACGTATTTTTTATTATTCTTTTATTTCTTTTATATTATATTCACGACATTTGCTATTCCACGTTTGGCCTCGTTTAGAATTAAACAGTTGCAAAAAATCATTGGCACATTTTAAAGAACCGTTTGATATTTCCTTGCCATCGACAGTCACTTTAAAATAATAAAAGCAAAGTTTAAACACAAGATCAATCGCTATTTAACTTTCTACAATTTGTTGAGATCTATCTAGAGATGTCAAATTTAATTGGCACAATTAAACTTCCAACTGTTGGGTTAAGAAGAACAACCCTTTTATTGAGGTCTTCTACTTTTGCAAGTTCGAGCATGACAAATATAAAACCACTAATAACAAGTTATAATTATACGACACAAGGTGATTCGAAAGGAAAACCTTACTATAAAGAAAAGACTATCAAGGAGAAGAGTAGCGCCCCTGAAACATATCAAAATGAACAGATCAAGAAACTAATAAAAAAGTCGAAAATGCTTTCTAAACTTCAAGCTGATCCTAGATTCTCTCATTACTTCAAGAAAATAACAACATCAGGAACAATTCCAATGATAACTTCTTTTTTTATTTTACATGAACTAACTGCCATAATACCTTTATTTACTGTTTGGTATATACTTTACAATTTAAGTCTATTTGAAAACTTCGAATTTTCTGGAGAGTTAATGACAAAATGCAACAATGCAATAGAAAGGCTTGTCGGAGACAAATACCAAGATTATGATAAACATAGGCTTATACTAAGTGGCGCTATGTCGTATGCACTCGTTAAAGTGATGGGCCCTGTAAGAATCATTTTGAGTTTATGGGGTGCCCCTTACTTCTGTCGATGGTTGACACTGCCATTCAAGAATTTGACCAATTTAATAAAATTAAAGAAATAGGATTTAGACCATCAATCACACCCTCTAAAGTTCAAAGGATTATAACCTAACATTACGCTCGACTTATTATACATTCGGACAGAACGATACTGTATTAGACTAAGACCTCCACGATACCAAAGAGGCACCAACTTGATAGAAAATTTTTTGCATATACACTCAAACTTTTTTATATATTTATACAACCAACAATTATATCGATAGATTTCAATAAATAAATTCATCTTGGTACCCATATATATTAAGTCTCCTTTTACTCTAGCTCATTTAGTTTTTGAGCTTGTTCTCACGTGAGCGTCACCATCTAGAGGTCACTAAGAAACAATAATTTTTCAGCTTGAATCATTTAGCTCAAGAAACAGGTAAGAAATGAGTTAAGTCAAAGCAAGATAATTTATCACAAGAAGAACAACGTCTTAATCAAGCAATATAGTTAGAACCATTAAGTTGCAAACATTTTGCAATCAGATTTTTCAGAACAAAATATCTATTTTCTTATAATAAGGACGAACCATTTTACTTATTGTACTCAGAGATAGTTGAAATTGTCGTAGTAGAAGGAAACAATCGTCAGAACTGATCAAGAAATACTATAATAACAGAAAACAACAACACTACTAGTAAAATCTGGTTACGCCAAACAAATTATGAAGGAAATACGTGAAAAGGGTCATCAAAACGATTCTAATACGTATCAACAATATGACCAGAAACTAGCTCAAGATTTGAATGGACGCAACCCGATTCAATCGAATGTCGTGAGCAGAAACCTTTGGCAAAACTATTCCCAAAATAATCATGCATATTCTCAAAGACAACACATGATGAATAAACAGACTGCAGGAGCTGTTCACGGAAAGACTCCTATGTTGATGGCCAATAATGATGTCTTCACGATAGGACCCTATAGGGCAAGGAAGGATAGACTGAGAATATCTGTGCTTAAGAAATATGAAATCATTGGTTATATTGCTGCAGGGACATATGGGAAAGTGTATAAGGCTAAAAGTTTGATGCCAACTACCTCTTCATCAGGAACAACAGCGATTTCACCAATTGAGAATTCGTCATTGAGTAGTGGTGAAAACACCTCAGGCATTAGATCTACTAGTAAACAAGAGTCTAATGCATCAAAACTCGGTATCGAAAAGAAGTTTGGAAGAGATTTAAATGATGATAGCCTTAAGAATGGAACCTCAAATAGCATAACCACCTCTCTCTCAACCAATAGCACCAATCTTATCAACAGTTCCAGAAATGATCCCAATTTACCAAAAAATGGTTTGAGCAGCAAGGAACGTAATGAAACAAACCAAAGAAATTATATAACTGACAATTTGAATAATAGCATAACAGGAGACAACCATAACGGTATGGAGACTGTCATTACTAACTTGCATTCACCTTCCAAGAAGAAGAATATGCCGATTTATTATGCTATTAAAAAATTCAAGACAGAAAAGGAAGGTGTAGAACAACTTCATTATACAGGGATATCACAGAGTGCATGTAGAGAAATGGCTTTATGCAGAGAATTAACGAATGTACATTTAACGAGACTAACTGAGATATTTCTGGAAAGAAAAAGTATTTATTTAGTGTATGAATATGCTGAACATGACTTGTTACAAATCATTCATTACCATTCCCACCCAGAGAAAAGAATGATTCCCGCAAGAATGGTACGGTCTATAATGTGGCAGATATTGGATGGGGTTTCATATTTACATCAGAATTGGATCCTTCACAGAGATCTTAAACCTGCAAACATTATGGTTACAGTGGATGGTTGTGTTAAAATTGGTGATTTAGGTCTAGCAAGAAAATTTTCTAACATGCTACAGACCTTGTATACAGGTGACAAAGTTGTTGTTACAATATGGTACAGAGCCCCTGAATTGTTACTTGGTGCCCGCCATTACACACCGTCTATTGATGTATGGGCAGTAGGCTGTATCTTTGCCGAATTAATTGGCCTCCAACCGATTTTTAAAGGTGAAGAAACAAAAATGGATTCTAAAAAGACAGTTCCATTTCAGTCCAATCAACTTCAAAGAATTCTAGAAGTTCTCGGGACGCCGACTCCAAAGACATGGTCCAATTTACACAAATATCCAGAATATGAACAATTTTTAAAGTTCCCAAAGTTCAGAAATAATCTACCTGCATGGTACCACTCAACAAGTGGTAGAGATAAACATGTATTGGATTTATTATACAAATTATTAGAGTACGATCCAATTAAAAGAATCGATGCTATGGATGCGTTGGATCATAATTATTTTACAAACGGAGATTATCCTGTTTGTGAAAACGTATTTGAAGGTTTGAATTATAAATATCCTGCCAGAAGAATTCACACTAATGACAGTGATATAATGGATCTAGGTATACATAGGAGTAAAAATTTGAATCCACAGCAACAAGCGGTGGTGAACAACTCTGCGGCTAATACCTTAGGTGGTCTTGGTGTAAATAGGAGAATACTAGCAGCTGCGGCAGCAGCAGCAGCTGCAGTTACTGGAAATAATTCCCAGGGCAATTCTCGCAACCAAGAGCCAACTAGGAAGAAGAGACGGTAAATTACGATATGGCGAAGAACACATAAGGAATACTCTTTCCTGAACATGATTTAATGACAATATGTAAAAATATTTTTAATTTAATGCATTTTTTTTACATCTATGATACAAAAAAGAATTAAAATTCTTAAAAAGCTTAAAGAATATATATAGATATACTACTTTCTATGATGCTTCTGTCTTCTCTTGAAACCAATCAATCTTTTAATATCTGCACCCATACCATCCTTTGTATCTTCGGGTTTTTGTGATTCTTCTATTTTGGCTTTCTTAGCAGATTCATCTTGTTCTACCTTCTCTTCTCTCTTCCTCTTAGAACTTTCTCTAGCATTATGAACATTATCTCTTCTTCTTTTAACAACATTAGCATTTTCAATAGCAAATTCTACACATAAACGTCTAGATTTGGTAGATTCCATGTCAATCATTCTCTTCTCGTCCTCATCAAGTCCATCAAGAACTTCTTCTTGGGAAACCAAATGAACATTCATCCATCTCAGACCCATCAGAGCATGCTTATGATCTTTGTATTCTACGAAACCATAACCTCTACTTCTACCAGTCTTTGAACCTTTAACTTCCATAATAACCTTAGCTTGCTTAACTATACCGTGCTTCTTGTCCTTCTTCTTTTGGTGGGCAATTTCCTCAGGAGTCATAAATTTGTATTTTTCTTTTGTAGATCTAACAATTTCTTCTTGAGAGAGAGGGTGTCTTTTTCCATCTTTGACTTCAATAGCAAATTCCACAACAGCCTTACGGGCAAGTGCCTTTAATGTTTTATCTGTCATAGCTCTTGGTAGATTTCTAATGGCCAATCTAGTCATGGATAGATGTAAAGATGGATTCTTTTTCAATTGTTCAACTCTTAATTCATAAGATTTATCTCTAATTTCCATATCCTTTGTTGATAGTAACTCTGCCATCTTGGAACCGTCAACGACTTTACCTTCGTTCAACAGATATAGATTACGTTTATCACGTTCGCCAGGTGCCTTCCCTAATGCTTCCTTTCTCTTTTCAGCGTTCCTTTCTGCTCTAATATTGGCTTCTTCTCTTACCAAAGTTGGCGTAACAGATAAAACACGACCTTCATAAACGTATTCAGGTAGCACATCGTCACCAATCAATAATGAAGTAGAACCAGCAGCAGGTGCATTTTGAACACAGTAATCGTATACCTTTTCATCAGTGAATGCAACGAACGCAGTACCCTTGGCTAGACCGGTTTCTCTATCTATAACAGGTAAAGCATATCTAACCTTACCAAACTTCGAAAAGTGTTCTGCCAATGATTCAGCAGTTGCATCATAAGGAACATTACGTACAAAAATAGAGAATTGATCCCTTCTGTTTTTCTGATTACGTTGCTTGTATTTTTTTTCTTCTTCTTCATCAACCTCTTCATCAGAATTCATTTCAACATCGTTCTTTTCTTTTGCTTCTTCATTATCATTACTGTTATCTTCATCATCGCTTTCTTCATCGTCGTTTTCATCCTCCTTTTTGGCAGGCTTTTCATGTTTAGATTGATATGATTCCCATCTATTTTTTTGAACAGCAAAATCAACTGCAACAGTTCTACCATCAATCTTCAAATCTTTACAATTATCAAGTACATTTTTACAATTACTTATCTTTTTCATTGTAATAAATGCAAAACCACATAACCTACCATCACGCTTTCTTGGTATAGTAGCTTCCACAACAGTACCAAATCTACTGAAAATCTTTTTCAATTCATTTGGATCACGACAACTCCATGGCATGTTTCTAATAATCAATTTAGGTTTACCCTTCAATGCCTCATCATCATCAGCAGCAGTAGCCGATGTTTCTTTTTGAGCTGGAGTTGATTCGGAATTATCCTTCTTGTTACGATCTCTTCTTTTGGCAAAATCAACTCTCAATAGATGATTCTCTAACTTAGCCTTTCTGGATTTATGTAAGGCATCTTCTGCATCGGCTTCTGATGCAAAACTTACAAAACCAAAACCTCTAGATTTTTTGTTAACATCCTTAACCACAACGGCATGCTTCAATGGTGCAAAATTAGAAAAAAAAGAAGTCAAAGTTTCATCTGTTACACCTTCTGGAATAGATCTCACAAATAATGTCTGTAAATCAAGATTTTTGTCAGATTGAGACGCCTTCCTTGATTCTTTTACAGATTCTGACATATTATTTGCAGTTTTCTTGATATCCTGTTTATCTAAATGTTTAGATTACTATAAGTCTATAAATAATATTTAAAAGAGCGTTCCTTTTACCAATGCAAACAGTGTGTCGAACCTATTTCTCTAAAACTTTTGAACTGTGATGAGATGAGATGAGATGAGCTTAGCAGGAAAAATTTGCTTCGCAGTGAAAATTTTTAGAATTTCAAAAACCGAAAAATTAAAAGTCATGTGACGCATAATTATTCAAAGCCGGGTAATACTTATGATGTCCAAAATTATTCAATCATCATATCTTAGAGATCGTTTCAGTAATGAAGGACCTTAATTGTGCTTCATTAACAGGTACTTGTTGATATAGTTCTTTTAGAGCGAGTATATTCTTCTCCTTTGTGAACATTTGGGCTAGTTCAAAATAGCCCTTAATGTCATATAAAATTTTGATCTTTTCTTTGTATGGCATCTCGGCTATCATTGGAACATATCTTGCTGATTCTTCAGATTTCCCTGCTTTTCTCAAATACTTGAAAAAAGGCTGGTACCCAATAGGTGATTTTTTGTGTGTTGCAAACTCGTAAAGGTTATCGAATCGTTTCTCTTTAATCAAGGTTCGGCACATTATATGATAGTATTTTTTATCACTAATCTTAAACATCTTAACAAATGCCTTAATTTTTTTGTCCTGTTTCATGGAAACCAATTTTTCAAGTGTCTGAATCACCGTGAGTCCTGAAAATTCAAAACCTAAAGTATGTGTAAGTTCTTCTTGGAACTCTATTAATTTTTCATTTCTTTTCAGGTATTCGGTATCTTGCTTTAATAACGAATCATCGATGACACTCGCATATAAATCTTTAATTTGGGGTAAAAATGGAATAACATATTTTCTGTTATGTGTGAAGATAGCATGTGCCAATTCATTATATTTGTCTGTTTGTCTATAAATATCAAACAAAAATTCATAATTATTGCGTTGAAAATACGGGTATGCTGAATTATTTGGTAAAATCATTATAAGAATCTTCATAAATTGCAAGTTTGTCGCGGTATTCTTTAATAATAATAGTACGGAAACAATAAATTCGGGGCAAAACGATTTTAAACTCTCTTGTGTTGCTAATAAATGATCGTCTAACTTAATCAAGGACAATACTTTCATTTCTGCTGATTTTTCAATCATGGCAAATCGTCTTGCCAGGACAAATCGTCCTTCATTGAAAGATACTTGCGAAAGTTGTGCTGCCGAGACTTGACCCTGTATATCCATACTCGTTAGCCTTCTATTAATAATATTAAATAGATCATCATCATCCATATCCCGTGACAATTTTATTTTAGCTTCGGACCAATTTTGCACCACTGTGATCATTAATTCAAAATTTTTAAATTCTGTACAGATTTTTAAACTCTCATAAAATTTATGTGATAGCAACAGTATTTCGATAATAGATTCAAATCCCATAGCCTTATATTCGAAATATGTAAAGAAAAAACCTAGATCTCGGAAAATATTCAATAATTTGACATTATCACAAGCTTTCACAAATATATTAGAGTCAAATTCATTATATGCCAGCATCGATTTACCAAAGGAAGCTGCATTTAAAAGTTCTTTTTGTACTTGTGTATCCGTCTCCTCCTGGGCAGCCATAATACAGTCGTTTACACCTTTAACCAAATCAAAATCTTTCAAATAATCGATCGCCCTTGCTGTATGGGTAGAAAGAACATGCCAAGCATCTAATAACATTGAACCTGCTTCCGTAGAACCCATACAATAAATTTCTGAAGTGTATCTTGGAACTTTTGTAATTAGATATATCTCTGTATCTGTAAATACCTTTAAACCGTCAATTTCCGTCTCCATGCAAAATATATTTGATGAGTACCAAAATGAAACATATTCACCATCTGGTCCATAGAGTTTCACGGTATCATTAAACGTACATGCAATGCAATCATCACCACACCATTTTATATCATCAGGAACTACATCAAGTGTATGTTGTAAAAGGAGCTTCCCCGAATCCCTAAATATGTCTAGTTTATTGTATTTGGCATTATACAGACATATGAATCCATCCTTTGACAGAGAAACTTTATGCCATTCATTATTTTCTTGAAACATTTTAAGTTGCCGTGACAAAATATCTAGCTGATAAACAGATTCTGTGTCAAGGATTATAACCATATTTTGATTACAATGCCAATGTTTCTTAGTTAATATATTAAATCTTTCATCATTTTTTAGTATAAATTTAAATTTCTCCTTTTCCAAATCTAAGTAGAGCACATCTTTATTTACTTTTGTAACATACACATTCCCCTTGACATCCCATAATGTATCATTGGTCTCAGATGGTAAATTTATTGTTTTTATCTCTAATGGAGCCCAATTTTTGACAAGTTTGCAAGTTTGTAGTCCCATAATAATTAAAGTTCTTTGATCTAATTCATCAAAATGGAATTCAGTAATATCGTCAAACAATTTAATATCGATATCCGTCAATAACTGCCCCAAATAATTGAATATTTGAATCGATTTATTAGATTCAATGGCTATAAAAGTTCTTGAGATGGCATATCGAAGATCCATTTTTGAAGACCATTGTAAGTTGTGAAGTTTCCTTGAGCGATAAAAGACATTCTGGAGTTTTTCCCAACTCAGACTTGGATTAGGTGCCATAATAAATGTATATCAATTCTTTATCAAGCTGAGATGTTACTCTATATAGGTTTTATTACTACAATTATCCCTTTAAAGACTTTTTTACCAACAACAGATTATTTAAAGGAAACTCCACTGTAAATAAACCGTATCTAAGCTATCTGTCTTTATTTTTTCATTCCCGCTTTAAAGTTTAATCATGATTGAACATTTTCTTTCATATGTAAAGGAAGTTGGAAACAATTAGTTCAGTTTCATTGATCTAGAATGAAGTCATTAGAAGACTTTGTATTTTATAGTATTTATGGTATTAAATCTATTAATGGTAATTGCATGTCATTCAGCAAATGATCGATTGTGAACTGTACGACATATTCTTACACTTTTCAGAAGGTTCTTAATTTGGACATACAGACGAAAAGAACTACAAGAGATACATTTAAGGACTGAACAATGAGTTCACCAAACGAAACAAATGATAAGAAACAGGACATGATTTCCCTTATTGGATCAGACAACGTAAAACATTCCATTTCAAGGGAAAATGCTATGCTATCCAGCACACTAAGATCAATAGCTAGTGGAAAGTTTGCTGATAATAAGGACAGTATTGAACTTCCTTCAATAAGCGGACCTGTTGTCGAAAAAGTGATTGAATATATGAACTTCAAGGGTAAATTACTACGTGAGGAAAGGGAAGGAGAAGATACTGAAGAAAGTGCTGAAAAATTCGAGAATTTTAATATCCCTACTGAACTTTCTCTTGATGTGCTATTGGCCGCAGATTATTTGAATATATAGTACTCATTTAATAATAAGATGACAAGAGAAATGATCATGCTGTGGTCCCAAATAAATGTTACAATGATCTTATTAAGAGACGTAAAAATTTAAAATATATTGAACCAAACGTGGGGGTGGTGGTGCTTTAAAAGAACCTATATAGAACTTCCCCCCAAACTTCTATAACGTTACGTAATTCATTATTACTTAATATTATACAACTAGAATTGTAGAAAACAATAATAACAATACCCCTACTACTAGTGAATATTATATCTATCTATCTATCTATTTATCTGAATTCTAAGACTCGACCAGAAAAAGGATTTCTCAAAGAACATTGGGTGATTTCATGTAGTTGGTTTCGCTATGATGATGCATTATGTTTGATAAAATTAATGAGGTAACTTTGAATATACCTGGATGATGATGATAATGATGATTATTAGGGTCAGATAGGACATTTTCCCTTACTGACATGACAATAGTAATATTAACGACAATCATCACCGCCTACCACCCCTACCTAAACAACGTTCCAAATGGGCAGCAAACCTGTTTGCAGATATCTCCCTACCACAATTTTTACAAGTAAAATATTTTGAAGATTCCTGTGTCTTGGGATTACCATTAATATCTAATTGTCCTGTGTCATCACGAACATATGGAATCAAGTTCGGGTATCGCGAGTTCAAAAGTCTCTGTTTTGCAGTCTCTCTTGCGACTATATCTTGAATTATTGATGTGATCAGATTACCATATATGCCTGAAGATAATGTCTCAACCGTTTCTGGAACTGGATCTGTCATTTGTCTTAATTGTAGTGTGATCTATTTTGTTGTTTGCAAAAAAAATAATAATAAAAAAAATATGACCTTAATCAAACTTTACTCTCCTCTCGAAATGCAATACAGATCCACTTGGTTATATTATTAGATCACTTCCTATTATCGATATCACTTCTTAGTTCTTACCTACTATAAAGTATACCGGATTCACTTAAGGAAACTTCGCAGACGTTTGTTAATTCAGCGATAACGTTACTTAGTTATTTTTTTTCAAGTTTTTCAGTCTTCTTTCATTGCATATACAAGACAGTTAACAGAACAATTAAAGAAAATTAAATTATTGAAAAAAAGGAAAGATACATAGATAAATAAAATATTAAGTTAACGTATATATCGATTATTTCAAGACCTTACCATCAGCAATTTCTCTGTTTTCACCGTTGACAACAACTGGCTTATCCCAAGCCCACATGTTATTGATGAATTCTTTGTCTTCTTCCTTGGTTGGGTCCAACTTGGCGTAAGAGTAGGATTCCCAATCTGGAGCAACATCAAAGGCTGGAGCGTAGTCTTGACCTCTGATCATGATAGCACCGGTGATACCGTTGTTGTTGTTTTCACCGTAGATAACCATACAACCGAAAACGTACTTGGTAGAAGCAGACAATCTGTTGAAGAAACCACCGACCAAGTTGTTAGACATGAAGGTCAAGGTCAATTCATCGTTGTACTTGTAGTCAACCTTCCAGATAGAGTATTCTTCTGGGTTGTAGTTGTCCCAGAACCATGGTAGAGCGACTTCTCTGGTGTCTGCGTTAGAGTACTTTCTCTTCCAGTCATCTAGAATGAAGGTAGACTTACCTAGAGCTTCTAGAGGGTGCTTAGCCTTCTTTTCAGTTGGTTCAGCAGCTGGCTTTTCTTCCTTCTTGGCTTGTTTCTTTGGTTGTTCGGTCTTTGGCTTGTCCTTCTTTTCCTTCTTTGGAGGGGCTAATGGTTCATCAATGAACTTGAAATCAACGAATTCATCCTTCATAATTGGAGATACAATAATAGTAGTATACCATCTAACAATGGCAGGATGTTCAGCTCTCCATTGCTTACCAAATAAGTAATCGAAACCTCTA
Organism: Maudiozyma serrabonitensis; assembly: GCA_030571355.1. NCBI lineage: Eukaryota > Fungi > Ascomycota > Saccharomycetes > Saccharomycetales > Saccharomycetaceae > Maudiozyma > Maudiozyma serrabonitensis. The sequence continues at coordinate 228,913 of JAJLXS010000004.1, read as the reverse complement.
GTGAAGACAGCAGCAGACAATAAATCACCTAGAGTGATATGTTCAGAAGCCAAATAAGTATAATCTCTTAATCTAGTTTCATAAATATCAGTAATCTTAGCAATTTGAGCCAATGCAGTATCAACAGCCTTCTTATTATAAGGAACATCACCTCTCAATGGTTTAAAAGCATTGACAATTTCACCACATAAATCAGTGTTAGCTAAAGATTCCCATCTCAATACTTGACTTTGAGTCTTTAAATCTTCACCTAGTAATTGAGCCTTCAATTTTTCATCAGTAGACAAATTGACTAAATGGTTCAAAACAGCCATAACTTCAGTTAATTTCCATCCTTTGTTAGTGATGAAAGCTGGTAATTTCTTCAATGGGAAATCCTTAGCGAATTGTTGTTCAGCCTTTTCTGGTTCGACAACAGTAACATCTAATTTCAAGAACCTGACTAGAGCTCTTGGAACTAATGTTCTAATTCTAAAGTTTGCGTATAGAGTAGCCTGAGACATTTCTGAGGAGTTTGGGGATCTTATCAAGACTTTTAAAAAAACAATAAAGTTATGCGCAGGACAAATCAAAGTTCTATTTCCAGACAAGTTGCTTTTATAATATGATTTTTCCTGTTGTTCAATTACTGCAGCTTTAATTTTTTGGTCGTTAATGATAATCCCGTGGCATCACCCTCGTGTTTCTTTCGCTGCCATCTCAAATAATAGAACTTTTTTCAGATAATAATAAGTCACAATTTTCAACATAAATTGAAGAAAACTGTTTATGTTATTTAATATTAACCAATTAGATATTATTGTGACTATATACTATCACGTTAAATTATACTTATATAAAAAGAAAGAAAAATAAAATAAAATAATGGAATACTGCATTGCAATAATGCAGATAATTAATCATTAAAAGAGGATTGAAAAAAAATAAAAAAAATTGAGATTATAATTTGGTATTAGGTTCATAATCTGGTGGATTATCAATGTATGTACACTTACCTTTCTCCGTAAATGAAGTACCTTCATTTCTAATATCAACACCTGAATCCCTACATTCTTTGACCAATTGATCAGATACACCCATGGGATCCTTACCAACCCAAATAATTGGATCATGATCATTGACAGAGGAATCAATATAAGCATTCCCCAAGTAGCCAACATCGTATTGAATAGTACTATTCAGAATCAATGGCATCTTTTGTCTAATGACAGGGAATTTATAACATTCCCATGGTTTAAAGAATAGAGTTACCCTTTGTAAAGCACGATAATCACGAAGACTATTACCAGGTTGTGATCTTTCATTATCTCTCATTGCTTCAATATCTCTATATGTATCACCAACATCACCAATTAACCAAACTCCATGTTCATCCTGTTGTCTCAAAGGTACATCTTCTAACTCATTACCATTTAATCTAGATGGATCAATATCACTATAATGTAATTTATGAAATTCTTCATCTGGTGAAACAAATGTACTATTTTTTCTACTATGTTCTCCAGTGGCACCTGTTTCTACTTTAACAATATTAGCATTCTTAGCTTTTTCTTCTGCATCCTGACTAGTATTTGAATTTGAAGATCCACTAGATTGAATCAAATCTGCACGAACCAATTCAGGTCTTGTAACTTGTCTAATGATTCCACCTGTTTCATCACCTTCATGTTGTAGTCTCATCTTTTCAGCAAAATCTTTACTTTCTTGAAGCCCTAAATCTTTATAAGGGTAAACGCTGTTAGGTTGACCACGTGCATATCTGATTGCACTTAAAGGAACGATATTTAACACAGGTAGGAATTTCCGTTTGAAATAAATATTTGCTAAAGCAGTTACCACTAGGAAGAAACATTCTAAAACTAATGGACCCCAAGCTTTAGCCATAATGAATAAACCAATCAAACATACTTCAGCAAGATATAAAGCAACAAATACTTGAAAGATTGCATATGGATAATTTTTACCCATTAAATCATGTTTTGGTGGGATTATCACATAGACCAAATTATAGAGATTAGCAATGTATGTAGTTATCAAAGCTAAAGTTGTAAATATTAAAATTATTGGAGCAATAATAATATATGAAATCATGATTACAGTTAAAATTTGAATTGATGGATATAATACACCATAATTTGGTTCAGATAATACATTATATCTTTTCCATTTTGCACGAGGTGTACTATCAAATAAATGTAAAATTTTTGAAAGAATTAATGTAACAATTTGTAACAAATTACCAGATGGTGTTGTTAATCCTAATAACAGGAAATAAACAATATAAAAATTTGAAGCTTTTGGTAAATTTGCCGCTAACAGAGTCATTGCCGAAGATGGATCATTAATAATTGCTTCAACAGTTGCTGAAGCTGAAGAAGCTAATGTTACAACAATAAATACATCAACTACTTGAAATGCATAATACCATTTTTGAACATAAATTGAAGTTTCTTCAAAAGTTATTGCACCTGAAATATTTCCAATTTTTGTAATAATTGGTGCAACTAATGACATTAATATAGCTAATGCAACAGTTGGTAAAATACCTGTAATTAAACCCATTAAAACATTTGGTAAATTATTAATAAATTTTAAAAATGGGACTTTTTCAGTTAAAAAATTAATATTTGAAATACAACCAACCACAGCAACAGGAATAGCCCAAAAAATAATTAACAAAGTTAAAAAGGTATTTGCTAATAATCTTTTAATTTTACGTTCTTTTGTTGTCATACTCATATTTGGCCAATTAATATCCTTTGGAGTTGAACCAATAAATTTTTTACCAAAATTTTTTTTACCAACAACACCATCAAGTGATTGATAACATTTTTGAGCTTCTAATTGTGAATTGAATTGAATAAAAATTGATGGAAATTTTTCATTTTGTCTCCAATGTTCTTGTAAAGGATGAATCTTTCCATTAAGTTCTGTAATATGTTCACTACAATAAGTAATAGTTTGAACTTTTTTTCTACCAAACCATTTTTCTAAAGGTGGTAAAAACCATTTACCAAGACGATGTTTTGGTCTTTTTTCAAAAGGTATATAAGTATCTAAATTATCTTCAGGTTTTTCCTTTGAATATTTTCCCTTTAAATATTTTTTTGTTGATTTATTAATACACTTATTAACGGCAGATTCTAATTTTGTAACATTCTTGTGTCTTTCATCGACTAAATTATTTAAATCTTTAAGATTATAAGAATAATTAATAAATTTTAATGATGGATATAATCTTTCAAATTCCCCTTCTTGCATTAAAGATTCATTTAATTCTGTTACAATAACAGTATGTGATGATAATAAACCATCATAAAGTGGTGTAGTCATTGCTGCATGTCTAACTAAAATATAATAATATAATTCTTTATAAATTATGAATAATAATAAACCAAAGACTATCCATGATAAAAAGACATGAGCATAAAATCTATTTTTATTTTTAACATTTGCAAATGACATAACTTCAAAACCTTTTAAATTATTACCATTAGTAATATTAACAGGTAATAAAATTGGGAATAGAATGATTGCTGAAAGAAATGAAAATGCGGCAAATACACCAAGATATCTTAAATAAAAATAACCATCAATACCAGCATGTTGAATAATAAAAGAATGAGGTTTTCTTAATAAAAATGGCAACCAATGGAAAAATCCAGACGGGACAGGATCTGTTCTATCTTCATCAAATAAAGTTCTAATATCATTTAAAGAACGTGGTTCATAAACACGTTTATAACGTTGTCTTAAAAGTAGAAACCCCAATAGGAAGATACCACCAATAATACTATTAAATATTAATGTTGAAACGAATGCAGAAGTTGAAGAACTAGCATCTGCAGACATAATTGTATGTATATATTTGAGTGTATTACGTTATTTATCTATATATTCTTAAATAATACTACAAAAAAACTAAACTAAACCAATTTCTCAAAATATCATTAAATTCCTTCCTTATATATATACACACATATATATAGATATATATATCCTAACTCCTTTAAGGGTACCTTCTCTCCATCCCTATCCTTTACCCTAAAATCCATCTACTATTCCTTCGATGCTTTAAATAATATAATATGAAGTGTTCTGTGACATAATAAGGGAACCCTTTCTATGTTAACTATGTATGTAGATATGCGGCTGTGCCGCTATACACGCACAGAGACAAGATGTGGCGTAGCAGCTGCGACATCGTCATGTACGGATCGTATAATTGTATAATTGTATATGTTTTGTAGTAGTTGTTATCTCTTCTTTGGTAGAATTTCGTTTTGTAACTGTGTTGAGTTTCTTAAATATAAACTGAGATCATTAATATTAATTTGTTTTATTGAACGTCCCGTATCATGTTTAGCAAATTGTTCTAAATCTGTTGTGATTTCTTGCAATTTAGTTAATATTACCTCTACTAATGCATTTATATACTTATTTGAATGTGTGATATGTATTTGTCCCGTTGATGCTGTTGTGACGTTATCTTGTGATTCAATATCCTGTAATATCATCTCTAAATGATACCATAATTTACCTTTCAATTGAGCTAATGTTTGTGCATCATTATCATTACTACTACTACTACTCATTGTACTATGTCTTCTACCCTTTTATATTTATACACACACACACACACACATATATATATATATATATATATATATTTTTACCTTCTCTTGTTGTTGATATGTGTAAGTGGCAGTGTATTATATAAACCTTTTCACTGGTCGCTGCGTTTGTCTTTTGAGTTTTTTTTTTTTGGCTTTAAAAAAGGGGAAATATTTTCTCACTGAATAAGAGAGTGAAATTCAATATATATATATAGAGACAGGACATTGAACAATCAATTTTATCAATATATACTTGTGTATATTGCTATTTTGGATCAAGATCATCTTTTTTTAAGGATAACTGTGGTTATAATCTTTTCTTTTATATATCAATCTAATTTGATTCCAGACTTATTGTAACGATATCTTAATAATAAATGACATCGCTTACTGTAAGTTATGGATTGATTTCACCTCAATCACCAGATAAGAAAAATGCACATATTTTACCAGTTTCAAGAATTTTACATCCAAAATTAACAGATGATTATTATTTAACAACATCAAGAGATGGTTCAATTGTTTTACATCCATCAAATAATAATGATCCTCCAACAAGATTTCAAATTCATTCAGATTGGGTTAGTGATATTATTGAAATTAATCAACATAGCTATATTACTACTTCACATGATTTTAGTATTGTTCATGTTAACCTTTCTAAAAATTCTTTTGGTGATTGGTTATCATCAATTAAAATTATTGGTAACCATAAAGATTATATTAAATGCATTAGTTATATTCCAAGGCATGATTTATTTGTTACAGGTTCATTAGATTGTACTTTAAAAATTTGGAAAATTTCTTATGATTTTGGTAATCCCGATCCAAGTTTTGAATTATATCATATTTTTAAAACTGGTATTGGTTCAATATATACTTTAACAACTTTAAGACAAAATAATAATAGTAATAATAAATTCGATTTAATTGCAGGTGATTGCAATGGTGATTTATGGTTTTATTCTGCTATTGCTAAAAAAGAAATTAAGAGAATTAAAGGAGCTCATGAAACAAATATTAAAGTAATTAAATTAATTGATAATGAAACAAAATTAATTTCAACTTGTTCAAATGGTATTGTTCATATCTGGGATATTAATAATATTGAACAATTAAATAGAATTAAATCATGGAAATGGAATTGTTCAATTTGGTGTATTGATGGAAATCTTTCAAAAAATTTATTAGTGGGTGATTCATTAGGAAATATTAATAAATTTGATTTCACTGATCTTAATAATATTATTGTTAAATCAATATTTAATTCAAAAGATTATTTTTTAAAATATGAAACTTTATTCGATGATAATAAACATTTAGGAATATTAGATTTAAAATTACTTAACGATTCAAATATTTATTTTTCATATTGTTCAGATTCAAATTTAAATTGTTTAAATTTAAAACAAAATACTTTATCAGTCGAAAAAGGTGGATTTGCGTTAACAAGAAGCTCATTATTAACAAATAGAAGACATGTAATCACCGAAAATACTCAAGGAAAGATTCAAAGATGGGATATTGTATCATGTGAACTAATTAATACATTTCCACGTAATGAAGGTACATTTGATGAAATTGTAGTAAAATATACTTCAAAAGAAATTTTATCTCATTGGTGTACTGTAACAGTTAAAGTTGGAATGCTATTTGTTAAAATTGGACCAAAATTTTCAAATACTGAATTATATGGTTCTGCATTACAAGAATATTTTGTCGTAAATGATATTAAATTAAACTCAGATGATAGATATAATATTGGGAAAATTGTTGTTAATTCTTTATTTAATGATTTTATGGAATATGAACAACGAAAGGATGAAGATTTTAGGAAAGCTTTAGTTAATAAGAAAAAAGATCATGATGAAAAAAACAATAGTAATAATATTATAACGACAACAACAAACAATATCAATGAGATGAGTTCAACACCTAAAAATAATTCTAATAATGGTGGTTCGATTACTCCAAAGACTAAAGAAAAATTTATGAAAATGTCAGGCTTTGGAAAATTAGGTTCATCAATATCAATTGGAAACTCCAATAAAAATAATGAAACACCATTTGTCTCAGCACCAACCACTCCATTGGATAAAGAAAAACAATTGTTTTCAAATGAAAATAACATTACAACACATCAGCCCCCAAAGACTGCACCAGCTGTTGTTACTGGTGAAATTAATAACAATAACAATGGTAAGGACGAAAATTTTAACCAAGAAATTGTTAACCCAGTACCTGTGTTATCTAAAAATTCTTCAGGTCGTGCTCAAAGTTCAGGTTCTTTACTAAGTAGAAAATTTAAATCTTTTAGACTAACTAAAAATGATTCAAATGTAAGTTCTAGTGATTCTAAACAAGTTACATCTGATGAAGAAGAAAAATTGATAGATCAAGCAAATTTATCAATTGATACTGATATCCCAGAAGAGAAGACAATCTGGAATAAAAATTATGATCCTTCATCTGGTATGAAGGGAGAAAGTCCATTCAATAACTCTAAACCATCAGATTATCAAAACCCACTATACATGAAACTTGCAGATGAATCAAAGATGAAATCAAGAGCACATTCTACCTCTACATTAAATTTACCTTCAACTGTATCAAATGCAACTACACCTGTTCGAACAGAAAAGAAACAACAATTTATGGCAGATTTAATAACAGAATTCCATAATGCATATGTGGACCAATATACTAGTAATTTAACCTCATTGAAGTTATTAACAAGAAAGATGCCTGATACATTGATCAAAAGGGATCCAACAAGCCCAATTGTTAAGATCAGATTAGCAACCTTAATAGTGGTACATTCTTGGGAAGAAGATGTATCTGGTGGTAGCGTCCTGTCATCAAGTATATTACCTCCAAGCTCCAAAAGAAGACATGCTTCTAGTAATAATTCTAGTAGTTCTTCTTTAGTGTCATCACAATCTGATAATCAAGATCCTCTAGCTGTAAAGAAAACCATGAAAAGGGGAGGTATGAATAATAATAATGATAACTATGATTATTATAATGATTTTACTACTACGACAGATCCCGAGACAGGAGATGACGAATTACATATGGCATCATCAAAGAAAGACTTATTCGAACACTTGGAGAGAGACTTACCATATTGGTTTGCTAAAAAATTATGCAAAGATATTAGAATGGTAGATGATCAACAACCTAAATTGAATTTCGTCTTACAACCATGGTTAAATGCAGAGCAAGAAGCACGTCAAGCACTTTTAGATCCTGATGAAACTGTAAAGACAGAACAAAAACATTATATGTTAAAATTCGGTAAATCTAAAGGAACAGGAATGACTGATTTACCAAAAATATCAGATATGAATGCACGTCTAACTGCACCGGGGATGATTAAAGTTAAAAAGATCAAATTTTATGTTATTGATAGATTTGAAGCAAAAACAGCTGAAATGAAGGCAAAGACAGATCCAAGTGAATGGTTAGAAATTTTATGTAAAGGTCAAGTTCTTGATAATGATATGACTTTGAGTACTGTGCGTACTTTATATTGGAAATCACAAGGTGAAATCATATTAAATTACAGAAGAAAAGTCAATGGTTCAGTTTTAACAATGAACAAAGACAATTAAGATTTTTGATTGAAATTAGATATATTCACATCCATTGTAACGATTTTAGACATATACATACCCTTCACATATACATACATATAGATTCTCTTAATAATTACGTAATACACATATATTTTATTCGGTTATTAGAGGCTGTTGCAATTGCTCATCGCTGAAATTAAAGGAGAGAGAAGTGGAAAAAAAAAGCGGCCTCATAGGGAAAGATCTTAATATATATAGATATATATAGAGCAGGAACATTGCCTATTAAATTGTAGTGTTTACAAGAGAGGAAGAAAGTAGATTCTCCCCACAAGAATAAGGATCATTCTGAATATAAAGATCATAGGATATTTTTTTCACAATGTTATTAATTTACTGGTTGTTTCTATTTTTTGGACAAACGCTTGCACGTGGCACACAAACAAATACGAATCAAATTGATGACCATGTCACGTATATTATGGATACTAATCAATTCTATAATTTCACCAACACCCCAAACTCGTATACCGTGGTCAAGTTTTATACTACATGGTGTTCACATTGTAAAACTTTAAAACCAGTATTTCAAGATGTCGCTACAAAGTTCTATTCTGAGGTGGCGTCACCAAAGGTCAATTTTGTAGAAGTAAATTGTGAAGTATTTGGTAGCAATTTATGTTCATCGTTGCCTGGGTTTCCTATCATACATGTCATAAAACCTAGTGATGAAATAGCTAATGCTAATGATGATACAGAGAACCAAAATGATGTTTTACAGAACGAATCTGTGTGGAACAGATTACTAAATAAGGTATGGAGAACGAAGGTAAATCCTAGTACATTTATTGAACCTGCAAGGATTGTACAGTTCGAAGGTAGAAGAGATGTCTCTACTATTGAAAATTTTATTAGAACTGTAATCGCCAAGGATAATGAACTGGCTATTATCAAAATAGTACTCGATCCCTCAACTAATTGCGATCTAATGAACGAACTATGCCTACTAGGGAAGAACTACCTAGAAGAATTACAAACAAACAAAATCTTAAAGAAAACTCTTCAGGGCTACGAATTGGTTAGCAGCAGCGGCGGCAGCAAAATTGATGCCGAGAGATCCAAATTAAGCAATATTTTAAGAAATATCAACCTTGATGCCGATAGTAATGTTGATGCAGAGGCCATCTCAAAAGTGAAAAATTTGAAGTTTCTCTCTGCGTTACTGAATCATTTAGAAGATTCCATGGTAAACCAAATTCATGATGAGTTGTAGAAAAAAGCACATCAAATAAGTCTGTAGGGACGAATGAAGGAAACGTGCTGTTGCTGTTGTTACTGTTGATCGGAGGTTAAAAGTAGTGTTTACGATATCTTTTTATCCACGGAACTTAATTAATTGTGTGACAAGAAACAAACTTTTTTCGTTATATTTTTTTTCACTGTGAAACAAGACTACACGGAAATATATGGCATATATAGTATTATTATATAAGGAAGTTATCCGTTCCGAACGGGCCTCGGGCAATTTCAAAGGGCAGGGGACTGATCGGAACTTAGACCAGTAAAAATGGAATATCAAGAGTTCCGTTAGAAAGTATCGTAATTTTGAGAAAGGAGCATTTTTTTTGTAGGTTTTACAACTTCTCATTGAGGTTTTGGTAATAAGTTTATATGTATATAAACTTTCTTTGAATAAACAAGCTTATATACAAATATCTGTGATATTTATCATACAAAATTTTTCACTGAATTTTTTTTTGGAAAAAACAAAAGAGATAAATTACTAGAATATCTTCTTTTCCCTTTGAATCAGGTCAAATAACAACGAACATTCCTTTGATCGATATAATCACCAAAACTCAGGCGTTCATAGGTGGAAAATGAATTTGAATAACGGTCCCTCTAATAAAGGGAATCAACCTTTACCTAATATTATGGGTTATATTCAGGGTAATAATTTACCACCTGTTAATCCAAGCCAAAATATGACGATTAATGGAACTCCAGATATTTTAAATCGTAATAATGATAATAATATTGCTCAAAATCAGTCGAATTTTCAGAATCGTTCTTTGCCGGCAATGGGAGATTCATTTATAAGCGATGATGCTGAATCAAATAATAATAACAATAACAATAACAATAATAATAGTAAGACTAGTGGTAATTCTGATTGGAAACAACAGACTCCAATTGTACCTGTGAAAAGAAGGGTATCAAAAGCTTGTGATCATTGTAGAAAGAGAAAGATTAAATGTGATGATATTGACCCTGTCAGTAATAAATGTTCTAATTGTATGAAATATAATGCAGATTGTACTTTTATTCATCATGATAACCCTCCAAAGAAAAAGAAAAAGAAACCTACCGGCAAAAGTGATATTAGCAATTCTTATTTAGGGAAAGATAGAAGAAATTCCAATACTACCAATACCGAGACAACTAATAATTCGTCAAATATAGATTCATTTGTTGCAACTCCTGATATGTTAAGAATGTTTTCTGACAACAACAACAGCAATAATAATAGTAACCATCCTTTAAATGTACCTATACAAGGGAGCGGCAATTCAAATGAACCGTTAGCACAACAGATGGCATACAACAGTAGTTTAAGAAGTAGTTCAAGTACTATGAAACAAATAAACAACGATTTTCCTAATTTGGCATCACGTTCTTCTGGTAATACTAACAATTCCCAGGATAATACCATGAATAATAGTAACCCTAGAGTAAATGGCAAAGGAATTGGGCAACTCCCATTAACAAGAGGGCTTGAAGGCAATGAAACAGTCATTAATAGAGTTGAGCAAGTTGATAGGAAAGTATCTATGGTCATTGATACTATGGCTAGATTTGAATGGCTAGTTGATAAACTTTCAAAAAAAGTCGATGATAGATTACCAAAAGCAACAAATTTACCAAAGGCAAAACATAAACAGTATTTCTCGAAACTTTTAACCACCCAAAAACTAGAATGGGTTAAATCTATTGTCTCTGAGGATGAACCAAATAGTGTATTCTTGGAACCAATTAAAGAATTTATGACTGTTAATTTAAAATGGTACATTTTACAATGTAAACATATGATCGAGTACCCAATGATTTTGAATTTCAGAGATCAAAAAACATTCAACATGCCTTCTAAAGAGCACGCTAAGGTCCTACTGGAGAACTTTAATACTCTCATCAAATACCATTCTAGTATTATGAAAGAAGATGAAATATTAAAATTATATGAAAAATATTATGAAAATGACCCAAGTATGTTATCATATGGAGAACATCTTGTTTTAAATATTAGTATGGCAATCTGTGCAAATGTTTCTATCTGCGATGGGCATGAATTCTTTAAAGCTGATCCTGAAAACGAACCAACTCTGCAAGAATTACATAATATTGAAAAAATGACATTCGAGAATGCAATGTATTACTACCATAAACTTGTTTTATTTTCTGCTGGAGCAACAGCAATTACAGGTTTATTATTACTATTTCACTATTTGAACTTTAATTTTAACTCAGAATTTGCCGTGGATGCATTATCATTAGCTATCAGATACGCTTACGATATGAATCTTAATATGAACTTCCACTATAAATCGTTAGCTCCAGGTGAAGTGATAAAACATAGAGCCCTTTGGTGGTATTGTTTCTATTTTGATAAAATGCTTTCATTAATGTTGTCAAAGCCACCTCTAATTAAAGAAAATGACATGGATATCCTGGCAAATGACGTTTATTTCGAGTCCATCAAGTATTATCAACTACCAAAACATTTTAAAAATAATCCTGGTGAAATTGATAAGATTACTAATTTAAATGATGCTTTATCGGCTATAATCAATTATAGTGAACATTTCCCATTCTTTGTTTCGTTTTATTCGACAAAACTAATTTCTATAGAGAGTGAAATAGGATCAGTCTGTTTTTCTATTAGAAACACTATTGATTATTCATTCGATGATATAGTTCAGAAAATTTTGGATATCAGAACAGATCTTACGACCTGGAGAGAAAGTTTACATCCTTCAATGAGATTAGAAAGTTATAATCAATATTTAAAGATGTTATATGCTCAATCACCTTCAAAAAGTTCAAAGCTTGGTCTAGAGGTATCTTGCTTTCAAGTTATTAAATGTCATCTACATTATTTATACTTGGATCTCACGCTCAGCTGCTTTGCAGTTTCTTTCCTTTTGGATAATACAAATCTATTTACTACATCATCGCAACCGTTACCAGAGACATTCCATTCATTTTGCAGGCAAATTAAAATAGATTGTGTTCAAATCTGTAAAATTTTCCAAAAAGTATCCTTCAAACCATATCTTTACCCAGAACTGCTACATTATGTTTTAACAGGTGTTTACATACTCATATTCCATGTCATAAAATATATGGACGATCCAAAGGAAATTGATATTCCAAAATTAATTTCATTATTAGTTAGCGCACACGATCACATTGTTGGTGAAAATTATTCCAAAGTTCCAACAACTAATGTTAAAGTTAATGCAGCCATTTTTTACTTTACCTTTTTACTGAAGTATATAATTAAACACTACAATAGTAAAGTTCATAACGCTGATGAAGAAGAATTTGAGTACTTTAAATATGATGACTTAATGATGAAGCTTACCCAAAATATACAAGAAAGGAAGACTGAAACAATAAAATCTATTGTTCAACAAGTACGTGGTAATGATCAGAATGAAGAAAATAGGTGGTCCCAATTTAGACTTAGTGATGATCACGAAGTCCTCGATTCTGCTTTACCACCAATTGAAGTCAATATATTCGGGACATTCAGTAAATTTACTCCACAGTTATTGCACCTGTTGGATTCTCCCGCCGCCTTTGAGTCAGTGTTTAATGATAGAGAGATAGAAACTTCAAACGATCCGTCATTATATACTTCCATAAAACTGCCTCCAACACTGTTATTTTCTATACATGCCAATGGTGATATTGATGAAGGATATAAGCAAGAACAGTTGAGAAAATTAGGTGACATGAAAAATACATTTGGTTTCAGCAGTCAATTGCCATTAGGATCATTACTCTTTGACAGAGATTTCTTGTTCATCAAATATCTGAACCAGGAGAGAAAGTATAAGATTTCGTATTGAGCAATAACTGTGGGATATAACCCTTTTATATAATTTTAATCTTCCATCTTCGTTGTAGTTTTATATTTATATATCTAAAATGAAAATACATATATCTAAGCTCGTGCTTTCATAAGAATAATTCTTTCAAATAATCCATGTATTTGTGGTCAACATTTTGATCGTTTTTAATTATTGTCTTTATGAGTTCTTCCACTTTATCTCTACAAACTTCTTCAGTCAATTTTGAAGAATCAGTAAGACCTTCTTTTTTTGCATCTGCCACCCATCTCTTTAATATTTTTCTTAACTCTCTATTACCTTCGTTAATTTCAGAAATACTTAATTTAGCCTTTTTGATATTTACTTCATCTTCCTTTAAATTTTCTAGTTCAACAGCTTTCCGTTTAGCCATTTTGATGATCTTTTGGGGGAACTTCACTACCTCGGCAACATGAATACCGAAGGACTGATCAGAAATACCCGGTTCAACTCTATACAATAGTGTGATCTCATCCTTATTTAAATTGGCATTTTCCTTATCTTCAATATGTGCGACTACATGTAAATTCTTGACATTAGGTAGTTCTTCTGATAGGGTTGTCAATTCATGAAAATGAGTAGCAAAAAGTGTGAAACAACCAATATTTTTGGCAATATGTTCTGCAATGGACCAAGCAAGTCCAAACCCGTCATAGGTACTTGTACCTCTCCCTAATTCGTCAACAATAATCAGAGAGTTTCTACTAGCATTTTTTAGGATAGAAGCAGTCTCTAACATTTCAACCATAAATGTTGAGACACCCTTCAATTGGGAATCACCAGCACCAACTCTACACAAAATCGCATCAACGACCGCAATATCAGCTTCATCACATGGAACAAAACAACCAACTTGGGCCAAAAGAGAGATTACACCAACTTGTCTGATGTAAGTGGACTTACCACCCATATTTGGACCAGTAATTATAAGAAAATCTGCACTTCCCTTTTCAAGATGAACATCATTAGAAATGAAGGTTAGATCATCCTGCATTTCTAAGACAGGATGTCTTGAACCCACTAATTTTGTCTTTCTTTCAGAATCCATTGAATGCATAGTAGGTCTAATATATGGTATTGGTGCATATGATGAAATGTGTGCAAACGACACTATAACATCAAGATGAGCCAAAACCAATGCCAATTTCTCCATGACTGGAGTATATGTAACGGTAATATTGACAATTTCTTTAACCAGAGAGGATTGTTGTTTTTCATATTCCTTCTCCAATGCAGATGTATTTTTTGCAATATCTTTTAACTCTCTGGTACTAAAGAAGATACCAGCCTTAACAGTTGATAACTCAACGTATTCCTTGTGTTTACGTAGTTCTTTCGCATCATTACGTGTCAATCTCATACACCAACCATGAAGGTGATGATTTTCTAATTTAAGTTTCTTATCTGGATCAAATCCCAGGTTATCGGCGGCTTCTAAATGGATTTCTTTAATTTTGTCCTTAGCTTCATCAAGTTTGGCTTTAATATGTGCCAAATCTTCATTAAACTCTACTCTAATCATGAACTCATTATTTTCTTCATATGCGTCAAGATCTACAGTTGTCTCAACCATTTCTTGTAGTTTAGAAAGTGGTTCCAGATTATTAGTTAATGGTTCCACCCAACATTCATTTATTAGTTGACGTAGGTCATCACCCATATCGCTGTTATCGTCCACATGGGATTGCAACAATTGACTGATATCGGGTATTCTTCTGGTGAATTGATAGATTTTTAAAACATCCTCTAAATTACCATTTTTATTCAATCTCTTAGTTAAATTACGGACATCTGGAATTAATGGTAAAAAATCTGTCTGAAGGATTTGCCTTAATTCTAATTGATCTACCATACACTCTACTAAATCATGTCTTTTATGAATATTATCGATATTGGTTAATGGTTGCTTCAGCCATTCATTCAATAACCTCACCCCGGCATTTGTTTTACAATTATTCAATAACTGAAATAACGATGTTATTTTACCCTTAGATGATGTATTAAAGATACTCGATGTCGAAGATGGGCCAAATGGTTGTACTGGTCCCTGACTGTAAATATTTAATGCTTTGATGGCACTTGCATCCAATTTCATAAATTCTTTCAGTGAATGTTCTGTCAATTCGAAATTACCCAGATATTCTTGATTGTTCAATAGTTGTAAATAGTTTAAAAGAGCATGACAGGAACCCATTGCCAAATTTGAATACTTTTGTGGTAAAGAGAGTGCTAGTTCATTATCAATAAGTTTTGCTAAATCTAGTTCAACATCCTTTTCTTGGAATTGTGAGCTTTTAACCAATGTAACAACACAATCACAACGGTCTATAACCCCTGTGATCTTTTTCATTTCATTCTTAGAGGATTCAATATTGCTTAGATCTTGTACAAGACATTCTTTCACACCCAGTTGAATTAAAAAACTCTCTAAATTTGAGTAAACTTCATTGTCGACGATATCCAACATCCCAATCTTTAACGTGGTGGTGTCTACAAATGCAATACCAAGTGTACTATTGCCATCCTTTGAATTTAGTTGGATCTTCAAACTTGCGATGACGATGGATGTATTGATTGCAATATTTAACAAATCACTGACCTGTTCGATATTACCAGGGGAAGCATTTTTCAAAAGTTTCCAGTTTTTATCATAGATTTCTACCTTATAACCAATATCTAATAAACAATGCTTTAATAAATTGGCTAGAATCTGGGGCGAAATTGTTACATATTGACAAGGTTCTGTAAAACTCTTAGCAGTCAATTGGTCAACATTACAATTTTTCAATACAGAGCTGGTGTGATAGATAGACTCTGCAACAAAGACAGCATCATTACCAACTACAGTGAAGTAGTCTCCCCTATCAACGACACGGACGGTAGATGGTGGCTTGTCAGGTAATGAAACAAATTTTCTGTAAAACCCTCTTTCTTCTGAAACGTCAGAGAATTTCAATTCAGGTCTGGTGGCTGACATTGTTGTGTATAATATAGTTGGCCTCTTGCTGAATGAATATATATAGCTATCTATTAATAATTAAGAACCAAAGATTTAACTAGGCAAGATGTTAAGATACACTCAAGTAACTGTTTCTTTGTTATACATTCACCCATCTGTCAACTGAATTTTTCAAATTTTGATCTAACCTAATTTCGCGTTTCCATCAATAAATTTTATTTGTGAGAAACGCGTGTCTAAGTAAAGTGAAAATTGACCGAGAGAGATTTGCTCATCTACCCTGAAAGTTCAATCAATAAAATAACAGTATTGGATAATATTATTTTACAATACAACAGTCTCTTACTGGGAATTATCAAGCGACTATACTATAAGCTCAATTTAGTGATATAGACAATATTGTATTATTAGTAATTTTTACAGTACTTTGTAGCATTTTATATAGAATACTTAGTCCTCCTTTATTTTTTGTTCAATTAGGTTTCTGTTGTGCTGCGAATGTGAATTTCTCTGTTGCTTTTTTCTCCTTTTTAATTTCTTAACATAATGAGTTAGTTCGTTGATATATTCTAATTGTTCATTACATTTTCTATCTAGACTCTCTAACTGAGAACTGAGAATATTATTTGTGCCAATTGTCTGAACAAATTGAGATATTAATTGGTCCATAAATTTGTTTGTTGCTACTTCCTGATAAAATTCATGAAGTTGGGTTTCAATTTTCTCAAAATGATCAGTAAATTTGAAGTCAGTAAAACCAGATAGAAATTCTATGTTTAGTTTGCTTGTTAAAGATTCTAAAAGTATATTGTACTCGAACATTACATTTTTATCAACATAGTTACTGAAAGAATTCATAAATTGTGACATAAATTGTAATGATTCATTTTTCTGGCAATCTAAAAGTTGGATTTGACTACCTAATATTTTCTTTTCTTTTCTCAAACCTACAACTTTTTCCCTTTCTTCATTATACATATGAACTGTCCCCATATAACGTTCCTGCAACAATTCTCCTCTTTCTTTATATTCTTCAATGCATTGTTCTAATTTGAAGATAACTTTTTGAAATTGAGATTTTATTGCATCATAAGTTTTATCTTCTAATTCATCTTTAGAATTTTGAACTTCCATTTTTAACGTGCGACACATTTCTTTTAAACCTGTATTTTCATTATATAACGAGGCAATCTTAGTTTTTAAAATTGAATGAGTTTCTAAAATATTAAAAATAGTCTTAAATTTTTCCGTATCTGAAACATCCTTTTTTGTTGATGGTTCAGTCAATTTAAATAATTCGGTAATCTGATCTTTCTTAGCTTTATACTTTTCAAGTAAGTTATCTCTATTTTGTAGTTCTGTTCTCATCCCTTCTTTCTTGACAATTAATTCTTTTTCGACAATATATAATTTTTTGGTAAGCTCCTCTTTGGCAATTGTGGCCTTATAAATTTCATTCTTTAATGAGTCTTCATTCTCGAGAGTACTACTGACTTTCAACATAATTTGATCTAATAGTGTGCCTAGGTTTGAGTTTACTTTAATTGTCATTATTTGCTGACTTGGAGATGCAACATCCTCTATCCCAAGCTTTCTACTAATATCTTGAATTTTGGCACTTATTCCTTTTTTATAGTGCGTATCCAAAATATTGGTATTGTAAATAGTTTTCCCTGGGAGTCCCCCATTATTTTCGTTTTCTTGTGGTGTTAAAGGAGATTCAGTAAATTGGATATTCCCATGACCTTCAACAATACTAGGTTCATCTCCCATATTGAACGAGGTATTGGAATGCGATGAATCTGATAATTTACGAACCTTATCATATTTTTCAAATATATTTTGATATCTTTCTTCATTTTTCGAATTTTTGATAGGGGATTCGTCCTTTAAAATATCAAGATAAGGAAAGGTTTCCGTATGAAAACTAATAGGAGTACTGGATTTCAATTGATCTGCTCCGAGCTGTGAGTCTTTATCCAAAATTTCGTCATTCAAAAAATTGTTTCTCTCTGTTATGTCTGGAGTTGTCCTATGTGGTTTGCTTTTAAATTTTTCCTTTAGGTGAGAAAGTACTCTACGCACTAAAAGTTTCTTCTCAGAGTTGGTTCCAGAAACATTTTCAAGACCAGATAAACCAAAACTTGAAGATCCAAAAGAACTGGCGAAACTTTTACTATCCTGTTGATCTGATGATGATTCTTCATAGTCAGTGTTAACCTCATAATCCGATTCTTTAGGTAATACTACACCTGAAAGTTCTATATTGTTGTCAGTATCTGACGAAATTACGTCAATCATTTCCTTAACCTGGGATGACATATTCCATGAACGAGAAGAAGATGTGCGTTGGATAATCTTTGATTTGGTCACTGCTACTGTATCCTTTCTCTTGTATTAAAGCTCTATTATACTGTTTTTCTTTTTTTTTTATTTTAATTGTTGCAATAATTTATTAATTACTGACACAAATAATTGACGCCGCAACAATATGGCATCTAGATAGATAAAGGGGAAATGAATAAAAAGAAAAAGAAAATAGTAAGGTTGATGATCGTGTTATTAATGAATAAATATATGGATGAGGGTGATAATATATATATGTGTATGTATACCTAATATTTCTTTCTTCAATAAAAATTCTGTAGTAGATTGTATGACTTATATATTTTCAGTTTTGTTATCCTCTTCTTACACAGGGGAGTCTAATGATATAGATTTTCCTACACCATATGCAAAAAATTGACCAAAGATAACGAAGTCCATGATCAAAGTACCTGAACTTCCCAATAACCAAGATGCATTCACCATAAGGTATGTAGGATCCGAAGAGATGACCAGGACAGATAAAATAAATGTTATATTACCAATACATGCAAACAAAAAAAATAGGAAAGAAATACCTTCACATGATTTTCTCTTAAAATTTAGTAAAATTTGTGGAATTCTTGAACCTAAATATAATGCAGCACTCAAATATCCAAACATCTGGGCAAGCACATTTACTGTAACAGGAGTAGGTTCCGAAGGTATCTTAGGTTGCTTATCACCATGAGACATTCTACTGCAATAGGTAACATACCATGATATAAATCCAGCTAGTACAACACATACCACTATAAAACAATTGTAAAGTTTATTCGATTGAGATAACAATTCTTCTTGTTCTTCTTCAATTTCAATTAATATATCAATCGCTTGAGTTCTTGATTCCTCATTTACATCTAGAAGGCTATTAGCTTGACCATTGGATAGAAGTGGTTGACGTTCATTAAAGACATCCTGCAATACGTTTTCATTGATTGGGTTTGCAGGAGATAAATGAATTGGGTCAACTTTTTTTTCATTATCGTACCATAGACATTGTGCCCATAGAATAATATCTGCAACAGTATAATAAGCTGCTAATACAATCATAGTAGGTAATAAATGTTGCATCATCGCACCAAGTAAATTAAACACATCACCTGCCAGCCAAAGGACCACAAACAGTAGGGATAGACCCTCAGCAGATTTTCTATAAAAATTTTCATATATTTGCGGTACGAATACAATAACCCAACATGCGATCGATATGGAACCAAAGATACCACTCAGGTTTTCTGGATTGAACTCTATGGGTACGAATTGCATTGTGTCTTTTTCTTCTTGTATGTATGTGGATATAGGTATAAATATATGTATAGCCTGTGATTTAATTAGGTATTTGTTAGAGTTTTTCTTAAAGGGGACCAAACGTGAATACCAAATTGGCGAATATTAATGGGGTTATATTGAACAGTTTCTTATATATAGGCTTCTATCTGTATGAACAGATTCTAAATGTAGTCACTCACAGGCTAGTAATAGTAATTAAGCCACCCCGTCACTCAACCAGTTCATATAACCTTGACTCATTCACTTAGAAATGTTTCATTCTTTTCTTCACCTTTTGCTATCTGAAAAATATTTTTTTTTTCTTCCAGCGAAAAAATTCCCAGCGGAATTAAGCAATCTGCGCGATCAAAGATCAGCAGCAGCAGCAGCAACGGAAAGAAGTGGTGAACATTTCCAATGGATTGTTTCTTAAGTCAATCAATCGATGCATAAAGAAACAGAATCTATGGTTGAGTAATCTATACTATACTTTTTTGATATGTTTTTTACTATTTTATATACTGGGGTGACTGTATATGACATCTTATATATCTTTCTTCAGGGACTGTTCACCCATTCTAGCAGCGGCTGGGATTTCTCTGTGTTCATCATCAGACTCCGATCCACTATCTGGTAACTCACTCAAGGATGGAAGACCAATTTTTCTAGCAGGTAGGACATTTTCAAAGGCCTCTTTCCAATCGTGTGTATCGTAATATTTCAACATCAGTTGTACGACGTGTGTTGTGGTGAGTACTTGTCTGCCGTCAATCTTAATAAATTCATCGATGGGGAGCTTCTTAACTGGGATCCCCAAATTTTTTGCTTTATTTAAACATAATTCTTTGTGTCTATTTTTATCAACAATACCACCTACGATGTAAGTCATTCCAGGTTCAATAGTATCCAAAGTTTCTTCTGTATCAGCTGTTAAATATACCATTTTATTTTTATCACCTTCGGTGATTAATGTTTCATCTGCTACGAATTTAAAATTTGGCCATGTTTCATGTAAACTATCAACCAATCCTACTTTAAATCTTTCTTCCAGTCTCTTGTTGAAACTTGTTACAGTCATCTCCGCATAATGATCAGCTCTTCTATTAGCTGCATATGCTCTTGTCAATTGATTAGATAAACTTAGGATTTCTTTTTCATTCATTAGATCATCAAATCCACAATCTAATAATATGGAAAATCCAGCAGGAGTTTGGTTAACATTTTTTCTTGGTGGACGAATATATTCTGCTGGGATCTCTTCACCACGATCTTTGAAACCTTGAATAATGCTTCTTCTGTTTTGTTTTTGTCTCTTACGTTTCTCACGACGTTTTTGAGCATATTCTTCTTTATGTTCAACAAATTGTTGTCTTCTCCATATCTTCTTCCATTTGGACTTTGACATACCTTCAGGTGGAGGTGGGGCATCATCACCTATTCTCTTCTTAAATTTTGGTCTATCTTCGGTAACTGAGTCAGTCGCTTCGCTCGATGACTCTATTGGAGTTACAGCTGCAATAGAAACATCAGCTACAGCAACTACAGGAACTTTGGCATCGATCTCTTCTGACATCTGATTCACGGCACACTATTGGTTGATCCAGACTTCACAATCTACTTGAGTTAATCATTTGATAACAAATCATGAAATCGATGAGCTTAAAATTCATTTCAATTTTTTTTTTGCTTTTTATGATTTTTTTTTTGACTGAAATTGAAATTTTTCAGTTTGGGGTCACGTGCAGCTTTTTCTCATTTTTTTCAGTGGGACTGAATTTTTCAGTTTGGCGTTTCCTTTCTGATATAATAGTTAATATTCAATTGAGTTTCGTGATCTGATAGGAATCAGCTATGGAATCGAAGGGAAGTATAAAATAATTGTAGTCAGCATTTTTTTTGTTTTGAAATATTGAAATTGTTCAACGGTAAATCATATTTCACCAAAGTATTTTATCATTGAGTTAGTTGATGTCGAAACCAACGTTAAAATTAGAATTGCCCTGGGTTGAAAAATACCGTCCTCATTTATTAAAGGATATTGTAGGTAATGAAGAAACAGTGGAAAGGTTAAAACAAATTGCCCTAGATGGTAATATGCCAAATATGATCATATCTGGTATGCCAGGTATTGGTAAGACAACTTCAGTTTTATGTCTTGCGCATGAATTATTAGGTGAGTCCTATTCTGAAGCTGTCCTAGAATTAAATGCAAGTGATGATAGAGGTATTGATGTTGTTAGAAATCAAATTAAACATTTCGCCCAAAAAAAATGTAGTTTACCACAGGGAAAACATAAGATTGTAATTTTAGATGAAGCAGATTCAATGACAGCAGGTGCGCAACAAGCTTTAAGAAGAACAATGGAATTATATTCTAACTCGACGCGTTTTGCATTTGCTTGTAATCAATCTAATAAGATTATTGAACCATTACAAAGTAGATGTGCGATCCTACGTTATTCAAAACTGTCTGATGAACAAGTCTTGAAAAGATTACTGGAAATTATAAAAGCAGAAGATGTCAAATATACAAATGATGGTCTAGAGGCAATTATATTCACAGCTGAAGGTGATATGAGACAAGCACTTAATAATTTACAAAGTTGTGTTGCTGGTCATGGTTTAGTGAATGGTACAAATGTTTTCAAGATCGTTGATTCACCTCATCCTTTAGTGGTTAAGAAAATGCTGATGGCTCCAACTCTTGATCAATCTATCACACATTTAAGAGATGATTTATGGGGGAAAGGTTACTCTGCTGTTGATATTGTAACGACATCCTTTAGAGTGACAAAAACGTTATATGAATTGAAAGAACCAAAAAGATTGGAGATGATAAAAGAAATTGGTATAACGCATATGAGAATTTTGGAAGGTGTTGGTACATATTTACAATTAGCAAGTATGTTGGCTAAGATTCATAAACTTAACGCATAAGATTCTAGCATATTTATATGTAAATAAATAAATTACATACATACAAATCAAAATTAAAAATATTAATGTATATGAACGGAACATTTCAAAGTTTTGTCAGAAATTTTTTGGAAGTTTATGGAAAGTTTTTGATGCATCACATTTACCCAAAAATTATAGTAATTTTAAATAACGAATATTTTTTTAGAAGTCGCTTATTAAAGGTAAAAGCCTTCTTTGTAAAAGAGTTTAAGAAAAAAATATTAAGAATAATCTAGCCAACCATCGATTAGAGTGCTAAAATCCGGATGGATAATGAATTGACGCCGTCACAATGTACGGTTTTGGACTACCCTTATTTTCCAGCTAATACTGTGAAAGTTATAGCTGGTCCAGGTTCTGGTAAGACATTCACGTTGTTACAGAAAGTTCATCACTTAATTACAACACAACAGGTTAAGCAGGATGAAATATTAATATTATCGCTAACTAACAAAGCTGTCGATAATATCAAAGCCAAACTAATTGGAACTTTTGAAAAATTGGGTAAATTGGGGACCCCACAGGATGATCTTCAAAAAATTGTTGACCAGATCGATGTTTTTACAATTCACGGATTATCTAACAAATTAGTCGTTGAACATGAAGGGATTATAAATATCATTGAGGAAAATGGGTGGAAGGGGCTAATACAGTTAGTCTCATCAGAATTTTGGAGTCGTCTTAAAATTTCATCCCCAACTTCCAAAAATTTAGAAATGTTATTGAAGGCATATAAGCAAAATACCGATAAAGGAGAATCAAATACTACTTTATTAAATATTGTAGATATCATGGAAAGGTGTAAGGTCTTAACCAATGATGACTTGATTTTGAAGGCCTCGAAGTACCTTTCACTTGCTAAACTTCCAGATGAACAAAGTGAATTTTTAAATAAAATTAAAAATAAATATAAAGTGGTATTAATTGATGAGTTCCAGGACTTATACCCTATTTTACTACCATTAATAAAAGAAGTGTCCTTTGGTAAGCAATTAATAATGTTTGGTGATAGTAACCAAAGTATTTATGATTTCTTAGGGCCCAATCAAGAAGTCATGAGAGAGCTTGACAAATTGCATAATTCCGATGTATCCAAGACTTTACATCTATATGATAATTTTAGATCTACTCCTGAAATAATATCTGCCTCGAAGCTGGTTTTACCACATCATATAAATATAACAGAACGAGAAGATTTAGTAATGAAGCCACCCAGCTTCGTAAAACCTCAAATTTTTCAATTCGATGATAATATGGATCAAATGGAATTTGTCGTAAGTGAAATTACCAAATTAGCTACAACAAATGTAAAATTATCTGATATTGCGATCTTGTCAAGAACGAACAATCATTTGAGCCTAATCGCTGAATATTTTCAAAATTACCAGATCCCTCATAATAAAATGATGACACAACCAGATTGGTTAATGGATACACGTATACAATTCCTAATCGATCTCATTAAAGTTGTTGTGTTTGCCCGTAAGAGTTCCAAGTCTATTGAAGATGTAGTTAGTGCAGCACACAAACAGAGTGATTTCAGTGTTCTCGTAACGCTGAGTGCATTAAAGGGTATTGGTTCGAAATCCATCCAAACTTTATATGCTGCCGCCGTAAAAGAAAAATTATCCCTATGGGATTATATATTAACTGTCCCTCAATCTCAATGGCAGAGTGGAATTTCTAATAAAAATAAGATCGTGGATTATACCAATAAATTATCAAAATTGGTTGCTGATAATGCTTTATGGAATGCACAATCACCACTAGATATTATGGAAATTATTAGTTCGGTGGCGATGGATCTCGATTATACACCATTGAAAAATATGTCGATAGCAGACAGTAAACAATTCAAAAGTCATTTGGAAGATATGTTCCAAGTAATGAAGCTTTGTTTATTAAATAAACCGCATGACTTGACATTGGTAGAGTGGTTTATTGAGTCCTTCTTTGAGAAATGTGCAGAACAACATCAAAATTCGTTAAAAGTATCATCAACTGGTTCTGGAAAGGTTAATCTGTCAACGATTCATTCTGCAAAAGGTTTGGAGTACCCTGTTGTGATGTTACTGAATTCTGCCACTGATACATTCAGTATAGAGTCTAGTACATTGTACGTAGGGGTAACAAGGGCAAGAAATTTACTCTACATGATTAATATGAATCATAAGAAATTTAACAAACAATGGAAGGATCCTAATTTATTTCAAAATCAGCAATTCTGGAAGTACTATAACAATGATCTCAGCCGACCTACAACTAATGTTCCTGGCATATTGGCGAACAACTCTACAAAATATCTTCGTTTAAGTAAGAAGTATGGGTTGAGAAATTATAGCACATACTCTAATTGTATCAATAGATCGTTATTTAAAGTATTGAGATGTCATTTATAAATGTAAATAAATAAAAATTAAATACTTCAGAATCATCATATATTCTTATTATTGTTCTACTGCGGAAAAGAGTTCCCGATGGGCCCCCCAAAAAAGGGACATTTCAACATAGAACGAGATATATAAGACAATACTACTTAACAATAAATGGGGTTTAACAACAAGCATTTTGTAAAGAGGTAGTAGTGTCATTCAGTATAAATAGCTTGTTTGGTTTAGTCTCTAATTGGGTGAACGATGAATAACATAATAATAAGAAATCAACCAGTCAATAGACAGTTCCAACATGTTGTAAGGAGTCTACCACAATGTTTTATTAGACACAAATCCACAGCAGCCTCACCAGAAGAAATCAAACATTTCCAAGAGCTAGCTCCTACATGGTGGGACACAAATGGTTCTCAAAGAATACTTCACAAGATGAATCTAGCAAGATTGGACTTCATCAGAAACACATTGAATAAAACAGTAAAAATTACGGATCCTAATACGTTTATACCTGGTTATAACTACATGGAATTCTTACCAGAAGGCATATCACATACAATTGGGAATGAATGGAATCAAGATCTGGCCAAAGAATTAGGAAAAAAACAGTATAATGTACTGGATATTGGTTGTGGCGGTGGTATCCTTTCTGAATCGATGGCAAGACAACCGTTTGTGAAACATGTACTTGGAATAGACTTAACTCCAGATTGTATATCTGTTGCGAAGATACATGCTAACTTAGACCCTAAGTTAAAAGGGAAGGTAGAATATCATGAAGTTGCATTAGAGGACTTAAAACAGAAGGAATACGATATCATTACCTGTTTTGAAATGTTAGAGCATGTAGATAGACCAGGCGATATTCTGGAACAAGCATGGATGAGATTAAAGCCTGATGGCCTGTTATTCCTGAGTACGATTAATAGAGATCTTATCTCTTGGTTTACCACCATATTTATGGGTGAAACAGTATTAAAAATTGTGCCATCTGGGACCCATCATTTGAGTAAATATATTAATTCGTCAGAAATAGAAGAATGGTTTCAAAAGAAACATCCTCGAGACCATAAATTATTGGATTTAAAAGGTGTGATGTATGTCCCTACACAAGGTTGGGTCGAGCATGACTGCACCAGAATCGGCAATTACTTCATGGCTGTCAAGAAACTACATTAGATTACCAAGACTTATAGAAAAGTAAGACACCGTTGTTCCCTGTATATAGACATATATCTCATTCCATATAAGTATTTCTACGAATTTCATAGCTATAACATGACTAAGGTCAATCATTAACGATTACAGCGTCTCGTCCCCTTTTTACCAACGTTTTTCTTTTGTCATCCTGTGTTCATCAATCAGTCATCAGTTTCAGTCTTTTGAAGTTGATGGCTAATTAGATATTGTAACTAAGGCAGCAATAAAATAATGAAAAATTTTCGACAAAATACTAAGAAAAGCCGCAGGGGAAATAGTAGAAATTTTCTGTGAAAAATTAAAAAAAATGAAAAAAGTTGAAACTTTTCGACTTTGCAACTTTTCCATCAATCTTATAAAATAAAGATGATGACATATTTTCTTTAGAGCCTTCATGGATAATTGAAACTTTTGATATTAGTAATTTGTTTTACTTAAAAGAAATCTTTTCTCATATATCAGGTATACAAATCACATTATGGTTGAGGAATCTGTGAATCAAGTTACCGAGCAACTTGCTAAGGTTGATCCAAACATCGAAAAGGAACAAGTTATCACTCCATGGGATGTTGAAGGTGCTGTTGATGACAAAGGTGTCGCACAATCGATTGATTACGACAAGTTAATTTCCAAATTTGGTACTAAAGCTGTCAACCAAGAAACTTTAGACAGATTCGAAAGAGTGACCGGCCATAAGCCACACCATTTTCTACGTAAAGGTTATTTTTTCAGTGAACGTGACTTCAACAAGATTTTAGATCTATATGAACAAGGTAAACCATTTTTCTTATACACTGGTAGAGGTCCATCCAGTGGCTCTATGCATATGGGTCATATGATCCCATTTTTGTTTACTAAATGGTTACAAGAAGTGTTCGATGTTCCTTTAGTTATTGAATTAACCGATGATGAAAAATTTTTGTTTAAACCTAAATTAACTATTGATGACGTTAAGAAATTTGCTAAAGAAAACGCTAAAGATATTGTTGCTGTTGGTTTCAATCCAGAGAATACTTTCATTTTCTCTGATTTACAATACATGGGTGGTGGATTTTACGAAACAGTCGTTCGTGTCTCTAGACAAATTACCGGTTCTACAGCCAAGGCTGTCTTTGGTTTCACTGACTCTGATTGTATTGGTAAGTTCCATTTTGCCTCTATCCAAATTGCTACTGCATTCCCAAGTTCATTCCCTGAAGTATTGGGTCTACCACCTAAAACTCCATGTTTAATTCCATGTGCCATTGATCAAGATCCATATTTCAGAGTCTGTAGAGATGTTGCTGAAAAATTGAAATACAGTAAACCTGCTTTGATCCATTCGAAGTTTTTCCCAGCTTTACAAGGTTCTTCTACTAAGATGTCTGCCTCTGATGACACATCTGCTATTTTTGTCACTGATACTCCAAAGCAAATACAAAAGAAAATTAACAAATATGCTTTTAGCGGTGGTAAAGTCACTTTAGAAGAACACAGAAAATACGGTGGTGACCCAGATATTGATGTTGCTTACCAATACCTAAACTTCTTTAAGGATGATGATGAATTCTTGAAGGATTGTTACAATAAATATAAGTCTGGTGAATTATTATCCGGTGAAATGAAGAAACTATGTATAGATGTCTTACAAGAGTTCGTCAAAGCATTCCAAGAACGTAGAGCTAAGGTTGATGATGAGACACTAGATAAGTTTATGAAACCACACAAGCTTGTCGGTGGCCAAAAGGAAAGATTAGTTCCAATTAAGCCAAAGGAAACCAAAGCTAAAAAATGAAGAAATATATGAGATATGGATATAGCTTTTTTGTTTTCTACATAAATTGTAATATAGATATATATTTATATGAGTGTGTATGATAGATAGATATGATTTTTACTTAAAATTCTAATCCTATAACTCTTAATTGATTGAAACATATTTTACAAGGTCTTCGATTGAAACTATCGGGATATGATGTGTCTTACTAAACTCCTCGCAATCTTTCAATCTCATAATAGAACCATCTTCATCCTTAACAAGTTCTCCAATAGCTGCTACAGGTGGCAAACCACTTAATTTGCAAAGATCAACAGCAGCCTCCGTATGACCTCTTCTTTGTAACACACCTTTGTCTGCACTTCTTAAAGGACAAATATGACCCGGTTTCAAGAAGGTTGTTGGTTTACTGACGGGATCAGCTAATGCTTTACAGGTTAATGCTCTATCATGAGCCGAAATACCTGTAGTAGTGTTTTCTGCAACGTCGCATGTAATTGTATAGGCTGTACCGTGTCTGTCATCTGCATTAGATAAACATTTTATGTTTTCTCTCATTAATGGTAGATCTAATCTATCAGCATATTCATTTGACATTGGTGCACATATATAACCTGAGGAATAACGAACTAAGAAAGCCATTTGATTAGGGGTAATATTTTCAGCTGCCACAATTAAATCTCCTTCATTCTCTCTCGAGCCATCATCCATTACAATGACAAATTTATTTTGTTTGAAATGTTCAATCACGTCTTTGATTGGTGTAAATGGCATTTATAAAGGGTTGATAGTTTATATTTAGCGAGATTGGTTTGGATTACAGAGGAGAATACATTCAAGTAATACTAAAAAGAAATGTATCTAACTTTTTAGTGTTTTTATACAATTATATAGAGAGGTGAGTAAAACAACTGATTTGCTTCCAGGGCGACCTAAAATATTACTCAATCATTACTAAAAAGAGTATACACTAACAACACGTAGTCGTTTAATTAATGTGGGGGAGGCATTGTTTCAGGATAACTTAACGAAGGGTTTGAACTTCAGATTTATAAAGGATTTTCTACCTTATATCCGGTTTCTTGTCAAAGGTTTGTCTCCCTTGTCTGTCATGTTTATTTCCTTTCATAGTTTGCTAAACGCCGGCAATGCTAGAAACCCTGACACTCTTATCTCCGCTTGTAAGCAACAATACTACGTACTGACAGTGAGTATATTGCAAGAACCTCCAGTTTTAATCAATGATGAACAATTGAAGTGATCATCATCAACAGCCTAATATAATATTATATTCTCGAACATCATTATGATCATTATAAAATACATTAGAGAGGTTGTTTGTACTTATGCCCTAACTTTTTTTATTACCAATTCTGTTAGTAATTAGGGTTGTAATCAGTTAGGGTTCACAGACAGTCTGAAAATTTTTCACGATTTTTTTGTTTTCGCTTTTTGTATTTAAAGTGAAGGAAGTTTGAAGAACTTTTCATACATCAATACTTGTGGATTGTCAGTGATGGCAAGAAAAAGAAGGTTAAGGATTGTCAGTAGACATCCGGTGTGCATTGTATTGGATTACAAGACATCTGAAAATGATGATATAAACTACGAATATTTTAGACGTTAGACTTCTGATGTGTTACCGTAAGGTAACCCAAGGAAGAAAACCGTATAGATATCTGATTTTTAGCTTATCCACTTAATGTGTTATATATATGATTTATACCTTGATATTGTTATTTTCTTGTACAGGGCTTGATAGAGTGTATTGCTATGTGTAATGTTATGTAATTGTAACTCTCCTTTATATTTGATTGATTGTTTTACGTGATTTCAGTTGTCCTGGTACCAAAATAAACAATTTTGCCCCTCATCGATGGCGATATTTATATTTTTTTTGGCCTTTGGCTTTTGGGTTTTTTAGTTGACTTTGACAAACTGGCCCTTTCTAAACAAGTATTTGAGAAGAAAGAAGTACAGTTTAGATTAATTATTACAACTATCAGTATTTATTTAACCAAGTCGTTGATTGTTGGACCTCAATTACAGTAAAAATTAATTTTATAACTGGTTAAACGATAAAGTTGAAAATGGAATTTAAACGATTAACTTCCTTTAAGTTGGAATATGCCCCACAGTACCACATTACTAAATATATATCTCCAAGGACTAAATTACAATTAGTTCATATTAACCATAAATCTTCTCCTTTGGTACAAGGTTATTTTGCTGTTGCTACAGAATGTCCTACTGATTCTGGTACACCACATACTTTAGAACATTTAATATTTATGGGATCGAAGAAATATCCATATAAAGGGTTTCTAGATACTGCAGGTAATCTTTGTATGTCATCTACTAATGCTTGGACTGCTACAGATCAAACTGTTTATACATTGACCTCTGCTGGTTGGAAAGGTTTTAAGAAATTATTACCAGTGTATTTAGATCATATCTTGAATCCAACTTTAACTGATGAAGCTTGTTTGACAGAAGTTCATCATGTGGATCCTGAGGCTCTTACAGATAAAGGTGTTGTTTATAGTGAAATGGATGCTATCGAATCACAAAGTTGGTTCGTTACAATGTTAGAGAAACAAAGAATGTTATTCCCAGAAGGGAGTGGGTATAGATCTGAGACAGGTGGTCTTACAGAAAATTTAAGAGATTTAACAAATGAAGAGATTAGAAAATTCCACCATGATTTATACTCTTCAAGTAATTTATGTTTAATTATTTGTGGTAACGTTCCAGAGGATGAGTTATTAAATATTGTAAGTGAATGGGATGCAACTTTACCAGAAGTTGATCATACAAATATAAAGAGACCATTCATGGATACTGAAATTTCACAAATTCCTGAGAAAAGATCAGAGACCATCGAATCTGAAGTTGAATTTCCTGAATTAGATGAAAGTCAAAGTGAGATCCTTATGGCATGGATTGGTGAAAGATATAGGGATTATGAAAATGATCTTGCTGTATCAATCTTATTAGAATATTTCACAGAATCTGCTTTAGCACCTTTCACCAAGAGTTTGGTTGAAATTGAAGATCCATTGGCTAACTCTACAGATTATTGGACTGACGATTTCATGAGATCAATTGTTAATATTGGTATACATGGTGTTCCAACAGAAAAATTACAAGAGACCAAAGAGAAAGTTTTAGATATATTGAAGACTCATAAGATTGATATAGAAAGAATGAAACAGGTTATTGATAACAATAAGTGGGAATATATATTAAGATGTGAAAAGAATGGTGATAGTGCCTTATCGCAGGCCGTTATCACAGATTTCTTGTATGGGAATCAAGATGGTTCATCTCTTTCTGAGAGTTTGAAGGATATTTCTGATTTTGAAGCATTGGCTAAATGGCCTATTGAAAAATGGCAAGATTTGCTAGATCGTGTTTTCATTAAGAATAAACCAGTTATTGTCCTTGGTAGACCAAGTTCAGCTCTTTATGATAAAAATGAAACATCTACTAAAGAATTTATTAATAAAAGAAAATCTGAAAATTCTACTGATGATATTGAAAAAATGACCAATGATTTGAAAAATGCTTCTTTAAAGAATGAAAAGATTATACCTGAGTCACTATTGTCTAAATTCCAAATAGAGAATCCAGCTCAAAGTGTTGATTTTATTAGTACAGAAACGGTCGATACGATGAATGAATTATCCAATGGAGGTAACGTTAATCTGAGGGAGTGTGTGCTAAGAAATAAGCCAAAGGATTTTCCACTGTTTCTTTATACACAACATTTCCCATCTCAATTCATTGAATTCCATTGTGTATTAGACTCTACATTAATCGAGGATGAATCACTTCTACCATTGTACCATATCTTTAACGAGTTGTTCTCGATGCCAATGAATGATAATGATACTCCTTCGAGTAAGCTGATATCATATGAAGATGTGGTTTCACAACTGAAAACAGACACTGTAGATTATCATATTTCCCTTGGTGTTCAAGGTACAGCTCCAGATTTGATTGATTTTAGATTGAGATGTAAAGTTGATAAATATGAAGACGCAGTTGCATGGATCAAACACTGTCTTTTCGATATGGTATTTGACGAAAATCGTGTAAGTGTGCTGTTAGAAAATTACGTCAACTCTATTGTTGAATTGAAGAGAGAAGGTGATATTATGTTGGATTCCTTGACCAACAGAAAATTGTATTCCGATAGAAGTGTCAAGAAATCAGTTGATCCATTATTTGTCGAAGAAACGCTAGAAGAAATTCTAAATACAATTGAAGATGGTCGTTTTGAAAAAGATGTTTTACCAAAATTGGAATCATTAAGAAAGCAGATGGTTCAAAAACTTGATAAATTCCAAATTATCGTGTTAGGTGACATGGATAAAATTGGTTCAAAGTTATTTGCTCCTTGGACATCTTTAGTTGAATGCATAAAGAAGGAATCGCCTCAAAGTCATAATCTATCTAACGTAGTGCCAAGTGTCCCAAGGTCACTTGATACAATTACAGACTTATGTCGTTCTCCAGGTGGCAAATCCTTTATTATTTCTACACCAGCTTCTGAATCATCATATATGAATGTCATTACCTCTGTGCCATTTAATTTGGACTTTGATCATCCTGATTATGCCATTGTTTCACTAGCGTCGGAATACTTGCAATGTGTCGAGGGTCCATTTTGGAAGGGTATTCGTGGGTCAGGGCTAGCCTATGGTGCTAATATGATTAAAATGATCCAAATTAATTGTTGGGGATTTAATATCTATAGAGGATCTGATATTATCAAATGTTATGAAACTGGGAAGCAGATTGTAGAAGGATATGCAAATGGTACCGTTAAATTTGAAGAGCAACTAATTCTTGGTGCTATTAGTAGTATTATTAATAGAATAGCTACAGTTGAGAATGGCTATGTGGCTGCTGCGATGTCGAAGTTTGTAGATGATATATTGTTGAAGAGAGGTCCTGACTTCAACAAAAAATTTCTTGCAAAGTTAAATGATGTCACTGTCGAAGATCTAAAAAGAATTATGCAAAAATACTTCGTCAACTTATTCGATAAGGAGAAGAGTGCTGTATTTGTCAGCTGTCATCCAACTAAGACTAAGTCTATCAATGAATTCCTAGAACAACAAGGGTTTGAAGTTGAAATTGAGGAATTGGAAGAAGATGAAGACTCTGGAGATGAAGACGAATGATCTTTACTCCAATATAAACTTCAGTGACTTTCCAAACAAAAAACTATATCATTGCAAAGGGCTAAATATTTTTATAAAAATATAAATATAAATAACGTTTCATGAAGGTTATATTATCTAGATAATAAAGAATATGATATTAATTATTTTATGTTACTTGTATCTGAAATTAATTTTTGGTAGCCCAGATGAGCTTGAATTGCTTGAGTTATTTTTATCGTTACTGTTCGATATCCCTAGACCTAGAATTCCGTTATTAGAAGTTGTCGGTAAACCATTAACCAACTTTGAATTTGTTGGGATACCTAATTTACTAGATCTTCTTCCACCTTTTTCTCTTGAACTAACATAAGAATTAAATATTCTACTCTTTCTGTTTCCTGTAGAATCAGTGATAGTAGGTAAAAGCAATGAGTGTTTGCTATCCGCTGAACTTGATCTCGATCCCAGGGAATTCGTAGAGAGAGTATGTTTACCTAATGTTGGCGATGAAAGTGGTGATGCATTAGGACTATGTCTGATTGCGCTTTTAATATTGGTGGTATCAATACTTCTAATAGAACTTGAAGATCTACCAGGAGATGCGTGTACGGTATGTGAACTTCCTGTAGAATGCTTGGAATGAGTGCGCTTCTTGTGGTCTGTCCCTAGTTTCATAGCCTTTTTTAGTGTCTTGAGCCACAATGTATTAAAATGTTCCTTTTTTTCAGAATTACCTCTATCAATGGAACTTAGAATAAAAGACTTGTAAGGTGTTTGTAGAACTACTAGATTATTGGCCGGGTTCTGGAAGGTTATTTCCTTGACAGTTAAACCCATCTGGCATAAGTCAATATCATAACATAAGCAATTAATTAATCCATTCTCTTCTGAAGCAGCTTTACGTTTAACAAACGTTAAGATTCTACCATAATTTGTAATAATGACAATTCTTCTCATAAATTGTTCGTGGTCTATCGATATCATAGTAGTTGGAGGAGGTGTCGCTAAACGGTTATGGTGAAACAATTTCTTAACTTTTCCTGGGAATAATAGGTGGCCTGAATCTTCTTCAGCTGTAATTTGTGATGCGTTAGCTTGTGTTGCTGATTTATTTTCTTGTGTGTTTGAAGTTGATTTCTTTTCGTTTGGTAAAATGGGAATAATTTCTTCGGAGTTATTTGATTGTGCGTCACTTGCTAGTAACATTTGCATGTCGATACCTATTGTTTTATAATGGTCTACAACATTATCGAAATCTATATTACTAGATTCATAATATTTATCTTCGGGTATACGGAATCCAGTTCTCAAACCTGTGATTTCCCCACCACTTCTGGCTACTTGGGATAATAATGTTGACCTTGTATTAGAATTAAAATTATATGGATCAGTTACGGTCTTATGAAACCTTGAAAGTTGTTTCTCTAATGTGAGTGTATCCATAATAGCTATATTAAATTCGTTAATTCGGATAATGTGTTCCCCAATATCTTTTAGGAAAAATGACCACGGTATGTCGAGCTTGTTGACACTAGCATGAGCAGATTTAGTAATCATCTGAGTTGCATAAGAAACGGATTGTGTAGAAGCTAAAGAATTTTCGCTGGGTTTCGGACTGGATTTGTAAGGCGCAGACTGTTTGTTGATGAGTGGAGATGTTGTACTTCTCAAAGATACGTCGGATTCATCGTTTGTTTTCAAGTTATCTGTACCGGTTGCAGTAGTTGGATGGGGGGTGGTTCCTCTTGCTACCTTGACAGCTGATGTTGGAGGCCGCAAAATATCTGAGGACACATACTTGTGATTATTATTAGTTCCATGATTATGATAGTGGGAACTTGTACTTGAATGAGGTTGTTTCTTTTCTGGTTCTTCTGATCCCACAGTGCTTTGAGAACTACTTTGTGTACTTGTATTATTGCTATCAGTAGTAGTAATTGTTTTCTTATTAAAAGCTAAACTTGCCGCCAAAGCAGCCCCACTTACAGGATGTTTACCCTTTGAAGTCTTTCTGCTACTTACACTACGTCTTGCATTTTCTAATATAGCAGTTGTTCTTCCATCGGTTGACTTTCTGCTAACAGGTTCATTTTTATCAGATTTATCTGAAACACTGTCCTTTTGTGCTGATATAGCATATGAGCTATTCGATCTTGGTAATTGTGGAGAATGTGGTGCTGAAGATGAAGTAGTTACTGAAGTACTTGAAATAGCTGCTGATGAAACAGATCTTTTTCCATGGTTTATATCCAATCTTTTATTTGAGTAAATATCCTTCAAATCTGGAACAGGTAGCATAGATTTTGCACTTACTTTGTATGCAGATAATTCAGGAACAATATCAGACCAAATAGAGCCATCTTTGAAATTTTTATCCTTGTAAAATGGGTGTTTTTCTATATCTGCTATACTCAATCTTTTATTCATTTGTTTGATCAAGATTCTTTTCACTAAATCTCTAACAATTGTTGGGAATCCAGCAGTAAACGCATATTGAACTTTCATAACTTTTTGGAACGTTAAATATTCATTGGTTGCTTTAAAAGGTGGTTTACCAGCAATCATCTGAAATAATATGCAACCAAATGCCCATATATCACACCTGTAATCTACAAAACTATCATTCAATAATTCAGGTGAAACATATTCCGCAGTTCCCACGAAGGATTTCGATCTAGTCAATAGGTCGAATTTCTTGTTTGTTGGACTTTGTTCTAATATCTTTGCTGTCCCAAAATCCGTTAATTTAATTTTCCAATCTTTATCAAGTAAAATATTTTCAGGTTTTATATCTCTGTGAATAATCCCATTGTTATGAAGATAATCAATGGCGTCAATAATTTGAGCAGAATAGTAACAGGTTGCCATTTCGTTTAAGGAACCAAATTTTTTCATTAAGGATAAAAGATCTCCATTTGGTGCATATTCTAGAAGAAAATATAAGCTTGCTTCATCTTGAAATGTAAAATATAATTTTATGATACATTTTGAATTATTAACCCTTTGTAATGCATTTTTCTCTATATTTACATATTTCACTTTTTTCTGTTTAATCAAATATGATTTGTTTAATACTTTAACAGCATACTTTTTATTTGTATCTATCGACGTAGCAAGCATTACTGTTGAGTATGCACCATCACCAATCATTTCACCGAATTTAAAATCTTTTATACCTTTCTTAATCAATTTTTTATATTTCTCACCAGTCTTGGGATTTGTCATCTCCTGCACAATCTTCGCAGCACCTCTATCTGCCCATTCATCATATCTTTTCTTGGTAGACTGATCCATCGTTAATCCATCTGATACTTCGGGACTCTCATTGTTACCCTTTATCTCGGATATATTATCATTTACTCTTTGTTGATCCTCCGTATAGTTCTCCATGGTATTGTCGATACTACCCAAGGATATTTGGTCGTCATCATTATTATTATGAACAGTTTCATCCACTTGTTCTAATGTATAACCTTCTTTTAACGTGGGTTCATTATCTTTTGAATTCATAGAGACTTCATTTCCAGATTCATTTCTATTGAATATTTCAATGAAATTATTTGTATCAGTTAAAGCTTTTTGTTGTTGTGATACTTCAGATTTAGCTAAAAACATTTCTGCCATATTTCTATTCGATGTACTTCGTTGACCCATAGTTAATTCATTCCCAGATGAAATATTGTGGGGATGAGAGCGATCCACTTGGGGTCTATGACTATTTCTTGATAATTGAACGTTCAGTTGATCTTCATCCGTAGGGAGTAACGGCCTAGAATCAGGCGATAATTCATCCTTGAACAGAGGCATATGTGTATAGTAATAATGTAGTTATAATCTATCGCAAAAATAAAAATAAAAAAAGTGAAATAAAATAAAATTAAGGAGGAATTTTGAATAAATTATATCAGTAGTGGGAAATTCTGTAACTTCATGAAAAAAATAGGAGATATATCTGAGAAATTCTACCGCGATGAGTTTCTTTATTTGTTTATTTGTTTGTTTTGCTTGTTTGCCCTAGGAATGAATATATTGGAACAAAAATAGAAAAAAAGTCACAGAAAAAAAGATTCTGTATGTAATTAATAAAATTTTAGTAGGATAAACAAGTTATGATACTTTAACTCTTAATTACGAATTGATTATTTGGATATTTGAAAACTTTGTAAATCCAAATATATATTTTTTTGTTCTATTGTTTAATATAATTATTATTAACTGGAGAAAGAAAGATATAATTTTTAATTATTGGAATGCCGAGGGGTACTATGTATTACGGAAGAAAAAGGGGAGTTAGTACTAAAAAACAAAAAAATGATGTGGATCGATTCATTTACATTTCGTTTTGTTGTCTGACGGGGTCAGGGATGCAGTGGAATATTTCGGTCAAAGGTCGGTATCTCTGGGGCTCTTGAAACCTAAAGGGACCCATTGATGGAGTGAGAGGGAAGTTATTTCAATAAACACATTTTTGAGTAGTGTAACAAATTAGGTTGGGCAACTTAGCAGTAAAAACACTATTTGAAAACCAAGCAAATATATAACGGGATGGGTTAGAATTTGTTCAGTTACTAATTTCAATTAACTCTTAATCTATCTTTGTAAGTGTATAACTGAAGGATTAAAATAAAATGATTTTGATATATGTAGGGAAACATTACATCAATATATAATACAAATAGTTAATAAAAACAATTATTGTATTCTATATTCACTGTGTTGATTAGTGTCCTTCGTTTAGAATATGCCAACTAAATATGCTGTACAGTAAAGATAATCAATCATCTATAGCTAGCATTTAGGAATAATTTTAAAAGCATTAATATAATTATTTAGTTAAATAAGTATAAAAATATCTAATTATTCTCTATATCTGTTTATATATTGTGAACCTGGAGTATAAGAGCTACAAATTATCAAAAATGTAAAACAGTTTTCTATCTTTGCTTATATACGAAATAAATTAGCCGCCCAAGAAAGCGATTATAACAAAACTATCTATTTCCATTTAACAGCGAAAAGAATCAAATATAAGGCAAATAAATTATTTCAGAAACTTTTAGTGGGCCCATAAATTGGTGAACATACAGAGCAATTTCCAAAAATTAATATTCGTCTCGTTTTGATAGAAATGGGTGGTTCCCTTAAATTAAATGAACTGTCCCAATAAATTAAAACATAACACAATATTTTTGGAAAAATTGCAATATAGTTCAAGATAGTCACAATATATATACAATTATTTACCAACCTGTGTAGTCTTAAATATTGTAATTTTTATATATCCTGAAGAAATATTAAACCTATTGTTCTACATTAGCCACGTAATTTTTTTACTATATAAATACGTCTAATTATAAAATGACACATAACGTCATTAATCATGTAACACTTTATTCTGAACACTGAGAATAAGCCAAACAAACTAAATAAATAAACAATATAACAAAAACCATAAATGTTAGCCTCGAGAATTCAACTTGGCACGAATCAGATAACAAATTATATTCAAAATAAACGATTTTATAGGTTCCGTCGTGGTCTTAAATATAATCATTTTTTACCTCAAAAATTATGCGATCAACAAATACAATCAACAGATGAATTACCAAGATGTCAAGCATGTTTATTAAGAGAAGAATATCCACCGGTTCCTTTATCAACTGTTCGTTATTTATTATATTCATTCAATAGACTCCCTGTTTCATTAGATACAGCGATGTTAGAACAATTAGTTGACGTGACAATACATTCCACAACAAATAAATTGATCAACAAAAATAATAACAATACCAATATGCAGTCTAATGCAAGAAAAAAGACAATAGCACATAAAAGAGGGCTGAAATCTATCTATAATCACCTTAAGAATAAATTCACTAACGGAGTAACAAATACTCCGTTTCATTTCCATCCTCACAAAGAACAACAGCCTTTAACAAGAACGAGAACTGGAGGAAGATTAGAACGATTATTACAATTAAGAGGACTTCCAGCATATCGACACCCGTCAATAAGGTACTCCAACAAACGTACTACTTCCAGTAGTACATCCTTGTCATCATTATCAATTTCACCATTACTATCATCTAACGAGGACTACCTTCAGCCATCAAGAACAACAATGACAACAACAACGACACATTCAACAAACGTCTTCAATATTTTA
Source organism: Maudiozyma serrabonitensis (assembly GCA_030571355.1). NCBI lineage: Eukaryota > Fungi > Ascomycota > Saccharomycetes > Saccharomycetales > Saccharomycetaceae > Maudiozyma > Maudiozyma serrabonitensis. The sequence goes on along the minus strand of JAJLXS010000004.1, from coordinate 189,330 downwards.
TTCTCAACCCCGTCATCACCAACCAATTGAAATTGTTGACAATTCCCTTTTAACTATGCGCACGGATATTTAATCGACAAAAAAATGGTTGAATTTATTATCTTGTGACTGTAACTATTAATATAAGAACTAATATTACATCGTATATACAATAACATACAACTCAACAGAATGTATTATAACATTTGGTTTTCACTAAATGATGTTTAGATATATATATATATAGCTGTGACTCTAATCAAAATATAATCTTGAGTTCTTGTCTCTCTTTCTTCATAGAAAATTAGTTTTTGATATATTAGATGAGAATAAATCATTACGAAACAGCAAACAAACTTACACATCATGAGTACAGAATTAAAGACAGATAAATGTGTTGTAAACTACACAAATTCGTATTTGAAATCTTTACAAAGAAGTTTGACTATACGCACAGATGATACTATTGTGCTATGTCTTACTGCATTGACTTCTTTTGTATATTTCTTTCTTTTGATTAGTTTTACAGATTTATATTTAATTCCCAAATATCATTCTACTACAATGACAGATTATATTATTTTAAATCTTTATTTAGCATCAGCATTTCAAGCAAGTTTTCTTAATTGGATATATCATATGTTTAAATCACATTCTTCAAAGAAAGCTATTCAATGGAAAAATATTAATCTGTATGGTATGGTAACTTATTTAGTATCATCAGCAATTAGTTTATTATATTATGGATTTTATGATAATGTATTTTATTTCAAATTATTAACTATTTCAACTTTTTTATTAAATTTAATAATGGTAATTTTAATTAATTTACATGATGATAAGCATCAAACACAATCATATCGTTTATTATTAGCAATTTTTATTACAGTATTGATTGTAATGCCATTATCTGTATCATATTGGCAATTTGGTATTCAAAAGATTCAAACTAAGATTGATTTCCCATTATTATTAATTGAAATAATAGGATACATTATTAGTGGAATTTTATACATTAATCGAGTTCCCGAAAGATTAGGTTTATCAAGATCCTGTGTTACTGCAGGTTATTATACCGTTATTATTATTACAAGTTTTATTCATTTTAAAGTTTTGTTGAATTCTTTCGTAATGATGCGCATCGGCTTAAATAAACCAACTTTAATAAATTTTGATTCATAAAGGATAAAGAAACTAGATTTATAAAAATATAATAACAAAATTTTGATCGAGATAATCAAAAAACACTGTGGCAAATAAGCAACTATTGTCATTATGGATGCTAAGAGAGATATACAGATATCCAAAGCTTTGTCGTATTTGTTACGTCATGGCGCTCAAAAGGAGAAACTAGTTATAGATAACAATGGATATATTTCAATCGATACGATATTACAACACAATAGATTAAAGACACATAAATGTTCGAGGCAAGACCTAATTAGAGTTGTGAACAACAATGATAAAAAAAGATTTATTATTGATGAAGAAAAAGATATGATTGCTGCCACTCAAGGTCATTCTATCCAGTTGAAACCTGATGAAACAATATTAATACCGATTAAAGATATTGATTCACTACCTTCGAAATTAATTCATGGAACGAATGTACGAAATTGTTTAGCCATCGTGGAGAGTGGGAAATTATCGAAGATGAGGAGAAATCATATTCATTTGTCAATCGGTATTGTTGGGAAAGATATTAATGTTATTAGTGGAATGAGGAAGACTTCTAGTGTATACATATACATTAAGAAAGATCCCGAAGCTTTATCTCAATTAAAATTATTTAAATCACTAAATGATGTATATCTATGTGAAAACGATATTGATATATCATGTTTTGAGAAAATTGAAATAAAGAATAAGAAACAATCAAGTGATGATCAAGACATTGCAAAATTGGTTCAATTATTAAATAATAAAAATGTTCCGTATGAAATCATATAGCATCTTTAAATATATGTACGTGTGTTTGTAATATGAATATATTGGTGTTTCATACCATTTATTTGTAATTATTATTTTTATTTTACATAGAAATATATTATTTAAGATATTAAATATTGTATTCTATTCCTCAATGATTTCTTGAGTTGGTTCATATTTCAAATGTTCTTGAACCATTCTTGCTTGCTTCTTTCTCTTCTTAGCAAGAGCCTTTGAAGCTTTAATGTTAAACCCATCTGTCAATATTGTTTGAACTTCTTCCAATTCTAAACCAGATAATTCAGGATAACAGAAATAACAGAAAATTGCAGATAAAAATGATAATCCAGCAAAGAATGCAAAAGTACCGGTTGGGGTAATATTTTGTAACATTGTTAAAAATGTAGAGGCAATAACAAGAGAACCAGCCCAATTTGTTGCGGTAGCATATGATGTACCAATACCTCTAACATTTTGTGGGAATAGTTCAGATTGTTGCCATGGAACAGTACCGATACCAAGAGCATAAAATGCAGCAAATACAATGATAAAGACAATGATGACAATACCCCATGAAGAGAACCCACCATTCGAAACCACGGCATCGTTACCATTAAATTTGATACCAATGAAATGGAATGCAATGGCACACATTGCTAATGAGACAGTCATACCTGGTAAACCGATCAATAAGATAACACGACGACCAATCTTATCGATGGCAAAGAATGCAATTAAAGTAAATATGAAATTAGTACCAGAGACAATAATAGAGACAGCACTTGAATTACTGAATCCAACAGTTTCAAAAATAGTACCTGAGAAATACATTAAAGAATTCCAACCAGTAAATTGTTGAATAGCTTGTAACCCACAAGCAATGACTAAAGCTCTTAGGTTTGATGGAACAGTATGTAATTCTTTAATAGTATTCCAAACTTGAACAGCTTTATTCTTACCTGGAATAGATTTATTTAATTCTCTTAATTCATGAATCTTTTGTTCAATAATTTCATCTGTAGTATCAACATAACTTCTACGTAATACTTCTTTAGCTTCTTCATATTTACCTTTCATAACGTAATATCTTGGAGTATCAGGTAAGAATAAGAAAAATACAAATTGTAAACAAGTTGGGATTAAAGATAAACCAACTAGGATTCTCCAACCATTATTTACATGATTTAAACCTGCACCACAACCATAAGCAATCAATTGACCACCTGTTAACCATAAGGAATTAATCACAGTTAATCTACCTCTAACCATCTTTGGAGCAATTTCACTAATAAATAATGGTGAAATTAAAGAACCGATACCAACACCGAAACCCATAATTAATCTACCTGCGGCCATTTGCCAAAAAGTATGAGCTGATATTTGAATAATTGTACCAATTACAAACATAATATTTGAGAACATAATACAAGGTTTTCTACCAAAAAGATCAGCTGCAGTACCTGCAAATATACTCGATATCAAAGCACCTAATGAAGTTGCTGCAGTAATAATTTCTTTATCACCATATGTTAATTCTTTATGATCTAAATCTTTATTGATTGATACTAAAGCTGATGAAATATAACCAGTATCATAACCAAATAAGAAACCAGATAATGATGCAACAAATGTTAAAATAATAATAAATGGAGACATTTTTTGATTAAATGTGATAATAACAGAAGTATCATCTTCATCATTTACAGGTTTAATAATAATTCTATCATTATCAGTACGATCATTAGTATTTTTACCATTATACTCATCATCGTCATCATCATCATTAGAGTTTAATTTCATTTCATCATATTGAATTTTATCCATTTTCTTAGTATTATTATTTTCAGAAGATGGTGTTATATCAGTAAATGAAGGAGTATTTGATAAAGTACTGATTTCAACTAAATTACCATTATTTTGATTATTTTTATTTTTAATTGTATAAGGTTTTGTAATATGAGCCTCAAATTGATTTTCGCTACTAATTAACGAATTATCATCTCTAAATTGTGGAATATTATTATTATTATTATTATTATTGTCATTATTATTATTATTATTATTTATATTATAGTTTGAATCACTAGGTATACCATGATCATTAGTGTCAGGTATATCATCTGCACCAGACATGTCACTTCCGTGCATCTTGAATATTTCTTTTTTCTATAATCAAATAAAAATTAACTTAAAAAAAAAAAATTTGCAGATGTATTTGTATACTATTTATATTTGATAAAAGTACAAAATATTAAACGAAAGGAAATAATGAAAATAGGAAATATAATGATGTTGCTATTGGATGGCCCAATTATACAATAGGATTTGACTTGAAAAGTATTGTTAAGCTTTATATATATATATTTATATTATTAAGATTTAATTATATAACACGAAAAAAAATTAAAAAATAGTAGTTCTTATCTTCAAAAGAATAAATAAAATTAAAATATTTTCACATTCACGTAAGCAGGAGAGAGGGAACATATTAAGTAATTGAGACTTCAAAAATTAAAAGTTGAAGCTAATTTTAACAATCTTCTTCAAACATCAAAATTTTTCATTTTTTTTTGTTGACAAAAAATAAAATATTTTTAATTGATTGTGATATACGTACACAAGAAACGAGGCAAAATTTTGTGGGAAAAAGAAAAAACAGTTTGTTTGGTGAAACGTATAATCAATATATGTAATTGCGCGTATAATTAATTTCCTTCACCATCACCAGTTTTAGTTTTTTCTCTAAATCGGAAGATCTTTGCGCGGGTTTGTTTCCCTGGGTTTTCTCGCTCCCTCCCGCCGATAATGAGGCTGTTGTTGTTAGAATACATATCCTCTGAATGCCGGGAGGAAAGGACGGGACAACTGTCCTTGTGCGGCAATTTATGAGACAAATATGGAAAAATTGTTTTCTGTCTCGTATTTAGTGATTCTGAATGTGAAGGTAAAAAACACTAAAGAATTGAGAGGGGAGACTGTTGAGGAAAGCAATAGTGTGGGGTGACCGGTGATAGTTAAGATAGATCCGTGTGCGATGGTTCCTGTGTGGGTAAAAGATGATTGGAAATTTGTTCATTTTTGCATGTGAAGAAATTCTCATGGGCATAATGTAACCAATTGATTTTGATTCTGATTGTTCTTCACATGTTGGATATTTCTGTTTTTTCTGGCCTGTTAATTAGTTATCTATTGCATGTGGATGTTTTTTTCTCTCCTTTTAGTGCGTGACTCTAATTAGCGGATGTTAGGGTTTGAGAATTGGGTGCTCAACGTTAGGGTTGCATTTTTGAAGTCTTTCAACATATGGAGAATGCCAGGATGTCACAAATGATCTAGATGACTGTCGAGGGCTACTTGTTTTATTTCTGGTTAAATGACCATACCAAATACTAAAGAAGGTACTATTTAATATTGTGCTTTGACATGTACATAGGTCTGGTAGCAATTGAACTTGTAATTACCGATTTTATTCAGGAATGATTTTCAGTATATATATATATATATATATATTTTGGGAAATCTTAAATATTTACTTCATTTATATAATGAAAATACACTTATAGATATAGGTGTAGCAGTTTTATTGCTATTAGTAGAAGACCTTCCTTTTTTCAATTAAAAAGTAAGAGGGAAGGAATTGAATCGGAATGTAATTCATTGGTATTAAAAATGTTGAATTTTAAATCCTTGTTTTGTTAAACTTTTCCGTTGAGAAAATGTCTTATCTTTCATTTTGGTTTCCTTCGTTAGCCACCTCGACGGAACCTCCCATGATACGGATCCTAATTATATTCCGGAGACTGGTGACACTGACGATTCAAAGGCTCCTTCTCAGCTTGCAGTGAATTCAATTCCTTCTGTCAAACAGTCTTGCTCCTAGCCTTACCCATGACTTGCAACTTGCTGACTCGTTAGAGGATGTTCATCATACCTTACAAACTACTCAATCTGGATTAAACGCATTATGTGCTAAGGATAACGCTGCTACTGCTACTGCTATGGTTGATGATCGACGATCTACGTCGTCCGGAGAACCGTTGAGGTAACCGTCTTATTTATCTCCATCCTACGACGAGCACAGCCTCATCTGTTCCTATTCAGGAAGCTCTTGTCGATGATATCCGGGATACGGTGTCTACATTGGATTGGTCGCCTTTTGGTCAGCCGATCGAAAATACACCGTATTTGTTAATGGATTCCATGGCACTGACTTCCATTAATCAACATGTTGCTCTCTCCGCGATACTCCTAGCTCACTAGATTGTTTCTAGCTCCCTATCTATACCGTCTTCCATCTAACAGGTTCTTCATGGTTCACATTCCACCGGTTGACGTGCCACTTGCGAACGGGAACTTTATCCCCTTCGCTCTCGTGATACTTATAACTTTGTTCCCTTACCTCAGAATGAGCGGGCCCTTGGTATACGTTGGGTGCTGACTGTTAAGGGTTCTAACATAGCAAAAGATTAGTTGGTTGCCCAATGTCCTTGGCAAATTGCATGTCTGGACTATACCGAGACTTTTGCCCCGGTTATTCGTTTTGATTCTGGTCGAGTTTTTTTGTTTCACTATTTGCCTTTTTATCACTATTGGTTCATCAAATGGACGTTGATGCTCCTTTTTTGAATTCTACAACGGATGAACCGGTATATGTCCGTCAACTTCCCTTATTTATTAACTCTGACTATCCGGACTGGGTTTGGAGGCTAACTGGTGCAATGTATGGACTCAAACAAGTACCATTGTTATGGAATCGTCATATCTATTAGTGTCCTCATAAACTTGGTTTTACCCAACATTTTGGTGAACATGGTTTGTACTTTCGCTCCAACCCAGATTGTCTTAACCTTATGGCTTTATATGATGATGATTTACTTATTGCAGCTCCTAAATCATGGTTTTTCCATGAGGCCAAAGCTGGCCTCTCCAGATTATATTTTATGAAGGATCTTGGTTCGGTCAACAAATTTCTGCTACTAAACATTAATTAGTCTGAAAACTATATTTCCATCTCTCTCCATGATTATATTATTCAGGCTGTATCTACCAGTTCTGTCTTATTGAGCAAAGAAGTGCATATGCCAATGTCTAAAACTATTGATCTTTATGATACTAAGTCTCCTGCTTTACCCTCTGTTACACCGTATCAAATTATTGTCTGTTGACACAGTTTAGAAATCTCTAATTGACTATGTATCTCTAAATTCGAAGTGTTACTGAGAGACATAATATACTTATACAATTATATAATATTTTGTATGTCCTATTTTTACTGTACATAGAAATACATAAACTGGCACTTAGATATAAGTCCCATTTATATACTTATTGTCTAACTGTTGAAGCTTACTCTGATTTTGTAAACATATCTTACACATTTGTTACATGATACAACTGCACACTGCTTCATAGTGTAACGTGGTGTGTTTCATAATGAAACAAATTAGTCACCTAGGTAGAACGCTTTGTCACGTGACATAATATTACTCACCTTTTAATCACCTTTAAATACAATAAAATTCATAATTAGTAGACTTCGTGGCCAAGCTGGTTAAGGCGTGCGACTGTTAATCGCAAGATCGTGAGTTCAATCCTCACCGAGGTCGTTTTTTTTTGAAAATATTTCCTCTGCGGGTCATATAATTTTTCCAAAATAATCAATAATGACATTCTAAAACTGTATAGACTTCGATGAGTAAGTGTGACAAGAATTTTTTGACATTAATATTTTGGTGGTTAAGGTTTCTATACAGTTAAATAATTATTTTAGATAAATTTTTAAAACGTAATAGGAGATTAAACATGTCATTGTGGATTCTTGTAGTTTTCATTTAATTTTCTTTAAAATACCAAATGTAGATATACAATAGGTTCTATTTCCGAAACCACGCTAAAACCATTGACATGACACGACAGAATTTTCATACTGATACGACCCTTTTTTGGAAGTATTTGATTATGCATCGGTCAGATTGTATTTATGATGTTGAGTTTGGTCATTTTTAATAATACATTATATTTGCAAACAGGTAAACGATTGATGAAATGATTGTTATAGTTGCTTAGAATATTAACAATACATTTTAGTGAATATTTCATAGAGTTAGCTTCACTCACCTTAGTTGTCAATAATTTTAACAATTAGCTATTCAAATAAATATATAAGCAATGTGGGATCTGTTTATTTTGGTCATTTATTATAACGGTTCCATGATATGACATGTATTGATGCACTTTATCTGTCGAATCAAAGACTATTTTCTTAAAAATATTTTGCAAACGGATAAAGTACATATTAATTTTTCTCCTTTAATTCCCATACCATATTTTGTGTTATTTTATTTATCTCATTAGGGTGCTCTTCAATAACTTTTTTTCTAAGCATTTTATTCTTTTTATATAACCATGAAAGATAATTTATTGTCTTTAAGTATATTATTAATTCTGATCTATTTTCATTTTTTTGTAAATCAGGCACTAATGTCACTAGTTCGTCATATATTTCCCTTACAAGTTCACGTCTCCTCTTCTCTGAACTTACATGATTCATTCGAATTTGATCATCTGATAATTTCTTCATCTTCTTAGCTCTAACTTTTTTAACACAGTTCGCTGTCTTAACAGGTATAGAGCTCATTGAAGATGACATCACAATGCTGGAACTGTTCGAAATATTATTACTCAAGTCGGATTTATTTTCAAAGATTGTTTTCACTATTTCATTTTTTATAGTTTTCACATCTATTGTGTGGTTAGAACTCGTTTTATCCATTATTAAAGGTATGGTGTATTATTGTTATTTTAATTGAAATAATGACAATCTCAGTTTCCTTATTGTGATATTTCTCTGAGCCGTATTCCCAGTAAAAGAAGCAAATAATATATCCGGAGATCTGTTATTATAATTAAGTAACTTATTAAATATTTTCAATGCAGTATCTACTCTTTCGTTGCACTTTGTAAATATTGAGATGACATAAAGTTTTATGATCAAGAATACTGAACAATCCAAGTTGAATATGAATTTTCACATGGGTGAGATGGATTGCAATCAAAGCGCGTTGTGCTGTTGTACAATTATGAGAGGAAAGGGAAATTCACTAAAAAATTGATGATCTATGAAAATTTGTGGGGATTTGTGGTGATATATGATAAGTTTAACGGTTATGTGATCACAATATACTTGCACTTTGTAATTGCTTATAATATATACAATCATTGAAAACTTCATCTACTTAATCTTTCTGATTTTGACATGAATTGTATGATATTTTGGGTTTATTCTTAAGATCACCTTTTACGAGCGGGAAATGATAATATGTGTCTTCCCTAACGACAAGTACAACTTCACCGAAAAATGAGAAATTGCATATAACCAAGGAGCTGTTTAAAGTAAAGAACAATATAGGTTGACCATTGCGAGAACGAGAGATAACATAGACTAAACATTGGATAATCTTTCCTTGAAGATTATATAAGTATTATTTTTTTTCCCTTGGTTTTGATACTGAATCTTGCATTGAATCCGTACCACAACAAAATGGAATATAGTTGTCGATTCTTTGATTTTTCTGTTCCCAGTACAATTTTGGATAGAAGTAAGATTCCAATAGCCACTAAATGTCTCACTATTGCGTACTCTTCGTTAACTTTAATTTTGTTTGGGTTGAGATGTTTCATTTATTTCAACAATAAGACAGATCAGCCGGCTGTGATAAATTTTAGTGAGATAAATATCCCTGCGCTACAATTGGTTCCAAGTAAGATTTTAAAATTCCCATATTCTATTGTTTTGTCAAATTTGGTGGATACTAGTCCTTGGAGATTTATTTTCAACTTGATTAATTTATTAATAGGGGGTTCTTTTATAGAACGTAATTGGAATAGTTCCAATGAAATGATTAAATTCACTTTAGGAATTGGTTCTATAACAAATTTAGTTGTCTTACTGATTACAGTTACTGTTCATTATATTATTCCAACATGGGTAAGTTTAGATACTGTTTTAGACGGAAATTATACAGTATTGATCGGGTTTTCTATAATATATAGGCAATTATTACCAGAAACTACAATAGTTGATATTAAGAGTCCCTCATTTATTAGTAAGAATTTTAGGTTTAAATTATTACCAATTTTTGTTTTAACAATAATGACATTAAGTCAATTATTTGTTTTCCGTCATTTTTCTAATTTACTTTCTATATGGATTACATTTTTCTCATGTTGGGTGTATTTAAGATTTTATCAGATTTTACCTCCGAGTGCTATAGGTAGCTCAACTGATTATTACAATTCTGTACAGGGTGACGCATCAGATACATTCCAATTAATCTATTTCTTTCCAGATATTATCAAGCCAATATTAAAGCCAATATTTAACAAGACGTACTTTCTATTAAATGAAAAATTTGGTATCATAAAGTCATTTGGAGAGACAGATATAGATAAAGGGAACGATATTGCAGAACAGAGAGGCGCTAAGAAAGTGACAGATGACGTTAAAGATAGACGTAGACAATTAGCATTGGACGTATTACAGGAAAGATTAGTTTAGTTGAATGAAGAAGAGTATTAGTTCTAAGTAACGGTCATGAATGGATCGTAAAACAGAAATAATAATACATCAAGTACATGTTTGCATCGTTTATCCTTAGGAAAAGCAACAAATGATGCGCACCCTAATTAAATAAACGAAGAGAGAGAGAGAGAGAGAGAGAGCGCGCCATCTAACTTCAACCAACTATTTGTGCCTTTTCATACAGTTATGTAAGGAATCATAAATAATACTACTAACTAAACTCAGTTTTCGCACCAAAAAAAATAATGCCAAGACTTAATATTTCTCTATTAGTTCACAATTAGATAATGAGAATATTATAATATTCTTATTAATCCTATTAGTTACACATTGGATGTATTTATGCGGTAGGTCGTAATACCGCTACTACCTCAGAGACGAATGAAGAGAAACGTTGAATAATTCTGATTTATTTATCTTAGACTGCGAAGAACGAAATCAATTGTCCAACGACCCTTCTAAATGTTCTTTTTTATATATTTTCAATGTCGATCGTTCTTTATTTTCTCATGGAGTCGTGTCATATTTTGCCTGTACGACTTTTCTTGGCGAGACGCGAATTTTTTACTTTGAGAGAGTTCTGCGATGAGCCTTCAGATGATTCAATTCCTATACAGGCTTCCATCAATAAACTGCAGATAAAAAATATTTAATGGAAACAGTTATAACAACAAAAGTTAAATACCCCGTAAGGCATTACAATGTTCAATTATATCAGATGTATCAAGAGGTTATGTACTAATCGGGAATTTATATTTGATTAAAGAAGAAGTCATGACCTAATTCGGAGGATCGTCCACTATTTTGGACAAAACCACCGATACTTTGAGATTTTTGGTTATTGAACTTGTTTACAAGTTAACAAATATATATATATATATGTGTGTGTGTGTGTATAAGTATGTCAGGCTATCTAGTATGTTTGAAGTTCTTTTTTTATTTGGTTAGACATTTACATTATTTTTTATTGTTGTTATGGTTATTTTTTGAAAAAACAATCATACTTTAAGAACCGAAATAAAGGCGCCAACTGAGTTTCACTAAACATGCAACTAAAGGCTGTATTATTATCTTCTTCGATTCTGAGCATTGCTCATGCGTGGTCTCCTACAAACAGTTATGCACCAGCTACTGTTGATTGTGCTGATGATCTAAATATTATTAGGGCCGCTGATGGTTTATCCGAATCAGAATCCAATTGGGTTGCTAAGAGAGATGCAGTCACTCAAGCTGCTCTTAAGACATTTTTAACTCGAGCCACTTCTAACTTCAGCGATAAGTCGATTCTAAATTCATTATTTAGTGAATCTTCTAACGTTCCTAGGGTTGCTATTGCCGCATCAGGTGGTGGTTACCGTGCCACATTTGGTGACGCTGGTATGGTAGCCGCTATGGATGACAGAACAGATGGTGCAAACGAGCATGGTCTTGGTGGTTTATTACAAGGTACCACATATTTAGCTGCTATTTCTGGTGGTTCTTGGTTTACCAGTACTGTTGTTTTCAACAATTGGACTTCTGTTCAAGATATCATTAATCAAATGGGTGATAACGATGGCTCTATCTGGGATATTGAACAATCTGCTTTAAGTCCAGGTGGTACAGACACTGCATTTACAAATCAAAGATTCGAAAATATTTCGGAAGCTCTAAGTGAAAAATCTTCTGCAGGTTTTTCAACTTCCCTAGCTGATGTTTGGGGTTTAGCATTTTCTTATTACTTCTTCCCATCCCTACCAGAAGGTGGTGTTGGTTATACATGGTCTACTATCCAAGAAACTGATGTTTTCCAAAATGCTGAGATGCCATATTTGATTCAATTGGGTAAGGCCCAGGTACCTGGAGCAGTGTCTGTTGATTTCAGCTCTCCTACTATCGAAGTTACTCCATATGATTTTGGTTCTTGGGAACCATCCATCAAGAGTTTTGCTGAAATTAAGTACCTAGGTACTGAAGTTTCAAATGGTTCTCCTGTTACACCAGGTCAATGTGTTGAGGGTTTTGATAATGTCAACTTCTTAATTGGTACCTGTACAAATTTGATTGAGTATGTCGAACAAGCCAACTCTGCTTATTACAACGCGGTCATTGATCAATTAGCTACCTTGTTCTTAGGTAACGCCAGTACAAGTTCAGACCGTACTCTTGCAATTTATTCTCCAAATCCATTTAAAGATACTACAAATTATGAGTCCGGTTCAGATACTACTTTTGTCACTGATGATAAATTATTGTTGGTTGATGGTGGTATTGACGGTCAAGTCATTCCATTTATTCCAGTTATGAAACAAGAGCGTGATGTTGATGTTGTGTTTGCTTTAGATCAAACTGCAGATGCTGATGACCTATTCCCTAACGGTGATTCTCTTGTCTACACTTATGAACGTCAATTTACTGAAGCTGGTAAGTACGATGCATTCCCATATGTTCCAGATATTGAAAGTTTTGTAGAATTAGGTCTAAATAAGAAACCAGTTTTCTTTGGTTGTGACGCTTCCAACTTGACGGATCTAAGATACGTCCCTCCACTGATGGTTTATCTACCTAACGTTGCTTATTCATATGCATCCAATATCAGTACTCTTCAATTATCATTCACAGCTGAAGAACGTTTAGATTTAATCAGAAACGGTTTTGAAGCTGCTACTATGGGTAATTTCACTGAAGATCCAGATTTCCTAGGTTGTATTGGTTGTGCTGTTATGAGACGTAAGCAAGAAAACCTTGGTTTGGACTGGCCAGAAGAATGTCAGCAATGTTTCACCAACTACTGTTGGGATGGTTCTACCAAGGATGATATTAAAAACAGTACAAATATATCATCTACCGTAAGCGATAACTCTACTACTACTACTACCACTACAGATGGTGCTACTTACACAACAATTCTTTCTACCATCGATGCTGGTGAATTAAGCACAATCCACTTTGAAACTTCTACCACAATTACCTGTCATGAATGTGAGCAAAACACCGTTTCTCCATCTGTCACATATACCACTATAACTGCAGAATGTGGAGAATGTGAAGGTGGTTTCACAACTGTTGTTACAACTGTGCCATGTGAAGGAGATGAAGTAACTCAATCCGATACACATAAGTATACGACTGTCTCATCCTGGACTACCACTACAGAAGTATGTTCAGAATGTGAGGAATTGGAAGCCATGGCCTCTACCAGTGTTTCTTCTGCTTCCAATGCTGCAAACACAGCTGAAGTCACTTCACAAGGTAGCTCATCTAAGAATCTTTCTTCCAGCGTGTCTGAAAATTCTCAAGTTTCCTCGACATCTATTCCATCTCTATTACAAGTTACAACTGGTGTCCCATCCCAATCTTCCTCTGTCTACAGTGTAATTGTTAACGAAAATGCTGCCGATCAATTATCTCTCCAAAGCATGTTGACATCTGCCGCAGCCATTGTTGCATTTATTGGTTTAATCTAGATGTCGCCAATCAAAATTAGATTCCCGCTGTACTTTGTATTATAAAATTTTAAGATTTACTATGTGTTCTTCCTCTGATGAATTATCAAAACTAAATTTATATACCCCTTATATTTCTAAATAATCTAATAAAGTTCCTATATTCCATTAAAATCAACCTCATCATGAGAACGTTCCTTGATAGTTCCTTCAATAATTCTTAATTATTTAATAAGGCGAACTATGGATTTAAGAAGGCACTTCGAATAGATAAGAAAATATTTTTTGGTTTGTTGATTTAATTATAAAAGAACAAAAGCGTAATGAAGATTTATAAAACTTTGAGATCGGAAAAATATTTTTACGTAATAAAGTATTGCAAATAAACTGTCATTAATTATTGTTTGCATCTAAAGGATATTTTATTATTAGGTTCAAGCGTCAATGTTTGAAAAGGCACTATTGAATAATTTTAGATCGTTTAAAGAAATTAAGAGTGCATTTAATTTAATAATTAAGTTGTTCCGTATTTGTGTGTATGTCAAAATAAGCGTTGACGTAATTCTAAAGTTTATGTAGAGAATCTGAGGTAGAAAATTTCATCTCCTTTGATTCATTAGGTTCTATCTTGTTGGTAATTTTTAATTTGGACATTTTTAATACGATAATTTCTCGTTTATTTTTTATTCTTAATGTTATAAATCACTAGAAACGGAATTATATTGTAATACAATAGCATTGCAGATAATATGGGATCTTAGTATTATTAGAGGAATCCATTAATTACTCTATTGAAAGGTAAAATATTAGAATTTTCTCAACTTAGAGTTTAAATTTTTTCTACTTTAATTAACAGAATTTTCCTTTTTTTCTGTAACAAGGTTAACCATTTAGCCTTGTCAGAAAATAACAAATTTGGTGTTAGCCAAGCATTGTTGACAATTTACTGTTACATGATAACATATGTAGTTAGGATTATCATACCAATAAGATCAGTATACCCGATTGGGCATTACTGACACATTATTCTAGGACATTAGCATCCGTCACACACAAGACAGCTACAGGAGCATAACACTCAGAAGGACTCGTAGAACGAGCACCTACTCATAGCTGATCGATTGCGACCAATCAGAGCACGCCTTTGACATCGGTTGCCGAGTGCACCTGGATACGCTACCGCGGCTATCCAGCGACACAAGGGACATGTCCACATGGACACCACGCGTCGAATAAGATAGAGAGCACACCTATATAAGGGACTCTCCTATCTCCTACTGTTTACTCTTCTTCTTTCAGTCGAAAGATACCAGACAAGATTAAGTCAAGCTTAAGTAACAAAAAGCCTTTGTACGATAATAGCATCACGATCAAGTGAACTACATATCTCGACACACAAGCACACTACTTAAGATATCTCTTGAACTCCCTTAGCTGGTACAAGAGAAAACACATATTTATAGTATTCCGTGAACGTAGATACCCGAAGAACGACTTAGGGTTATCCTACCACACAAATATTGAAAATCGGTAGCGACATAAGCCCTACCTGGTTACAATTTTCTTCAAGATTTAGAGCTTTTATGGCCAAGTTGGTAAGGCGCCACACTAGTAATGTGGAGATCCTCGGTTCAACTCCGAGTGAAAGCATTTTTTTTCAGTTTTTAGTCTCTCAGTCTCTGGCGACTAATTTATATCTTAATGTAATTTGAATGGTTGCCTCGTCTCTTTTTGTAAATGTAGCAGACGTACTTGTACCCTTTAATTATACAACTATGCTACCTATCGTTATTTTTATGGAATCATCAGATCTGGTCAGTATATAAAATGCCATTTTTTTGACACCCTATTTGGAACAGTATACAATGAAATAAAATGAACACTCAGCTAAATTTTAACGATTAATTAATAGAAGTTATTATACATTTGTTAAGAATATTATAAAAAGTGTAAATATCAACCAAAACCAAAAACAGGAAATTCGCATAACCGAAATATTTATTAAGTATTAATCCAGCAGTTTCTTTTTATGAGGGTATTTATTATTTTTTGCTTTTGGAATATCATCACTTATGTTAATTGAAACTGTACTTTTATGATTCATAAGGTTTTTCAGGGTCATCTGGGTTTACAATACGTAATTGGTTATCGTTTCCTATGTCTTGTAGTGAAGTTGCACTAAATATATTTTCGCTAGCATATATTGTGACGGGATCCTCAAAAGTATCTGTGTGCCCCAAAACGTTCATTCCTGTAAAGTTAGATGGATCTTCATCCCTTATATTACTATGTATCTTATTTTCATCTACTATCGTTGTCGGTAAAGGTTCTTCATTCAGAAGATTGCCACTTGCGTTGTTTGATTGGAAACTTCCTGAAGATGATGACGCCCTACTACTTTTTACAATCCCCCATGCTTTTGGAGGTATACTGTGTTTAGTATTGTCCCTAGTTAGCGTATTTGTCGGAGGTACAACTACTGGAGAAATTTCCTCTTCACCGTATGAATATGGTTGATATTGCTTGTTTTCTCTTAAATCTACGACTAGATCATCGGGTTTCTTATTCCTTCTATTAAAGTAATAAAACAACACCACGGCCAAGATTAGTAATAATACACCGAATACTACACCTATAACGATACCAGCAATCGCCCCACCACTTAACTTTTTATGTGATCCGCTTCTATTTTTATTATTTGTGTCAGTATTGGATGCTATACTAGCTGTTTCTGATGCAATTATTGAGGTCGCAGTTACTAATATGGTAGATGCAGGTCTATTTGAAGTCTTAATTACAGATTGAATGACAACATTAGTAGTGTATCTAACAGAAATATAAGTAGATACTTGTGCTTGTGTGGAAGTAACACTTGTTGAAGAACTTGAACTCGAAGCTTCATTATTAGAGAATAAACTACCAGTGGAAGAAGAAGTTCCAGAGGAATAGGAAGACGAGGAAGACGAGGAAGACGAGGAAGATGATGAGGATGATAATCTTGATGATGTAGAAGTACCTGTGCTTGTATCAGTAGCTGATGTAGTTGAGGTTCGTGTTGAAGTCATCAATGTAGTTGATCCACTTACAGATGAACTCGTTGATGTCTGGCTACTTGTCGTACTATCCACAGTAACATCTGCATTTACATAAACGTTCATGGCCGTTGAGCCACCACACATTTGGTATGGCCAACCATTACAATCCACGTCACATTCTGACTCCGAAAGAGATGTAAGGCTATCTAAAAACGAGGCTGAATTGCCACAATAACATGTACTCCCATCAAATAGTGCGGCTACTGCAGAACTTCCACATGACTCCTGACAATAGTTTACTGATTGATATTGGTAATATCCAATTTCCTCCAACGAGGAAGTAAGATCAGAAGATTGGAAGCAACCCTTGTAGTTAAACTGAACGTCTGCCGTTACTTCTTTTGAATGTATTAAGAGAAGTAAAATTAATGGCAGAATACATTTTGTCATATATGAAACACTAAAAGTTGATAACTGATTAAGCCGTATACTCGTAATACCCCCTAGAGTCATCATTTAATCTTGGCTTTTACCTTTGAAGAGGTCACAACCCAGTTCAGAATGTGGTTCGAAGATTTAATTCCTGTACTATATAGCTGTTTCCAAAAGAGAAATACTTAAGTGAATCGGAATAAGGGGTTCTTGAAAGAAAGAAAAAACTTATATGATATTTGATTCCTTGTCTTTTTATAAAAGTATAATTTGATATTCTATAATCAAATTACATCATACTTTACCATAAAAAATTCTCTGTTCTTTTTCTATAATAATTTTTTTGTTATTTTTATGCTCCTGAATTCCTCGCAGGAGTATACAATACTACTTATTATTAGTAGTAGTTGTACTATAATTTGATCCGAAATTGGTAATAATGAATCTCTTGAAGCGAATTTATTTTTATTTTTCTAAACAAAGACTAAGCGAACACAAAAAGTAAATATGCAACTTAACCATTTTCAGTAATTAGCTGGGTAAAGCATATTCTGTTAAGATCAACCCTCTCGGGTAAATAAATTTAAAGGTAATCTCTTGTAACCTGACCCCATGACTAACTTGGTATCTCTCTATGGAGACAACTAGAGAATGAAATTTTGAACCACATATAATTAAAAAAAGAGGGTAAACGTACCTAAGTAATGTTTTTTTTGCCCTGTTACGAATGTAGTCAATGTCAAGCCTAAAGAACAACAGTCGGTCATCCATATCGGTTGTTAAATTTTGAATAAAAGAAAATACTTTAGTATTGTCTTCTTGTAGATATTTGCTCTGTTAACAGCTCCTCTATGAAACTCCGTAGTCTGTATCAAGAGCTGTGAATTATATGTAAAGTCTCTGTGAACTTCCCTCAATTTTCCGGTACCAGATTCCAATCATGCATATACAGGCTGAAGTAACCGTAGTACAGTTTCTATATTGTTTCAAAAATACTTTATATTTGTACAGTAAATTTATGCTGCTCTCTTTTATCTTATAGAATTTATAGGTATATGTCCTCCATATGTTTCTCAGCAATTTCTGCGATATGCGAGACAGAAATTACCTTTTCTCCGCAGTACTAATTTCATTGTTATTAGTATTCATTTTTTGGCCAAACAAATAAAAGAGGAAAAACTTCAAAGAGGTGGGGCAGCCGTTAACAATGGGTGGTCCGTAATATGTCGCACAAACGTTCATTTATTTTATTTATGTAGTTTTTCAACAGTAGTAGAAGAAGAAGAATAATAAAGGTGTGTGATTTGATATGACACAGAAATTATCCGAGATAATACAACTGAGGAATAATTCTTAATTGGAAGGCACACAAGCTCTAATGATCGAAAGAACAAATTGCCACTATAACTGACTTACAGGATATTTGAAGCAAAACATGAAATACTTGCAAAGTTGATATATAGTGACAGTAAATAACAAATTTGTTTGACTTTTTGATTCGAATAGCACATTGCATTTACTGTACAGGAAGGCTTTCCGTTTGCTTCATAGATTGTGGAAGCAAATATTATAATATCATTTTGAATGTCTACCCAGCAACCAAATCTGTTGATGTGATCCTTATTGTTTGTATGAACGCAACTTTTAAACTGATTAACCGAATATTCTTTTGAATCTTGTAAATAGAAATGGTCTTCCCAAAATTTCTGATATAAAATACGTTTTAGGACGTTCACATTTGTTTCTCTTAAAGTATACGTACCTCCATTTTGAGTAACTATATTTGTCCACTGAAACCATTTGTATATCATATCCTCGAATAATGAAGATACATAGCTGTCGACAAGGCTGTACATTTGGAAAGATTTATTCCCTCTGGGAGTCTTGTTGAGTAATAGTTTTTTAGCACATGAATGAATGTGTTGCTGCTTTGTTATTATGAGATCCGAACAGTTTTCATGATTCTTTGATTTTACTTGAACGAATAATATTGAGGGTATAATATTAATACGTTTTGATTCTTCTTCATATGTAAAATTTTTTGTTTCATAATTGATATGTATTTCGTTAGGTGCTATATCGAAAAATTTGCTTATATCTGTTAGTATAATTGGTTGTTCCATTTGAAGTCCCATGTAAAGAACTTTAAACAAATTAAAAGGAGATTTATTAAGGTCAGTTCTTTTAAAATTAAACCTTAAATATCTTGCTTCAGTCGCAAGATTTATAAAAGCCCTATTTGGGTAAAAGGGGATGATAGGTATCTGAATTTTATTCCGGTTAGAATCCTGATGAAAACTAAATTCATTATCTCCTAGGGTAGTATTAGCCTCTAAAAACGACATATTTTTTCTTGTAGCGAATTTGAACATTTCATTAAGTACTTATATGTTACATTATGGGGAGTAATTTCATGCCTTATTCTTATTTAAAATATAAGGTTGTGTTGGATACTTCAAGTATGATATTGAATTTCATAGCCGCCGAGCGGCAAAGCGTATTCCAGGGGAGGGAGGAAACAAGAAAGTCTCATTGAAGAACAATAACGTTACAAGAACAAAATCTTTTAGGATAGTTGTTATACAATGGCCATAAAATAAAAATAGAGTATTCAAAATTGTGAACAGTCCATTGTGGAATCATCTTTCGAAATAAGTGAGACATAACAGAAAAAAATAATCTTAGCAAAGCCCTTATTACCAAAACTTTTTCTCGAAAGGTTGAGAAAAATATAAGACAGGTTTTTAAATGGTTAATAAAAGGTCGTTCATTGTAAATATTGTGAAATTACGGGTTAGGGTGCTAGGACAGAAGATTATCACTATTGTTTTTTTGTTTACAATTTTTTTTTATTATTTTGTAGAATATATACAATATTTAGTTTTACAACCAATTGAGAAACCTTCATAAAACCAGTTCAATAACAACAAACAATTATGAAAATTCAATTGCTAGAAGAGGTACATATTTAGGACATAGTTGAAATAATACCATACGAACTATACAAAGAAACAGGCTTCCTCACTTATATGACCAACATTAGCCTATGTCTATTAGTGCACACGTATAGTTAAAATATTGAATCTATAAAAATGCTAATACAAAATACAGTAACATGCGCTACCAAAAAAAGCATGACAACTCTAACTTAAAAATACACATCAGGAACCGTATTGTCATTCGAGCTACTCTTGACGAAGAATTCATCCCATATAGACTGCGAAGAAACTTGGTACAACAAATCAATCATATTCGATTCTTGTTCAACAGACCCACGTCTCGCTTGATATTCCAACCTATTTCCTAGACCATTTATCAAGGGTGGTTCATGTAAGGTTTCCGTCCCTAAATCGTTGATATTAGATATCCCTTCATGGTTGCTTTCGCCTGTAGTTGGCACAGTATTAAATTTTTCCATTTCCTGGAAGAATTGGTTTAGTGAAATATCCATATAATCGGTGTTCGGTACAAGGTCATCATCTGTATTTAAATTATATTGATCCTTATTTTTTGCTTTATCTGCCAAGTCATCCAATTTTAATTTCTTGACCACTGCTGCCAATGTCTTATAAATTTGATAACAGTTTTTAGCGGAATCACATTTCCCAATCAATTCTTTTAATACATTTAGAACTTTAGCTGTATATTCCAGAACATCATATTCATCCTTTAATATTGTATCATTTGAGTAATATATGATGTATAGATAAGTCATACCAGTCATAAAAATATTGTGGACAGCTACCCACGTATAGCTTAATTTTTTATTAATACAAAGATTATGGAATACATCTATTGTTCCTTTTGAACTTTCAAAAACCACTTTGAAGGACTCATTTGTTAAATTTGGGCACTTTGGAGATATACCGAATAAGATAAGCTTAGAATAATGATAATTCAAATCAAACACAAATGTATTGAACCCACAATTCATTTTCAAAGAATTCTTTGGTACATCTTCCTTATACCAATGATCAAGCTCTTCGAGTATGGTAGACCTCCAGTCTTCTATATTTTTAAATGCTCGTGGCAACTCTGAGTGGGGCGCATATAATATTCTTACTATAGATGCCTGTAATTTTCTTATCTTAAACATAGAAATTGCAATATGCTTGCTTGATATTGAAAAGTACTCTGCATCTGAATAATCTGCTATGGTTATTCCATTTTGAACAAATTCTCTGGTGTCTATATACGAGTCATCAAGCATACTAGGATATCTAGTTGTTATACTTTCTTCTGGAATTCCAAAGGGACGACCAAAATAGGAACATATCTGCCTGTCTAAGGAATATACTGACCAAAATAATCGTCTTCTCATTTCCCTGGTGAAGGGATCATAGTTCATATTTAATTTCTCGGTGTGCAACCCTAAATCAACAGTCAATCTCAAAGCTGATCCTAAAACATACCACACTCCAGGGACATTTGGTCTCATCAGAGCATATATCACTAGCAATAATGTTCCTGACAGAGCTTCCAATCGATCAGTAGTAACAAATAATGAATTAACATAATGGGCAGCTCTTCTCTTGAATGCGACTACTTTAGATATTTCAGATTGTATCACATCTGTAGCATAACCAATAGCAAATACAATATTTAGAAAAAATAGTGGTATATGCAACCTTTTAGGTACCTTGAGTTCTTCATGTTTATTAGATCTCGCATAATTTTTCCTTATATTATACCATGGGTTAAATGTTTTCTCTGTTTCATCTGCCAAATCTTTATCAATAAAGACATTTTTTGGAAGAGTAAAAGATTTATTAATTTCAGTATAGTCAGAAAGTAATGAAATATTATAATCCCATGGCCCATAAATTGGTTCGAAATATTTTTTCAAGAAGAATTCCCTATGAAGTATTGGTAATTGAACATTTGTGTATGAAAAAAAACTTACAATTAACGATTGTGCTTCAAACTTATCCGGTAATTGGGATATGTCATTAATGTGATCCTGCGCATTTTGATAAATAGATTCCTTCAAATTTATATTTTCTTTATCTATACCTCCATCAGTATCTGTTACAAGTAACTCTGGTTTAATATTTGTCGCCGTAAATACTAATCTGGCAAATGATACACCAGAAGAATCACCTAGAAATGAACTTGGGTGTGTCTCCTTAATCGACGCAAGACTGTTTATATCTTTATTTGATTTACCAAAATTTAGTGAGGCCGCACTGTCTGTAACAGGACTTGGTGTTACTGCTAAAGTTGTATCCAATGAATGACTTGTAGTCGGTGGTGTAATGATATCGGTAGTTCTCTTTATTAAGCGACCTTGGTTAATTAGAAAATCTCCCAATAGTCCGTTATCATGGAGATAATATTCTGAATTAGATCCGGACTGTATTGATTTACCAGTATAAGGAGGGTCTAAGCTCGATACAGGAAATGTTGATCTCACATTCTTAATATCAATGTCTTCTTGTTGTAATTTCTTTAAGAAGATTTGAAGAGTGTCTTCTAAGAATAAGACATAAGATCGTGGTACATCTTCTCCTGTTGCGGGATCGACAGATATACAAGATACTTTAGCTTTAGAACAATGGGCACATGTTGGTAATAGTTTATCACATTTAATTTTCTTTTGTTTACATCTTTTACATGCAGTTATTGGAGTATTAGTTATTCTAGTAAGCGGTAATGCTGTTTTGGTATTTGAATTTTTTTTCTCAATCTTTATGGAGGTCTTTTTTGATAAAGTCTGTTTCTTCGTGTGGTAGCTATCTTTAGTTTTCATGGTTGGTATTTTGGAACCTTGTTGTAATTTATTGTTTAGATTACCTTTACCGATATACTTACCTCGAAAAGATACATCTTTCTTTAGATTTAAGATTCCGTTTATTGTATAGAACTGCAGGTCATCGCATTTTAATTAAATTTCCTCTATTAATTTTTTTTTCCAGCTGAGGCTGTAGCGTAAACAAAAGTTGAAAATAATAATACAACTATGCTATATAATCGTCCATAAACCGAGGAACTATTTCAGAGTAGAGGGTTTCTTAAAAGGAAATAGAAAACGAGTGGAGATACTTTCAAATCTATTAGATATCAACTAGGGTATTACAACAATTGATATAAATATGAAGATAGGAATAATACCGTACCAAAAAGAAGATTTTGAAATCGAAAAAGATAAACAACGCCCTTCATTTTTAGAGTATCAAGAAACCTATAAAGGGTTCAGCAAACCTATTGATACACCATTAAATAAACGTCATTTTATATATACACCATGTGCACCAATTTCCCAGTTTACAGAATTAGGATATTGCAATACTGAATATCCTTTTGAGAAACCAGGTTTCAATACAATGGATAGATCCGATGGATTATCAATGATAAATAAAGGAAACGACACTGTAGGAGTAATAAAATCGATGGGTTGGAGATCTGGCCGTTGTGATGTCTGTATTAAAGAAGGTGTATCGTACTGGGAAGTAATTGTATTAAAAGGTGGTACTGTATCTGTAACCAATGAGGAAGATGGTGACAATGAAGTCAAGACGAAGGAGGCGATAGATAATAGTCCTCATTTACGATTTGGAATCTCGAGAAGAGAGATGAGTCTTGAGGCTCCTGTCGGGTTTGATGCATATGGGTACGGAGTTAGAGATCAAGCTTTGGAATCTGTACACGAGGGTAAATTAAATCAAAAGATTCAAACTGAAACACAACTAAAAGAAGGAGATAGAATAGGGTTTCTATTAACGTTACCAGATACACAAGAACAAATAGAACAAGCTCGAGAATATACTATGAGAAGATTAGATGCTTTATTACAATCGGGTTCCAAAGGGATATCGAACTCAGAAATGATATCAGAGAATGATCAATCTTTATCATCTGGACCACAGAGAAAGAAATCGAAAAATTGGAAACCATCACAAAAAGAATTTCAAGAAGCATTATTAAGAGACATTGACTATACAAATATAGTTAGAGATCAAATTGCAATTAGATATAAGGGTCAATTATTATTCGAAGGGACAGATTATGTGAAGACTACAAAACCCGAGTATTATTCATCCGATCATCGAGAGAGACAAGATTATTATAATTTAAAAGGATCCTCTTTAAAATTATATTTGAATGGGGAGTATCTAGGGACATCCTTTGAGGATTTAAACCCATTTTTACCACCTTTCAGTGAATTGCAATATAATGAAAAATTTTATTATAATTATTGGAAAAATGGTGGGACACGTCATTCGGAGGATCATTCTCTTGATGGATATAATGATTCGACACAAGTTACTAAAAATGAGAAATTAACAGAGACTGATAATCCGCGTGATATAATGAATAATTCAACTGATGTGAAAGGAGTTCAATTATTAAGAAACAAATATGTTAATAATAATCGATTAGGTTATTATCCAACCGTAAGTTGTTTCAATGGTGGTGAAGCGAAAATCATTACAGTTGGTTCTGAATTAAAATATTTGGAAAAAGTTAAAGGACAAGAAGGCACTGATTGTAAAATTAATACACTTGATAAATTATTCAATGAGCAAATAGCTGATGATATAATATGGGATATCGTCGATGAGATCGAAGAAGAATGCAAGAAAGGAAAATAACCTTTTTGTTTTTTTAAAAAAAGCGTGATATCATATGCTTTTTTAATTAAACAATTTGCATGCATGTGTTATATTTCGTATGTACTTGTATAAATTAAAAGATAGGAAAAAAAAGGGGAAAGTAAAATCAAATAAAGTTCTTATTATTAACAAAGTGTCATAAATTATGAATATGTATGTTCGTAAACGTGAGTATATGTATATGGGTGTGATGAGTGTGTGAACACAACTATGAGTTTTTGGGCGGGGGTGTAGGTCTAAAAATGAGGTATGGTTGAGAATTGGAAAGAATAAGAAAAACCAAAAATATTACATTAACCATCTCTTTGTATAAATGTCAATGATGGCACGGTAATGACCAATCGCACCCATGACAACAAAGAAATGCCATAGAGTATGTGAAGAAAAAGCATAATCCACCCACCATAAAGAAGTTAATTTCTTCATAGCTCTATGACAATTACAAGTTGGTTCATCTCTAAAATGAACATCCTTGTGAGTAGTAATAATATTTAAATCTGATGCTAATTCTTTTTGAGTTGGTATAGAATCATCTACTGTGACATCTGATCTAAATCTTTCTGGGATGAAAGAACCGTAGAAAACAACACCTACACTATACCAAATTATTGATTTATTTGTTACGGGCATTAAAAGTGAAGTAGTATTATGAAATCCTTCATAATAGATTGTCTGTAAGAAAGATAAACCACCAACTGCAACTAAAAGGATGAAAAATTTAATTCTTAATGGTCTTGCTTCTGGAGAATCAAATTTTGGTGAACAGTTTAAATATATCCCGATGATACCTAAAACCAAAGATGTAAACATGAATAAAATCATGGCCAATGGATGAGAAAATAATGTAGCAAATTCAATTGATAGGATTGATGCCGTAATTAGAATAGTAATCCCACTATAATCGACACAAGCAAATCTTCTACGTAGACCTAAGAATGCAGTACCATTAAAAGTATGCCAAAAAGTTGAAGCTAATAAACATTTAATAGAAGCTAATAAAAAAATAAAAGCTATACCTTTTGCTAGTATTGGAACTTTTTCAGATTGATAAATTTCAGTATTTGGAAATTGCCAAAATGCGATATAAGTCATATAAATTGCACCAAATAAATGTGTCCAAATATTTGTTGATTCATTATGCCAACCATACCAATTAATAATTGATAGAAACGATTTTTTATGAGAATCATAAAATCTATAATTATAAATAATATATCTATTTTCTCTCCATGGGAAAGGTAATTGATAATAATGTAAATGATCATCTTTACCCAATTCATGAGCTCTCTCTAAACCAAAAGAACAAATTTTTTCTTTAATCTTTGGACATGGTTTTAATACCAATCTTTCATCATCTTCTTCAAATATTATTTCTTTTTCTAATAAAGTACTACTTGTTGAAGTACGTGAAGGAGTTGAAAAATTAAAATTAATATCAGAAATTGTATCAATTTTTGAATTTGTTGAATGTAATTTTGTTATTAATGAAACACTACCATGACGTGAAGAATCTATACCACTATTAACTAAAGTAGTAGCATCTGATTCAAATGAAATTTGTGAATCATTTTCATTATAACTTAATGGATCAAATACTCCTTTTTCGTTAGAATAATTTTTTGATAAAGGTGAAATTGGAACATTATCAATATTTTTAGTATTTTTATTATTCTTCGAGGAAGAAGAACTGTATGGATAAGAGAATGAGGTTAATTTACTTGGATAAAATTTATTTGCGTATTCTTTACCACTTTGTTTAACTCTATGAATATTATTAATTCCTCTTTTACTTAAACGTGATAATGAGCCTAAAGCAGCTGAAGCAGACGGAATATAAGAACCTTGAAGTGATGTTTGTTGTAAATTATTACTTGTAGTTTGTTGAATCATAGCGTTTTAAAAGCAAAAAGTAAAAAAAAATATAAAATGAATGTAATATATAGCCAATAAAAAAGAAAAAAGAAATAAAATGAATGAGATTGAGGCTAAACAAACCACAGCAAAAGATTTACCAACGACTGGATCAATAGACTTAGTTGTTATTTAACTATAACATACTTTATAAACAAGAAGAATAACTTTTACTAGTTAGTATCAAAAACAATAACAGTTCATTAATGTATATATATATATATATATTAATTTATCAATTATTTTTTTTTTACCTATCATAGTCGTGTGATTCTGACTACCCTCTCTTGGTACCTTTTTTTACTTTTTTTTGCCGTGTAAAAGTGAAAAATACATATTAAATATTCAAATACATAGTGAAAAAGAAAGGTACGAGAAGAAATACTGAAAAAAAAAACAACTCGCTCAATTATTTTTCTCGTTCTCCACGTATAATAAGAGAGCGAGACTATTATTCGTACATATTGAAGATGTATGGGTGTGGGTCTGCTATTTAAGATTATAGTATTGACCGGCTAAAAAAAGCAACAGAGGTTCACACAAACATCCGTAGCAATAGGGATTCTTTTTCTGTCGGACGGTCTCCGGTTCTCTCGAGGTGTGGTGACACAGAGACTCCAGCAGCGTACTTCTTTCTGTGTCACCACAGTATAAACGGCGTGATTGCTCGTGTGTGTGGTGTCTGGGTTACTCTATCAATCAGAGTAAGCTATTTTCGTCATTCATAAAGAAAAACTGTTCTCGTCCCCCCCACACGCCCATTAAGAAACAAACGGAGAGAGAACCGTGAATCTTTTTCTTTAACTGTGCACTACCATTTAGGTTAAACAAACGAGACGGGATAATTGCTAGAGAGAGAGATGGCATATCGTAATGTACGAGTCGCTTTCTCTCATTCTTTCCCCCCCACTCTCCCCTGCCTCTCGTTTAGATAGAACTAGCAATCTATCAATTGTCTCAGTGAATGTGCGTAGGACAATTTGAATGGGAGAGACTTCTCTCCTTTGAGCGCGTATATCTTATTGGATGCCCCGCAATTTAAAATGGAAGCTGTCAAAATTGAAGTGGGAGGCAATCAGAAATAATAAGTGTGTGAGAATGGTTTCTACCTCACTCTCTCGTTTGGAAAGGAGTTCATGTAACTGAAAGGCAATTTACTATGAATAATAATTAGATCTGTAAACGAATATCAAATAAGTAAACAAATGGATAAACGGAGACTATGCAATAATATTTTGCCGTTTCCGTCTCCTTGCTCGTACATATATATGTTTTATGTGTTTGTGTAAAACATGGTTACGTGGGTAAACTAATTCAATTGATTTAACTATGAATAGTTAAGTAAAAGGTAAATTATATTTTTGAATGTCAAGGCACGTGATCACGGGGATATGTCCCGTTCCACCTTGTGACAATTAACAAAAACTATTACTCATACTTTTTTTCCTTCGTGACAGAGAGAATTGAACAAACGCGCTATGAAGTGAAAATTAAAAAAATTTTCACTTTTACCTTCAATTTACTTGAGATGATCAATTTTTTTGACAACAAATAATCTAATTGACACCTTGTATTGTAAGACTCAATTATTATTCTTAAGGGTAATTGTATTATATATATATATATAATTGTATTATTGACATATATCCTTTATTAAAAAACAGAATATATTAATCTGTTTTTATTTTCTTATTTATTTAATTCTAATTAGAGATAAACACTCCACAAACACCACTTTAATTATGACTGAAACTACTACCGTTGATCCACAAGTTGCTTTCAATTTAATTACAAAAAATTTACAAGAAGTTTTAAATCCACAAATTATTAAAAATGTTCTTGAAGTTGAAAAGAGACATTTAAAATTATATTGGGGTACAGCACCAACAGGTAGACCACATTGTGGTTATTTTGTTGCAATGACAAAATTAGCAGATTTTTTAAAAGCCG
The DNA here is from genome assembly GCA_030571355.1 of Maudiozyma serrabonitensis. Classification (NCBI taxonomy): domain Eukaryota; kingdom Fungi; phylum Ascomycota; class Saccharomycetes; order Saccharomycetales; family Saccharomycetaceae; genus Maudiozyma; species Maudiozyma serrabonitensis. Next base: position 160,475 of record JAJLXS010000004.1, on the reverse strand, counting down.
GTTGTGAAGTTACTGTTTTATTAGCTGATTTACATGCTTTCTTAGATAATATGAAAGCACCATTAGAAGTTGTTAATTACAGAGCTAAATACTATGAATGTTCAATTAAAGCAATTTTAAGATCAATTAATGTTCCTATTGAAAAATTAAAATTTGTTGTTGGTTCATCTTATCAAAAAGGTGGTGATTACACTTTAGATATTTTTAAATTATCAAATATTGTTTCACAAAATGATGCAAAGAGAGCAGGTGCTGATGTTGTTAAACAAGTTGCAAACCCACTATTATCTGGTCTAATTTATCCATTAATGCAAGCTCTTGATGAACATTACTTAGATGTTGATGCACAATTCGGTGGTGTTGATCAAAGAAAAATCTTTGTTCTTGCTGAAGAAAATTTAGAAAAAATTGGTTATAAAAAAAGAGCACATTTAATGAATCCAATGGTACCAGGTTTAGGTCAAGGTGGTAAAATGTCAGCATCTGATCCAAATTCAAAAATTGATCTTTTGGAAGAACCAAAAATTGTTAAAAAAAAGATTAATGGTGCTTTTTGTTCTCCAGGTAATGTTGAAGAAAATGGTTTATTATCTTTTATTGAATTTGTTGTTGCACCAATTCAACAATTAAAATTTGGTGATGATTATTTTGAATTTTTTATTGATAGACCAGAAAAGTTTGGTGGTCCAATTACTTATAAATCATTCCAAGAATTAAAACAATCATTTAAAGATGAAAAATTATCTCCACCTGATTTAAAAATTGGTACCGCTGATGCAATTAATCAATTATTAGCTCCAATTAGAGAAGAATACGCTAATAATAAAGAATATCAAGAAGCTAATGAAAAGGGTTACCCAGTTGCTGTACCAGAAAAGACAAAGAAGGCAAAGAAACCAAAAAACAAGGGTAGTAGATACCCAGGTGCTCAAAAGACTGAAGAAAATGTTCAAGAAGTTACCGAAGATTTAAAGAAAGCTTCAGTATAAGATCAATCTTTTTTTTTTTCAACTAATTTCACTTTTTTGTATTGCGAATCTTCATGGCGATCATATTTTTTTTTTTCCATTTAAAGTAACCACTATATGCTATAAAGGAAATTCTTCTTTAGTAGGTTTGCTTTTATATACATTTGTACTGGGTTTCACCTTAATTATATAATAACTATTAATACACGATAATATTTTTTTTTTATTATTTTTCGTTCCTCAAATATAATTAGCATTATTGTTAAACGGTCATGCTTCCTTATTATATTTAATCATCTTATGTATGTAGTAGATACTTAAATTTTTCTACATTGACCTCCTACAAGGTCTCCCAACCACCTTGATCACTATTACCATCTGTAGCTCTAAACACAATATGAGGAATCATATTACCCATAAAGATTTCATTAGTCAAATATTCATATTTTTCGTCATCTAAGAAAACTGGAGTCCCATATTTTAAGCCTTCACCCGCATCCCCATATTTGTTAATATATGGAGAATGATAAAATGTTCCTCTATCACCATATGCAATATATATCATATTTGTTCTCAACATTAGAAATAATCCATAATTTGAATCAGACTCACATTCATTAAGTAAATGATTAGTACATTCACCAATCTTGTAACCATGTAATGGCACTGGCTTTTGAATATACATTGTTGAACCACATAATAAACATAGAACAGATTCACCTCCTAATATTCTTTCAATTTTATTTGCCTCATATTCAACGTTGGTATAAAATGTAGATAAATTAGATGGTAACTTGATTAAATGACCACAAGATATTGCAGGGAAGTTTTTTTTTTCTAATTTTGTAAAAATTCTAATTCTTTCATCTTCAGATGTGTTATCATAATTTTGAACCGCTGAAGATAAATAATTCTTCAAAAAATTTGAAAGTAACTCTCCAAAAGTTTTAATCTTATCACGGGTCAAATAAATAATCGCATTTTCGAAATCTCCTAACTTATTTTCAATCTTTACCTTCTCATCATCTACAGAATAATGGACGTGGAATAACAGAATAAGTCTTCTCAGAAATACTGCCGTAGTACCTTTAAGTAAATGATAGAAACATTTTGAAACCTTATTTATATCCCAACCCATATTAGGTACAATATAATTGAAAAATTTCAAGTATTGCTCAAGGACAGTAGTTGCCATCTTATAGTCTTCTAATTCATTCTCGTTTCTGGCGTCTAAAGTCACTTTATTCCAAGGAATTTCCATGTCATCCATTGAGTTGTAAAAATTAACCATCAGCATACCTCTACAGAAAAGAATAATATCTTCCTCCATCTTAGTGTAGACAAGATCTAAAATTTGTTCAACCGAATTCACAGGCGATCCATTAGGTATAAAGATCGTATTGGATATCGAGAGAACGTTGTTGTACGTATCGTTGTTCGTAAGGCTAACCACATTCAATAAATTGGCTGATGAATGGGTACCGTTGGTTTGGTTATTGACAAACATCAATAAATCAGAAAGTAAACGAAATGTCACTAAACACTGATTAGGTAAGTTGTTCAGTATTTGTTTTTCGTCTGCTCCGGAGATAAGATACTTTCGTAACCTCAACTCCAAGTTGGCAATAGAGTTCACCAACAAATTACTTATTGTGTCATATGTGCTCCTAAAAGTTTTTTCAGTAGTATCATGCCCTGCAAGTTCAACAAAAATATCGCAGGCTTTCGTGCAAGTCAATATTAACTCAGGTGGTATATTAGCAACATCAAAACTTTGATTTATTGGTTTCCAGAATGACTCTCTACTTTTATTGTTAAATTTAACTATTTTTGGAAGAAAAGAATTCATCAATGAATTACAAACCGGACAATATATTAAACCGAATCCATAGGAATTTGGGACATTTTTGGTCGTTTGCGTATGAACAGTGGCTGCGCTTTTCATATGATTTCCCAGACAATTAATATGCGAACCATGCCCACATATTCTAAGTACTGGGGCTTGTTGAATATATTTCATCTTGAGGGTATCTTCGTCTTTATTGTAAGATTTCTGCTCCCATTGAAGCATATCTGTCACATACTTTGGAATAGAAAAGTCAATTCCAAAATCACATATATTATTTTCTTGATAAGAAAAATATACAAATGGATCATCATTCTTTTCTATTTTACAAAAGACACAAGAATCATCTGGGTATTCCCAACCTGGAGGAGCATTAGGTGTATTACTGTAATCTGAAGGTTGTTTTATTGATGCTGCATTGTTGAGTGAGGTGTTAGCTGTGATATTCTTTTCAATGAATTTCATTTGTTGTTTAGAAAATTTGCGAAGGATTTTATCTCTTCTGGCTTGAGCCAATTTTTTCTTCCTTAAATGCTCTTCCTCCTTACTGGTTCTTGATCCTTTAGAGGATTTTAATATTTCTGGATTGAAAGATGGGGTTTGTTCCAATAAATACCCGTTAACATCTATATGAGGTGCCTTATTTGATAGTACTCTAAAAATTTCTCTAATTTTACCATGAACATTGGAAAAGATATCATCTAGTAACAATGAGTACAAGATGGACCCAATACTATGGAAATGATAAAACTCAGTGTCGATAATTTCATATTCATGCCAAAATACTTTCATGAAATCATTTAAGTTGTTCACAACACATAAATGTATTAGATGCACCACTCTTGGTAGAAGATTCTCATATCTGCACTTCTTAATATGCTCTAAGGTACTTTTGAGAAAGATTCCGAAGGTGTCGGCTGATGATATAGCGTATAGATTATAGTACGGAGTGTCTGTTAAAATATGATGAACCTCTTTAACAGGGACGTAGGTATCAACAAAATCTTTCTTTTCCTTAACTTTCATATGGTTTCGAACACTCTTCTCAATTTCGTACCTTTTGCTGGAACTCACACCTAAATAATAAGGATCGAGATCTTGAATATATTTGTCTTTCAGATGGAACGTGCCACACTCAGCGCCACCACTTGCTGGAGTAAACTCTGCATATTTTTCTAAATAAGTGTCAAATGTAGAATGCCTTGTAATATGTTCCGGGATCGTATCCATAATCTGAGCATATGTGCAACGGTTAAATGAAACTGCATGAATAATTTCAGATTCCAATGTCCTCTCAAAATTGTCAATGGATGAAACCACTATTAAAGACTTTATCTCTGTAAATAATTGAATTAATAAAAGTAGACATTCATTGACAACAGCCATTGTAGTTTCATCATCAGGGTAATCACCCATCGGGGTTCCATTAGACCAGCTTTTTAGACCCCATCGAGTTAAGAATGTAACCATGAAATCATCAGGGTTGGCCATACACATACTAAATTGTACATTAAAAACATCGCTCATATAGGTAAGTTCTCTCATATTAAATTTGGTGTACATTCTTTTTTGGTGCATGATTGGGGTACCATTTCTTACCCAGAATCCTACATTGATTTGTCCAATTAGTACCAAAGTAGCTAACGATGCTTCTGATAAATATAGAGCCTGAACTTCATCATCAAAAAATTTATGGAAATCGACATAGGAAGTTACACTCTTAGGCACAGCCTCATATCTACCACATTGACTCCACTGTAGAATAAATTTAAAGAGGTATGAAGTTGGGTTTAAAAAACTTTGTGAGTCAATACCAACCTGGAATCTCACGACGTCTGTCATATGGTTACACACTTTTTCTTTTACTGCTGACAATTTAGGGATATGACCTTCTTCGAACGCGACAGGATGGTCAGCAAGTCTTCTAGATGTACTTAAAAGCTCGAATCCGTTGGATATGGTAACTTTCATAAATCGTTTAATTACGGAATATCTAAATTCTTTATCACATATCATCGATATACAACGAAGGTAACCATCAACCATTATTAATAAAGATGAAAAGAAAAAATAATAAGTGGAAAAATCGAAATTTTCAAATTCCACATGTTCTGAAATCTCTCTTCTTACTGGTAAAATATTACTAAATTGTAAAATAGCATCTAGCATACAATTAAAAATACTAGTACTCTCCAATAACTCTCGCGGTATCGTATTGGCAGAAACCAAAGTACAAAGATCTTTAAGACATATAATGGTCTTTCTATTTTTTATCGTTTCACTTGGAAGTTTGAATTTATTGTATATTGATATAGGTAGAAATGTCACCAAATCTTCTGAATTGAATGCAAGTAATGTGAATGCAAATTTCAATGTCCTTTCTATGAAACCAGATTGAATGGCCAAATTAGAAAGAAAAGGATCCTGAAAGGTATACTGCGACATTAGGCTCATGAACGCTAACTTAATCCCAACAGGATCGGATGATACTGCTTTATATACGACATTAAGGTATACGTCAAGGTATTGCGCGGTAATATATCGTCTGGCATTATCAGTAAGTGAAAATAATGTACAAAAAACCTTGGTCATACGAAGGGAAGCTACTCTTGAGAAGTTATCAAAACACTCTGCAACTAAGTATTGGAAACGGGATCCTCTAAATAGACATATATTTGAGTGTGACAGTTCAGATATAACGGTCGATAGATCTCTATCATAATTTTGTAGTATTTTTAACAAATAGTCATCTTTACAATCTTCAAAATTCCATGGACTGAACCACTCTTTTGATATTTTTTCGTCTGGTGATGAGACAGGAGATGTCGAAGAAGTATACGAAAACTGGCCAGGTGACAGGAATCCTCCGAATAAATTTATCTTAGTTTTCAATGGTTGATTATACTCCAATTCAGCATGCTCAATCTTTGGCTTCCAGGAGTCCATCATACATGAACGCAAAGTATATTTCATCTCATATGGCGAGTTCATATCTGTGCACAGATTGTACAAAAAATGAACCAAATCTTCCATAAGGTTAACCTTAAAGACATCATGTAACCTTCTAATATGGACTACAATATTTTCATCTCTAAACATTTCATATATCTCTTTAACTTTATCATAATCACTTGTTTGTGCTAGAACAACAGGGGAATTATATTCTAATAATTTTTTACAAATAGAAACCCCATATTCAATCGGTTTATTTAATACCTTGGCAATCTTACTCGCCAGATCCATTATATGAACTTGGTTATCTTCATTATTCAATTGGATTGTCCAAGTTTCATTTATATTCATATTTGAAGCATATGATTCATATACCATATTTCGACTCTCAGTAGTCTCAATTAGGATTTCATTAAATATGGAATCTTTATTCGAGGAATGTGATTCTTGTGGATCGTTACTACCACTATTATTATTATTATCATCATCATTATTATTGTTATTTGGATTATGATTTCGCGTAGAAGTATGACTATACCCTGTAAATGATGTATTTTTCAATTCATTGGTACTTAAAATAACATCAATGATATAGTCAATTACATCATCAAATGCCGCATGCATTATCGTATCAAAAAAATTATTATTAGCCAATGATAGCTTATTATTCTTATTATTATTCAAATTATTTTTACATTTATATGCAGACTCTGGATCATGAAAGACGGATTCATTTCCACAGTGACATAATCTTCCTTCACTTCTTGTAATAACACTAGCGGAATATTCATGGCCAATATGCTTATCCGGATCAAAACAGGTATCACATATCCCGTACAATGGATTAATAGTACAAGTAAAACAATAATATACTATCTCTGCCGGTAAACATTGTCGGTTACACATAGTACCATTATGAAAATTATCTATATTATCTTGTCTATGTAAATCTCTCCAATTTTTCCCTTCTAATACATCTTTATATGAATTAGCGTTACTTATTTGGGACTCTAACAAATTTACAATGGTTCTCCAGTCGATTTTATCATTATCTGTAGTTAAACATATTTTCACAGTTTTCCATACTATATAACTAACAATTTCATTATAATCATTATCTGCATATGTTGGTAAATGAGTTAAGAAATCACGTAAACTCTCCGGTTCCTTTCTATTCTCATACATAATAAAAACTCTGTTTCTCTTACGATATGAACTATAAATAACTAGTTTAGGGGAAAAGTTCTATGCATTAATATGCCAAGGTTCAAGTTTGAAATATCTTGTAATTGTCCTCTTATTTCTTTATTAAAAACTGGGAATGCACCCTATCTTATCTTTATTCCACAGAAATATATATGTTTATATTTCCTAGCTGACAGTTAAGTAAGGATATTCTAACCTTCTATATCTATGTCTGTGGTAAAATTTAATCCATTGTTATCATTAATTGGGTTCGAACATTTATTTACTTATGTACACACATATTTTGAAAATAGAGAACCGTATCTACGCGTCTGCTACTACGCGCTTATCTAGCAATAATGAGCTATATGACATCTCTATATAAAATGTATTAATAAAACACCCAATTTCAAGATACTTTTACATTGTTTACAAATCGAAGAATAAGCTCGTTCAGTAGCCATTACGAAACATGATGACCCATATGTTGATATTTTCCGTTAGAGTAACTGATGGTATATGGCTGATGGCATCTCAGAATGCAATGCGTCTGAGGACTAGATGCTTGAATCCCAGTTTTATTACTCTTGGTCCAAAATTCTTTCCCATCTTACCATAACTAGCAAATACTATATCTAACCTCACCTAACGTATGAAGGAGTTCATCTTCAATATAAATGAACATGCGTTCACGTTATATATTATGTATGTTTATAGTGTGTAATGAAAAAAAAGTGCATTCCTACTGAAAAAACAAATGGCATCGGCTCATTTAGAAAATCCATAACTATCGAACCTGTATAAACACAACCCTGGATTTAACAGATTAGAGAAGATCAAGAAGAGATTACAGAGAGTGAGACTACTTTTAAATCTTTAAGATATTTGAGCCTTGCCAATAAGATTCATTAACATGATCCACTCCGTGCTTATATGTATGTTCGATTTTGATATTCTTTTAGAATATTTCATTCATTTACTAACTGATTGATACATTTCTTTGAATCACACCTATATCCAGTTAATAAAAAATGCCAACCTAGACTAGTCAAATTTTATACTCCTGTAGACCTACCCAAACAAAAATTGTTACTAGAACAAGTATATGAACTAATATCTCAAAGGAATACAGATTTTCAAAGTTCTTTCTTAGTGACTCCTCCATCTTTGCTAGACACTGGAAATAACACAAATAATACTAATGATGATGACGGCGCAATTCAGATAATATACAAGAATTATGCTACATTATATTTTACTTTTATAGTAGATGAACAAGAATCTGAATTAGCAATTTTAGATCTAATACAAACGTTTGTCGAGTCATTAGATCGTTGCTTTACAGAAGTTAATGAATTAGATTTAATTTTCAATTGGCAAACATTAGAGAGCATATTAGAAGAAATTATACAGGGTGGAATGGTTATAGAGACTGACATCTCCAAGATTGTCGGATCTGTCGATGATCTAAATAAAGCTTCTGAAACTTCGGCAAATACATTATCAAGTGGAATAAGTGGTGCTTTGCAAGCATTTGCGCAAGGTGGATTTGCCCAGTGGGCAACTGGTCAATAATTAGAATGATAAAAACTAATTTTCTACTTTTTTATTGATTTCTTCCCTTTTTATTTAAAAAGGGACATGCAAATATTATGTAACAATATATATATAAATACATATATATGAATGACGATTAAAACCATTATCAATATAAAATTAGTAATGGCTTATTAATGCTTTAATGTAGTGATACACTGCCTTTCAATTATTCGAATGGCAGATTTTAGTTTAATGTCAGAAAATCCAAATTGGGGTGCAATATCATGGATTAATTTTTCTTCCAATTGAAATATAACGTTTAATCTTTGTTTGTGATTTTGTGACATATTCTCGTTTCCTGTATCAATTTCTCTTACTCTAGCAAGTTGAATGAAATTTTCTTGCAACTTTTCAACAGCTGATATCGAATTTGGCTCTTTAGGCACTCGAGGAAATGAGTCTGTTTCTAATGGTACAATTTTTTCCAATTTTCTTTTAGCAATCTTTTGATCGATTGTTAGGGCTTTATTTTCTTCATTTGAATCACCATATCGTTGGCCAGTACCCAAATATACTTTCTCTACCCAATCCAAAAAATCTGAAGTGCCATTGTCCGTCCAATTGTACGGATCATCTTCTTTACAAGTGGCTTCGTTTTCTAAACTAGGATAAAATAAACCTGTGACACGGTCTTCAATATTCTTTTCATGTTCAATGTTCGTCTTCGTCTCACCGATGATAGACATTACCCAACTGGTGGGATAGTGGAACCTACCATCAGAAGGTTCATCACACATTAATATCCAGCGAATACACAGAATGAAGTATGAGATAGTTCGTATCTCTGGAAACCGATGATAACCACTGAATGTAATATTATCAGATTCAAAGAGCGAAAAATTCTCTTCTCCTTCAATTAATCGAATAACATTTATAGTGAATAAGAAAAACTCCGGTGGTAACTTTGTTTGTACAGTGAACTTTAGAAGTAAAGTTTTAATGTTAACCTCACAATTAAATTTTCTATTGAAGTGAATCTTTGTGCAAGTAAAGATGATTTTATTAATCAATTGTCCATCTTTTGGTATCTTTTTCCCACTCAACAATCCAAGATAATAATTAGGAAGTTTACCTCTCCAATTCTTTGGTAAAATGTGGTTTGCTTTATAGTAAGGAAATGTTGTCGCACAAATATAACCTGTGAAATCGTTAATGAATATGGGGAGACCCAAATGAACTGCAGAAAGGTAAAGTATAGCAATCATTGTATGTATACTTAACTTTAATTTTGTAACACCATGAAAACCTGATGCTGGTTCAGTTGCTTCAATATCACTAGAATCGCTCGAGTCCTCTTGAGTGTTATAACGGCTCGTCTCATTATCTGCATTACTGAAAAAACCACTACCATCCTTTGTATCATTATTCATTATCTTTAAATGTTCCATCCATATCGTCTTAACCGTGTCTTCAAACTCTTCAGGGAAACCTTGTTCTTTTATAAGCCAGCTTACTTGATGTCTAAGGATATATTGAAATGATCGGAGAAATAGTTTTCGAGCCTTCTCACCATAAACTTTTTTATCTTTCGATGCTTTTTGTAAAAGATTTAGCTGGGAATTGTTAAAACTAGATTGAAAATTACCTGTTGCACCTGTAGTAAGGTTTAATCTTCTTGTTATTACGCCGGAATTTGCCATATTATCTTCATCGTCATTAAATTCTACATCACCTTCCATAACATGACCATATTGACATGTTCGTCGCCCAGCAATAATACGCCATAACTGTGACGGACAGTTATCGATCCCACACACTGGACCTCTAATAAACGTTGACATCTAAGTGGATTGTTGTCTCTGTTATTTCCTTGTAATGGTTCACTATTTTTTTATACCTATGGCTGTTTATATATGATAGCCCACATCGCAAATCTCATGTTGTAATATTTTTTTTTCATCTTTCAATATGCTCGCCTATGCATAAATAGTGAAGCGCCGAAAAAATGTTTATCTTAAGGCAGTAACCAGTTTGATCATCGATGATTGATCCTCAGAAGAGAAGCAAACGATTTGAGAATTTTCAAGACGATACCATAAAAATTCAAATAATTTTTAATGGTTATATAATACTGGACACGTGTAAATATTGCAATATAAGAAGTCATATAATATCTTTAAAAGTAAGGTAGGAGAGCAGAACCGGACAAAAGAAAGACTCCAATAAACATAAATAAAATGCCCAAACCATACCAAATAGTCACATAACCCCAATTAAGGATTTGCTTACCTTTCAAAAATCATTAGGTAGTCAAATCCTTGAAATTTCTTGATTGTATTCAAACTTATTTGCAACATGTAATTAAAATCTATTTAATGTTTAACTTTACTTTATAAATTCTCATCAATTTGTAGGAGTATAATCTTCAATAAATAGCCACAAGGAAAAATTTGTAAAACAGTTTGTCGCGTCTTCCTTCACCTTTCAACTAATAATAGAGAAGTAAACGTTAAAGTTTAATTATTAGAAGGTAATCATAATTTAAATTTTTAATATTAGATACGTTCAAAAGACTGAAATGGAAAAAGGAGAAAATAACAGAAATAGTACATTTTTCACCAGATGATACTTAATATTTATACCTTATCAATTTATAAAAACCTATGTGGTTTGCTTGTAATTATGGTGAACACATTAAAATACCAATTTGATCACTTACAGTAGTGTTCCGAATGTTGCATCTATTCTATAACGGCAAAGTGAAAAATGTTGTAATCGACGTTCTTACTCAATAGAATGAGAAATATATAGTTGCTAAAAGTAGACACCAAATGGTAAATAAATAGGACAAAGATGACCGACGAGTGGATTGACATTTTTATTTCTCTTACTTTTATTGGAACATTATTTTAAGAAAGGGATTTAATATTTCTTTTGAAGCTCGTAAGACAATTTTGAACTTCTCAAATAGTCATTAAAATGAATGATACCCAAAATATATGAAAAATAAGGTCATATTTTACAAAGTTTTGGAATAGACACCAAAAAAGTTAAATTTTGGAAACAATATAGTTGCTTCTATTGTGCGAAAATTTCAGAAATGGGCGTGTGGTCTAGTGGTATGATTCTCGCTTTGGGTTCTTTACTCGAATATGTGAGAGGCCCTGGGTTCAATTCCCAGTATGCCCCCTTTCTTTTTTGTAAAATTTCTTCATATTTTTTGGCAATAGGAGCTAATTTTTGTCACATAAAATAAAGAGATGCTTCACTATCATAATAGCTATATATTTTTACCATATATTGTTATAAGTTGCGAATAATTTTTTGTAAATGAACTACAATTCTTTATTCCAACACTGATAAGGTACTAAGCGAATGCGACAACAAATAACTACGAAGGGAAAAACAAATCTATGAAGAATAGTACAAAACTACAAGTAAAAACGTTAAAATGCTATTTTAGTTAAAAAAAGATGTACGTATAAATGTGTATTTTTTTTTGTTTCGTTTATATAAGTTTTGCTATAATGAGTTAAAAAACACAATCTAAAATAAATAGATATAGTTAATATAATAAATTCGTTATAATTAAAATTTTAATTTTTCATGTACAGTAAAACTTAGAAGTCCTCACTAATGGAGAAAGCACCAGTCTCACTCTTAGTAGCTTGAGCCATGACACCAGCCTTTTGATAATCGGAAACTCTCTTTTCGAAAAAGTTAGTCTTACCAGCTAAGGAAATGTTTTCCATGAAATCGAATGGATTTTCGACCTTGAAGTATTTTTCGTTACCGAAAGCAACTAACAATCTGTCAGCGACGAATTCGACGTATTGGTTCATCAAATCAGCGTTCATACCTAGTAAAGCAACTGGTAAAGCATCCATGAAGTATCTCTTTTCAATTTCGACAGCTTCAGTAACAATTCTTTCGACAACATCTGGAGTTGGCTTGTTCTTCAAATGAGCAAACAATAGACAAGCGAAATCAGTGTGTAGACCTTCATCTCTACAAATCAATTCGTTGGAGAAAGTCAAACCTGGCATTAGACCTCTCTTCTTCAACCAAAAGATAGAAGCGAAAGAACCAGAGAAGAAAACACCTTCAATGGCAGCGAAAGCAACTAATCTTTCAGCAAACAAAGCATCGGCGTCATTAATCCATCTTAGAGCCCATAGAGCCTTTTCCTTAATTTGTGGGATAGTTTCAATGGCATTGAATAAAAATTCAGATTCCTTTGGATCCTTGATATATGTATCAATCAATAGAGAGTAAGTTTCGGAGTGAATGTTTTCAATCATAATTTGGAAACCGTAGAAAGCCTTAGCTTCTGGGACTTGAACTTCAGCAGAGAAATTTTCAACCAAGTTTTCGTTAACAATACCATCAGAAGCAGCAAAGAAAGCCAAAACTCTGGAGATGAAGAACTTTTCGTTAGGGTTCATTCTAACGTTCCAATCGTGTAGATCCTTGGATAAATCAATTTCTTCAGCAGTCCAGAAAGAGGCTTCAGCTCTCTTATAAGCTTGCCAGATTTCATGGTACTTAATTGGTAACAAAGTGTATCTTTCTGGGTCAGCATTCAATAGAGGTTCTTCCTTTTCGGTTTCCTTTAGGTCGTGACGTTGAATTCTGTGAGAATGCAAGTATTCTTTGTGAGCCTTAGTGGCATCATCTATTCTCTTTGCGACGGCAGCAGCACTGTTTTCTTGAGCAGTAGCAAGCTTGTCAACCAAGTTAGACTTGGATTCCTTAATTTCAAGGTCAGATAGGGCAGCAGCGGCAGCCTTAGATGGAGTTGGATCAACCATTATGATAATTTATATGTGTGTATGGGAGTTCTTTTTTAATTACTTTTGAAGAAATGTAAATGAAAACAATAAAGAAATTTAGATATTTTTTTGTTTGTTTCCGTTTAACCTCGAATTGAAATTTATTAGTTCTTGATATATAACAATAGAAGGATGATTATATGAACAAAGAGAAGAAATTTATAAAGAAGAATTAAATAAAAAACTTAAAAAAAGGGAAAGATATGAAAGAGTTTAAAATAAGATGAGAGATATAATGATCCTTTAAATATATACCTTTTTTTTTGGGAATTAAGCAATATGTTCCCTTAAACTTATTAATGATATTTTTTTACTTGCAAATTAATAATGAAAATTTTATTAAGCAAGAAGAAAAAAAAATAAGGATAGTAATTAGAGAAAGGTTTGATGAACAAACCAGGAAAGAAGAAAAAAAGAGAAGAGAATCCAATTACTTTACGGTAGACCTAAAAAGAAAAGACTTTCAAATTATTACTACTCACTGATAGAGAGATATGTAGAATTATCTAATTATTACGAACTTCCACTCTTCTCACACTATTTAAGGATATTTTTGTCCCTTTAGTAATTCCGTATCTGTTTTCTCTTCGTAGTTTTCTTTCGATAGAGCGATAGATATCCACAGCCTTCTTTTACAGAGAAAAAAAAAACAAAAATAATTCAACTAAAATTTTAGTACAAAGATGAGCTTTTTCTTCTTCTTCTTCTCTTTTTTTGAGGATTAAAGAGAGAGTGGATGTGGGACGACCCGCATTGAAAAACGAAGGCAAGTTTAAAAAGTGATGAGACAGAAAGAGAGAGAGAGAGAGAGAGGGTGGAACATATACTAATTAAGAATTTATTTAAAGGTAATGATGATAGTTACGTAGCAACCACCGAAATATAATATAGAGATATTAAGAAATTATTAAGAAAAGAAATCGGTGTACATAGTAACGGGTTTCTATGGTACTTCCCTTTTCTACTATCTCTCTCCCTTGAAAAAAATACACACACCAACTATATTATCAACTAAAATAGATAGTGTATTTATCTCTCGTTCCCAGAAGTGCTAATAAGTCTGAAATCGAAGACCCGAAATCTTCTTAATTATTGTTCTTTTCTTGCAATTTCCAGTTAATTTTAATGGCATCTCCTAGCAAAAATGGTAATTTTTTTTATTAATAGGTAAATTTATTAGGTTCGCCCCCACCCACCCCCTATAATTTATTTGGATGGTGAAAAAAGTATGAAGAAAAAGTTTTTCTACGCAGATCATTTCTTCAGTTTGAAGCAGGTAGAAAAAACTTTTATAACCAAAATTCAAAAAAAATGGTATTATGAAATCCGTTACTATAGCGAAATTAATTTTATTTTTTTTTTTTGGTTCAGTTTTATGTAAATTGGGTGTGTTGTTCCTCTGTTTCTTCGTGTAACTATAGTGGTTGCTACGATAACTTTCTTCTCCCAAAGAGTAAAAAAGAAAAGAATTTAATGATGTAAGATGCCGGGAATTAATAAAAAAGACTAAAAAGCTACGACAAAATACAAGTAAAAAATAAACTGTAGCATCAAATCTCATAAGGGGAAGTAAAAGAACACACAAACCAGAAACCGATTATTAATAAAATTTTAATTATTTCCTTCATGGTTTTCTTAAGAAAGACCGTTAAAAGTTTCCTAATTGTATATAGAAAGTTCTTCGTACTGCAATCTGTGTTCGAGCTTCCTAAGAAGTTTCTTTCCTGTTACTATGGAAAACAAATCAAAAAATAAAAGAGGGGCGGCAATTGTGAGAGACCGACAAACACTACCCAGAAGAATAAGGAGGGTTAAAAAGAGAGAGAGCGACAGAGAAATTGCCCACGGAAGATTTTAGACAAGACTTTGCACAACCAAAACCGAAAAAAAGGGGTGAAAGCAAAGAAAACTATTTGATTACAATTTATTCTCGTTTCTTCTTTTGAAATATTATTTTAATTTTGAAATCAGATAGAGAGAGAATGATCGACTCTATAGGCAAGAAATACCACATTTCAATAATTCTAACCTGAAGGTGAATAAGAAAAAAAGGTGTTTGTGAAGTGGGTTTACAAATAAATGAGATATAGTGGTGTTTAATGATTTCTTCACCAATGGGTAGAGTAATCATTTGATAGAAATAAAATTTTGTTAAGATCTTAATAGAGAGAAGGTTCACTAACTAATTATAACCTCCCTAATTTCTTGTTATACCATTCTCCTCAATTGAACTAAATATATTCTCTTTTCTTTTTTTTATTCGTCGTTCTATCACCGTAAACCGGTTAATTTGTCCTTACCTCCCCCAAAAAAAAATATCTATTCTGTTTTTTTTACATGCTTGGGAAGTAGAGAAGCGGAGACAACAAACAAAAATTATATTTAAACAACTTATTACTAAATTGTATATTTAACTTCCTATTTAGGTGTTGTTGATGACCTCAATGGAGTTAATTTTTTGGTTGTTATGGCGACCAAAATTTGTAAATTGTTTTCTTTTCTTTTTCATGGATTACCTTTTATTTCTTTGAGAAAAAAAAGGCATAGCAACCAATTTGACTACCATACATTTAATGGAGAACTATAATTTTTGAAAATTATTTAATGACATATCAATATTTTCGTATAAACAATTACAATTATTATTAGATAAGGTTTTTGACCTCTACTACATTCTGTATTTTGTTTTTTTTAAAGTTTTCGAAGTACCCCAAATTTTTTGGGTGTTTCGTTGCTCAGGCAACCAATTGAAAAATTGTTTGTATTAATCATTACTCGATACAAATTTGGGAAATTAAATTAAAAAAAGAAAGAAAGGAAAAAGCCACACAATTTGAAAATGTAAATGTTATGGGTGTCAATGTTGCTATCGTTTCCGCTTAGAGGAAGCCCTCTCAATATCGATTTATTTTCCATATCAATATTGAAAAGATAACAACTAAAGTTTAAAGAGACGTCATTACTTTTTTTGACATATATCTATAAACTATCATCTCTTTTGTCTTTCAGTATTGTGTACAAATTGAAAAAAAAAAGAGAGGATGGATTAATTTTTTCGAAACCTTTTTTCTTTACATCGTGTAACAACAATTCATTTTTCACTCTAAAAATAAACAAAATTTTGAATGAGACTCAACATTCTTAAACACTCAATATTTTTTCTTTTTCAACCTGTTGGGTTTGTTATTTAACTTGTTTGCTAATAATTAATGTATTTTATGTCACATTTGTTGGTATTAAATTTAGCTCATCGCTTAGTTTTTTATCTATTAGTTTTTTGGAATTTCATTCAATAACGCGTCTGGTTAGATTCTAAAAAAGTGACGTAGAACAAAAAAAAAAATAAACATATGAAAATATTGGCAGATCTCTCAGAATATTACGTACAGAGACATTATAGCACTATAGAATTAATATTTCAATTTTGACAGGTCATTGATTTCTAAATTAGTTGGTTCTTGAACGTCTTTCACCCTCTACCTTTTCAATAATGATTCAATTTGAAAGAAAAAGAAGGTCTTAATTGATTTTAAAGAGTATTTCCACTAGTATGACATATGGAAATTGTAAAGGAGAAAAAAAAGACGGAAGGAGTTGGTTAAACATGCTTCATTTCTTGAAGGGGATCAGGTCCCAAAACAAAGCATCCTCAAGGGTATCAGTAAAAAAGAGCAGAGTTACAATTGACAAAAAGTAACGACAACTGCAGGACTCGAACCTGCGCGGGCAGAGCCCAAAAGATTTCTAATCTTTCGCCTTAACCACTCGGCCAAGTTGCCTAGATGCATAAAAGGGCAATTATGTTGCCTATCAGAATTTGTTGGAAATTATTTCTAAATTTTGTAGATTGTAAATATTTATGAGCTAAAAAAATCTGTATATGACCCATATATTTAGTAAAAATAAAAAGTTAATCAACCCTTTGTACATGTATGAGCCTCTAACTTACTGATTGAATTTCTTATAAACAATAGAGATAATGAAGGCGTTTCTAAGATAAATATGTACAAAACATTATTCGATCTTGTCATCAACAACTTAAAAAGGATTTTTAATAGGCAGTAATGATACTAATGTAACTTGAATTTGTTTTGGTAGTCTTCAAATTCCATAAAATTATATGGAATGCCATTGAATAATCACATCTCAATTGTAAACAATAATACTTACCCCATCAACTAACGGAATCCGTATTCACAACGGTGCATACTCTGAATAAATTGTTAGAAATTACTAGAAACGAAATTCTGTTTTAATACAATAGGATTGCAGACAATAAAACAGTGTTATAATGACAAAGGAAAACTAAAATACAACTGACATGCACACTCGATGAGATGAGAAGGACATAATCACGACCGCAATATAATTTAGTATATAAAGAGAACAAATATGATCCAGATATGGATTGATGTTCTCGCCTCTTGTATGTATTTACCACATATATTTAAGAGAGGGAAGATTATGGTCTCTTTGAAGAGTAAAAAAGATATTTGATGTTACTATAAAATCTATAGAAAAATGAACACTGAAAACATTCAATAAAAAGGCTTACCCAATTATGGTTTTATATGAAACAATTAGTTCCTTTTTTTTGTGAGAACTAATTATGTATCCTATTTGACAGACAATTCAAACTACAAATACGTGAATACAAAAAGAGAGGCTCTAAATATATTACATAGATACTAATATTTCCTATCAAAACAAAACTTTGTGTTTGTATTTAGAGCGTAACGGTCTAATGCCCATTTAAGGGAACAATTGGATCCTTTGCTACTGTACATATATATAAAATTTGACAAGATTCTACAATACAATACCTTCCTAAGTTTCATAAAGAGCCACATATCGACTACCTCAATCACTGAGAGAAGCATATGTGGTACACATTAATTGAAGTATATTAAGTAACTAAAACTTAACAGAGTAATTAGGTAATATTATTCACACAACCAAAATAGTCACAATACACTTACTGTAAGATAAATTCCATTATTCTACTCATTTCAGAGATGTAAAAATTCATTAGGAATCTGATTTGATATAAATTGCCATACTTGTATAACAATGAATGACTATTTCTCCTTCTTTTTTATGTTCCCTAAGTATTTCTACATAAAGTATTTTCATTTTAAAACAAAGGATTATGAGTAAAATTGTCCAGCTGAGGATTGAAATCTTAATATTATATCAGACATTGCATATGGTATCATTACTACCCAGCATATTAGTCGTTACAAATCATGATATAGATATGAAACTATCCAACTTTATCCTAATTTTACTGATCCAAATCATCTGTGATTGGTCGTAGTGAAAAGAAAAACGTTTAGATTCAAGTTCCACATCAGAAAACATTTTATGCCACGTCTTACTCCTTTTAGGTGAAAGAATGATTTTGTAGCTCAAGTAACATAACAACGCTATTACCAAAAATCTGAAATTTTCAATGACCACCATGGACCAAAAATGTAACATCGGTTTACCGGTCTATTTCTTATTTTTCTATAGTGAAAAATGATATACATACATATATGTGTAATGGTCCTGAGCAGAATGAAGCACCAGAACTGCACTCATATCGGTATTGTTTAACTCACCATTAAACATACGAGATTCGATGTCGACACACTTTAGTCTACTGAGAGACCATCGCCTCTATGTTCTTAAATTATATCGCCACACTTTAAGAACTACAACAGGAAACATAAATTCTGTTCTATATAGAAATCAGATTGTTGATAAAGTTAAAGAGAGGATATCAAATAATAAAAACAACAAATCAAGTTGGAGTGTACATAATCTGCTAATAAAGTTAGAGTCATTAAATTGCGCTATAAAGGAAGGGGACTATAATCAAATTAATAAATTCATAACAGAAACTAAAATAGATCCCAATTCAAAATTAATCAAATCTCAAATCAATGCCATTAAAATAAATACAAAACAACCACAACAAGATCCAAAGCTTTTGATGCAATCAAATATTCTAGATAAATATATCAAGATCAAGCAATCGGAGCATTTATTACCTGGCCAACTATCCAAGAAGATTAAAAGAAAACTTCTATTACCTATAGCGCTTGACTGGTATTCTAAAAATAAAATAGATCAAATCCAAAAACAACTAGATAAGGGAATACCTGAAGTATATCTCAGTTATACGAAAGCTGGCCCGAGCACAATCTGGTTTGTCAGATCACCTGTAAATAAACAAAAGGCTCAATCAAGAAAATTAAGTTTCCTTATTTCATCCACCAAAAAAGAAAATCAAGACGTTCTGGATGGTATAGCTGCATGTGAGCTAAATGCTCAATGGGCTCTTTCAGAGGCAGTCTGGGAAGAATATCTTGCTAACGAAAACTTTCCAAGTTTTAACAACGTTAATGAACTTTTATCAAAAGTAGAAAAGATAGAAAAAACAAAACGATTGGTAAGTTCTACTGTCATCACAGAAAATTTACAATATAAGGATGGAATGCCAGTGACAATTATCTCATGGCTATCACCTATAGCTACAGTTATTACTGAACTCAATGAAAGATTGCACGAAAGGGCTGCATCCTTTGTTAAGTTCAAAAAAGAAGTTTTGTTAAAGGACGGACATCTTGAATACTATAAAGAGAAAACAGCAAGTATGTATTCGAAACGTAAGGAAAGATTTAACGTAATGCTGAAAAATGATGTACCCAATGCTCTTACTTTCGAACATGGTCGTAATTTGTATTCAATTTTAGAAAACAACAAATTTTGATATGCTTGAGAGGCTTCTTTTATCGTACATAACAAACAAGAATATAGAAATTAGAATAAGATTTCTTTTTATCTTTCTTTATTAAAAAAATCCTAAGTTATTTATATTTTATGTACATTCACATCAATCTAAATATATTCATATCAGTGGTCAACGAATTAACGTCATTTTCTACAACTTT
The DNA here is from genome assembly GCA_030571355.1 of Maudiozyma serrabonitensis. Classification (NCBI taxonomy): domain Eukaryota; kingdom Fungi; phylum Ascomycota; class Saccharomycetes; order Saccharomycetales; family Saccharomycetaceae; genus Maudiozyma; species Maudiozyma serrabonitensis. The sequence goes on along the minus strand of JAJLXS010000004.1, from coordinate 140,215 downwards.
ATCTTGTAGCAACTCCTCAAAGAGGATCATTCTGCCTGGGTTTTTCTCTTCTCCAGATAATAGTCTTTTCCATGACTCTATTCCACATCTTGGAAATTGACCTAGTTGAGTGATGACAAATTGAGAACAATCAAAGTGATAATCACCACAATAGTTAGATAAATGATTGTTAGACAACGTCTTCGAAATTTCTTTCGAACATAGGGGATATGCACATCTGTTGTTCATACTCCTTTCCCTTAGAAGTACTTCATAGTCAGATACATTGAGCAAAGCTAAGACGCATTTAAAAGTCGTTAGATCGAAACAATACGATTGTGATATGAGAGCGAGAATATTTGAGATAGCGTCATTAGAATTTAGTGTATTGGATGTGATCTGTATCACCTCGTATAAAGAGGACATCTGGTTGCTGCATATATTCCAACTTGATCTTTTATGTTTATTAATGAGGCCCTTTCTTGACCTTTAACTTACTCCCTTAATAACTGAAAAATTATACAAAATTGTGTTGATCTGAGTAATCAAGAAAATAATGACGAAAAAAGAAAAGAGACCCTAATAAAAACAACAGCAACATTATTATTGTTTTAAAAATGAGTTAATGATCTATAAATAGTGGTGAATATTAATTTCAATATAGAAGTCTGTATATTGGTACAAACAGGTTTATATACTATGGAATTTCAATTTCGGGAGAGCATTAGGTATACTATTACTCATTGTAGTGATAACTTCTGCTTTCGATACATCTTTTTTTTTGCTTTTACCCTTGGAAGTCTTAGTAATAAACTGTCCAGATACCCACGGAACTTTATCTTTTGGTTTGAGACCTTGTATATCTACTTCTAAATTAAAATGTTCAATAAAACTTCTTTCGTGTACATTTATGCTGGAATTATATATTAAAAATTCATTTAGGATTGAAACTGTACTCCAATATGAGAATTTCCTGAGACATGCTACCACTAAAGATGTAATCAGTTCTCCATTATGACAATGCATATATATAGGATAGTTTCTCCTATCCACTAGGAACGCAACACATTCGATGACTACATCATACTCTATTGGTACAGGTTTCTTCTTTCTCTTAACTTTCTTCGTCTTATCCTTGGGAAGTTTATCATTACATATTATATGTTTCATCTTAATGTCATTCTCCTTACAAAAGGCAGTCATTGTCTCATCTAATGGTTCCGGTGTCAATGACAGAATATATTTTAATCTTAAACGTTTTAAAAACGGTATATTAATTTCCCTGGGGGATGACCCCCTATATAAGTTTATTTGAACAGTATTGAAGTGCAATGGTGCAACGAGTGACATCGATTTAGTTATTATTGTAATATGTGATGAGAACTGGAATCCTTGGAATAAAGAAGAGTTAATGACGTTATTAGATAATATGATGCAAATAGTCGCTAAAACTTGACGAACACTACACGTATATATGTCCTTATACCAATTAGCAACTTCAGTATTCACCAATAGTGTTAGAAATGTTACTGTCTTATCGATTACATAGTCCACTTTTCCATTTAAACTCTGTTGCCTTTCCAAATCACACTAAAAATATCACCAAATATGAAATTTCATCTCGCACTCGTCCCGAATATTGTTTCGCAACAGAAACCCAAAACGGAAGAAGTGATGGACTGTGAACTTTTAAGTTGAAGAAAGGTTTGATCGTTAAGAAATGGCCATATTGTAGGTTTTCCAGGTGTACTTTTTTTTGAAAACGGTCTATCTGTTATACTAATAATATCAAAATATTGAAACTACAGTTTGACAGATTGAATGAGTCACTAAAAAAACATTAATAGCTCAGTGGTTCAATATTATAAACTTTTGGGTAGCAACGTAACTTGTTCGGATAATCATATATATATAGGTGTACATACATCTATAAAAAATTTAACCATAATACCGTTGAATATTTCTTATTAGAAACAAACTCACACGTATTAATAGATTCTCACTAAAAATTGTGTGACCCAGATTTATATCTTATGGCTTTTTACTATTCTTAGTCAACCAAGTAATGAACAGTAATCTTCATTTTATATTCTTCAACAAATTTACAACCAAGTACAAGACATTAGATGCTCTGATGCTCGTATGAATTAGTTATTGCGATAACCGTATCTTATTTAATCATGACAAAACCAACGTTTGAGAGCTGCATTACTTGAGCATCAACGCAAAATTAAACTCCAACCTAAGGAGCCATCTCAAAATTAGTTGGAAATACTGCCGATATATATATATATATATATATATTCCTGAAGAACTTTTGGCAGTTTTTAAATATTTCATTTGGTAGTTTTACTCTAAACCGCAATAAATTCAAAGCCGAAAAATGATGATACAATAGGAATTCCAGTTCTTAATATAGTTTGAAATATGAGTACGATACATTATTAACTTGAACCCAATAATAAGTTTCCCCATTCATCATCCTTACTTAACGCTTTCCTTTTATTAACTTAAACTGATAGCATCTAAATGCAGATATACTTGTCGCTCTCTACGTGCCTAAACAACTCGCCCGTCATAGACGGAATTTCTATATACTCCAACAAATTTGGCGAACTCTTTCCGCCCTTTTTAAATAACATGACTACTAACAACTAAGAGTAAGTTAAAATGAGGGTTTGGAAGAAGCAGAGAGAGAGAGAGAAAGGTCATGATATAACATTAGATAAATTTTCTAATATTGTTGAGTAACATTAAAACTGAAAGAGCACAATTATGGACTTTTATTACGAACAGCAAACTCCAGTTGAGACGCCATCAGAAGGCACTCCTGTCCCCAAAGATGAAAAGACAAATGAAATATTTTCAAAATTTGAGAATGATTTAAATAGTGCTTACGAAAAGACTGCACAAGGTATTAAAACTATCATGACTGATGATGATAAAGAAGGTATTAATTTAAATATCCCAATGGATGAAGCTACATCTCGAAAGACCCAAGCAATACTTACCTCTATGGATGAAAATCTTGCTAAAGTAGAGAATATAGCCACTTCATACTGGGAAACAGTCAAGAAGCCCGGATTTTGGTCTAATATTACAGATAATTTGGGATCTCAATTCGATAAAGTTGTGCAAATAACATCAGAGTCGTTAGGTACACATTCAAATGAAGAAAATCCAAGCTCCATCAATGGACACACTATTGCAGGTAATAGAACAGAAGCTGAATTAAGTGAACTATCAACCAATAAGGATATATATCTTAACAGTGAAAAGGGTAAAGGTAAATCAATAGATATCGATACAAAAACTGAAGAAATCAGTGAAATTTTGAAATCCAATAAAGAATTAGAAGCATTAATGAACTCACTAGTTCCTCAACAAATTTCTTATGTTGATTTTTGGACCGTATATTTGAATAAAAGGGAAGAAATATTGAAAAGGGAAGAGACCAGAAAGAACATTCTAACCTCAAGTTCTCAAAATAAAAACGAAGAAGAAATAAATTGGGATGATGAAGACGAACACAATGAAAACGATAAAAAGACACCCGAAAAGACAGAAAAATTTATAAAAGTGGAAGAAGCTGGGAACGAAAGCAGTGCATCAACTAAAGATGAATCACTTGTTATTGTCTCAAAGAGTGATATCATCGATGAAGAGAATGAGAATAACGAAGAAAATGATGATGATGAAGAAGATGATGACGATTGGGAATGAGAAATACCGCCATTCACTTTTTTAAGTTATATATAATCTAACGTTCCTAGCTAGATTGTTGGTCTATTCTTGATCATAGATATATAGGAGTATCTAATTTTGTTTGCATTTTGTTTTACTGTAAAAAATATACCAACTTTTGATTTTCACATGTAGTTTGTTTTGAAATATTTTTATATGTTGTAGGTATATAATATTTTTATATGTTGTAGGTATATAATATTTTTAAGGAAGCTATGCAATAAAAATAATGTTCTTGATATTGTTTATAATGGATCCACGCCAATTATACATTATATATTCTATGATAAAATAGTACATAAGCACTGGATGTAATAGGTTCATTATGATTCTTTATTGGCCTAAAAGCTGTATCATCGAAATAATACCAACTATTCTTGATACCCTTATCAACATACGCAGTATAATGTCCACCTTGTAAACTACCAAAATGACATGCAACACCATATAACTTATAATTGAAAGGTGCAACTTGACCTCTAGCAGGTAATTCATCTGTGACACCCGGAGGTAGATTTCCATCGAAGTCATCTGGCCAAAATTTTGTTAGGTCCAATGTGAAGGGGTAGTTTATGAAAGAATTGTTTTTATTCATCCTATTATCGAATCTCTTCAAATGGATAATTAAATTTCTTGGAAGTCTAGTTATTGTCAATTGTTTTGTTGAAGGTTGTTTTTTTTTACAATGTGGACATGACCATTGTTCATCAGTTTCCAAATTTTCGCACTTTGTAAAATCTTGGAAACAATCCAAAATATTACAATTCTTTTTATTAGGAATTGGAACAGATAGAACTGAGAATGGTTGGTAGGTGGTAGAAGTATGGTTACATACTTTGCATTGCAAACGAGACGCATATTGTCCCTGAAATAAATCAACAATGACACTAAAATCAGTAGTCAAATATCTTTCCCATTCTATTGATGATGCAATACGGAAAGATAATTTCTCTCTCAATTCTTCTGCTTGTTTTGATAGTTCTTTCAAAGGTGGATTACCACCACATTGATTTAAATCTTCATGAAGACCATCTAATAAAAACTGACAAAATTCTTGGCAATCTTGTTGGCACATGTCCTTGAAGGTGGAATTTATAGATCCACATGCAAATTTGAATTGATCCGGTCTAACTGGTATTTTCTTTCTTTTTTTCTTAGAACGATCATTTCCAGTTATAATAGTTCCATTATCATGCATTGTATGAACTAGCCTTGCAAAATTCTTTGCCAATACACCCTTAGAACCCAATTTACTATTAAGATTAATATGCTTCTCATACGAATCATTTAAAAATATCTTCGTTAATTCATGTGTTCCAAGAACACATTGAATTATGCAATTCAAATAACAAGAGTTCCCCATATTTTCCAAACCAGTTAAAAAATCTAATTCAGTACCTTTTTGATAAACCGATACATTCTTCAGAACATCCTTTGATGAACTAGTTATTAGATCTTGTTGTTTATAAGGTATGGTTGATGAAAAAGAGGAGCTCGATGGTCTAGCAGGTAACTTGGGGATATCTGGTAAATGTTTCGTTAATGAATAGCCAGAGTGACTGGGAGATGATTGTTTCTGACCCCCTATTACATTGTGATCCAATTTACTTAATGATGTTGTATTTGAGAACATTCCCGATTTAAGTGTAGAACTTCCGTTGAAACTTTGTGAACGGGAATGAAAGGTTGCAACAGGACTCGAATATGGGGAAACACCTCCCCTACCAATCGTATTATTGGAACGACCAGGGCTATAGCTAGTAGAATTATTAGATAAGGAGATCGCTTCCATACTATTACTTAATAATGAAGATGCATCAGGGTAGTCTATCGAACTCGGTTCATTAAGTTGTGACGCACGAGGAGCTGAATAGGATAAATATGATGAATTCTGGGTGTACGATAGTGGCGATTGATTATCATGGATGGATAGCGGTGGGGCTGAAATTGTCTGTCCACTACCTCCTGAGTTAACCGAACTTCCCGAGGAACTTCTAAAATTAGTAAATAATCTTTTAAAACTAGATGTTCTCTGTGGACCTTTATTTAGTTTCTCTTCTCGCGAATGTTGTTGATCATGCATAGCATATTCTCCACCTGTTGATATTGGGGAATTGGACAGCATATGTTGAATAGAATTATTAGTATCTTGCTGTGATATATTTAATGTTGTTTTTGGGAATGCTTGTAAATTTAAACGAGATGTGTTTCCATTAATATAAATGGCATTATCATCAACATCATCTAATTTTTGATTTTTTATAGCTGTTCGTGTATCGGTTTTTCCACCAGCCTGAATCCACTTCTGAATACCATCTTGTAATGTGAATATTTTAGTATTTTCTAAAGGTTTATCAAATGATTTATTTATGAGCATATTTTGTAATATGGTTTGTTTTTGTTTTCCAAATCCATCTCCATAACTCTCATCAGTGTATAATACAATAAATTTAAATTTATCCCTTTTTTGAAATAATTTTATTTCTTCATTTGGACTAGTGATAAGAGATTTTCTTTCAAGTTCATAATCCGAGTATGATTCTTTAAAGGAAACAGGTTCAACACAAATGATATTATCAAACGAGATGTGACATTTATTAAATTCTGGTCTGGGCCGTATATCTATCAATAAAGTAGAAGATTTGTTATTTGTCAGCAATATCCCCAGTTGTTTTACTGTAAGTATATCACTGAATCCTTTTGTAACTTCTTTTTCTATATTTACATCATTCGAAGGTACACTTTCTTCTAATATTGAATTGGGTTTTGTATGTTTTTTAATGAATAATTTTATTTTGGCAATACTATCATCTTGTACTAAAGTATTTACCAAAGTGTTATAGATTTCGATAATTTCTTTATTTTTAGTTTGTTTAATGGTATGTAAATCCTTTTCATTTTTAATTTTAATAAATGATGGTAAATTTGGTATTCTAATCAATATTGTAATATGAATAATCTTATAATAAATATATGCCGATTCAAATATTTTAAATATTTTTAACTTTTCTTGAGTATTTACATTTGAAATATTATCAGGGTTAGTAAATAAACCCAATTTTTTAATCCGTTTGCATTCATCTTTATAATTCGAGAGTGTATCAATACATTCTTGAAGAACTGCTTTTAAATCATTTGATTTACCACTATCATTTGATTTATTATTTTTTGATATAAATGTCCCAGCTATTTCAGATAATCGTACTATTGATGTACAATATATTTCATCGTTTTTCATTGTAGTCATCTTTTTTTTAAAATTTAATATTCTTCTTGATCTATTTGTTTGAAGGTTATAGTTTTGATTTGGTTTTAATGTGAACTATTAATTTGTATGCCAAAAGAACCTCTCGAGATATGAATTATTTTTTTAAATTAAAAAAGGGGACAAATAATTGATAAAAGCTATGTTGTTTCGACCAAAAATCTTTTTAATTTTATATGTAACTTATTCTAATAATGCTTATACGGAACAAAATGGTTAAAATACTTTATTTTTGCCTCTAAGTCACGATATTATTATAGGAGTTATGTTTGAAATCGACTAATAAAGCTGAGATCTATATATATACGTGTGTATAATATTATATGATCTTACAAATATGAAGTGAAGAACGACCGTATAAAGTTCAGTAATTTCATGTATTAGTAACTAGACTACTATGAGTAAGAAAAAAACTACACGATTTTTTTTTTCTATTCTAGTCTATAATATTCTTGGACTCTTTGTAAAAATGTACACCTGAGGGTTGATTAAGTTTTTAACACATTTATTATTATTGTAAATAGAATTATTTGTCATTAATATCTCTTTTCTTCTATAATTTAATATGCGCCGAATATGCAAGAATATAGTGTGGGACAAAGCGAGCCTTACAAAACAATACTTTATATCGAAGTTTGTACGGGAGTTTCTGTCCTCATCCCGTTCAAGTCCGGGTAAATATTTACACCCACACAAAATTAAAAACTCCATTGGAACATTGCATGTAATGTACTTTTAGTCTCATTGCAAAAGTGATAGTCAACGAGTTTGATACCTTAGAAAGGCCAACTCAAACTGTAATTTTTGATTAGAATAAATTAAACTTATTGAATTTTATTTGTTATTGTTTTTATTTTAAATAGTATGAATATATAAGTATAGATAATTGTTGTGTACAGCTAGTTCTATCTTGTTTTTCTATGTTTTGTTTGATGTTCTAATTGTTAAACCCAGTTATTGGATCAAAAAGACTACTAAAAATTTTATTAAGATTAATAGACACCATCGTCCGGTCTATTTTGTTCAATTCTTGCATTTTCACCTTTTTGTTGCAATTCTTCCATTGATGGTTTTCTAATACCAGAATGACCACCATGTTCTAATTTTTCTAATTTTTTCTTGTTTGCATCGAATTTTCTTTGCTCTTTAACATCTTCAGCATCTGGATGTTTCATTCTATGATCCTTAGCACAATTCCTAGTACTAGACATCATACGGACCACATTGTATCGTGTAGAAACTATAACCGGTCTTAAGCTCATTGAATTTCTTACTAATGATGAAACCAACATTTTTTTGTATATTTTTATTTATTTAGGGGTGGTATGTTCTTATACTTTTTAAGGAAATTTAATACAAATATTATCACTTGAAAGGTAGTAATGAATATTTTAGTACTGATTTTTTTAAAAGAAAATATTTAATAAATTGCGATATTAGAAAATTTAAATAGAATCAAGTATTACAACCCAAATAATGTTCTCACTTTATATAGAAATACATTTATTTTTATTTTTTATGAAGTTTCTGTTGAGAAATGATTTTATTAAATGCTCATTATTGAACTGTTTCATCCATAGTTTACTCTCAGCCAATGTCTCTGCTGCTCCTCTTTGTACGTATCCTTATTTTCTTTTTCTACTTCTCTCTTAGATATTTACAATGGTTAAATTAACCATAGTATGAATATTACAAAAAATTAACGAGGATCAGATGAGAGACAGACATATAATGTCATTTAATCATCTCGCTTCTCTCCCTGTGGGATCCTTTTTAGAAGAAGGGAAAGGGATAAAGAGTTCTGGGTAAAAAGATAATTAATACCCTTAAATTAGGTACATTCTTTCTTTCTATAAAAAAATAAAAAAGAACAGAATCCCGGAGTAAAAATACAGAGAGAGTCTTAAATATTCTAATTTATCCCCTAAGACCCTCACATCTTCACATCGTTAAAAATTACTTAATTATTTGGTAAGCAAACAATCCATCCACATTTTGCCTCTATTTGACGTGAGAAGAACCGTTGATGGATGTCTTTTCTATTTTTTTTTTTTTTTGATAGTCAACATCGCAGGAAAATGTCTAATACGTTGCCTGTCCCACATTTTAATTACTGTTTAAGTCTCCTTACTTTATTCAATGTAGACCATGTATTTCGATGGCATACACCCCTGAGAATAAGACGAGTAGTTTTGTGGGGAAAAAGGTGACACGAACCATCAGATAATTGTATTTCATGGAATAAGTCTTCTCCTTTTAGTGAAAATTTTCACTATTCGCAAGAAACAGTAAACTGCAAAAGATCTAAAAACATTAGATTAACGCAACAATTAGTAATATTATGTCGTCGTGTGTTATTTCAATAATTATAGTCGGTAATGGATACACGTACCCACGTTTGATAAATTAATTCTATTGCGTAAAGACTATATTTACATTTGTATGAATATCCACACACTTTATCAAAAATACGTTTATTTATTTTAAAAGGAAGCTCTGTCTATTGATCAAATTGAATAATATTACATACATAACTTACATCGTATATTCAGGTGATAACTCCTTTAAAAATTATGAATGTATGCATGTTCTTATCTTGTTTATATTTTTTTCATTATTTTATTCACCAGTTAGATATATTATCTAATTGAGTGAACCAAAACAGACGAAAGAAGATTACATGATATATGTTACAAAATAAAATAAAATAAAATAATTCCTTATTCTTATTATTATAAATCATCAAAATGAAACCTTTTATTTTCCTTTAAGCTTCATATTCTTCCTTTACCAATTCTCTTTCCATATCAATCCATTTAGAACGAGCAAAATCTGGATCTTTACTAACATTTGTATTTTCAGCAATAACTTTAAAACCAACTCTTTCATAAAATGGAATTAAATATTCATGAACAATAATTACAATCTTACTACCAACTTCTTGATTACTCAATTTTTGAATATAATCTGTAAGCATTAAAGTGGCTAAATTTTTCTTTTGAAATTTTGGATCAATAACAACTGAATGAATTGCAATTGTACCACTAGCTTCATCATTAACCAATTTCATACTGTCTAAAGTAATATAACTTGAAGAAATTTTTGTACCAAGAATATGACCAATTAATGTTTCACTCTTAACTTCCTTAGTATCTTCATCAAAATCTCTAATGAATAAACCTGAACATAATTCTGGACAACTCTTTAATCTAAAATCAATTGTAGCACTTGATGCTCTTTCATTTGGTGGGAAACAAACAGCTTCAAGTTTTGAAACTTCATCCTCATCCTCGACAATCAGTGGTCTGATGTACATATGTAATGGTAAAGTAGCAGATGTAGCGTTAGACATTTTATTTTTGTTTTATTTGTTATTCCTTTTTTAAGATTTATCAATAAAAAACAGTCGCAAGTAAATTAAATTTTTAAAGAAAAAGTTCAATTGTATGATTATCTATGTTTCTTACTCCAGTGTCGGATTAATCAATTAAATAGACCAAAGAGGGAACGTAATTATATCTGGATCTGTTTTTGAAAACTTTCGAGGGTTTTATATACGTATGCTTTTAAAATCAATGATTGAATTTCAAACCTTTTTTTATTTTTTTGGAATTTAATTCTTATTTCATCGTCTGCCCAGTCGTATTTCGTGATGAAAATTTGGACCTAACATAAGTCGGCAGTACGTTACAATTTGTTTGTTTGTTTTCCTTAGTAACTGTAAAAAAGACATGGCCAAAAAAACAAAACAAAAAAAAAAGCACAAGTAGTGCGGAAAGAATATTAACTAATTTCTAAGGTGAGGCTAAGATAAATTAAATTAAAATTCCATCGGAATCTCTTCAAAAATAATATCAAGGTATTAAACTACAATTGACACTTTTTTCCCTATGTATACCTATCAATAATATGACATAGAGTTGAGTAATTGCATTGGAATATTAAGTAAAACAAGATGGATGGTATCAAATAGTACTCTTTATGGTTTTCTAGAAGATTCCATCAATAGTGAAAGCATCTATTTCTTATTAAGCATTGAAGGATTATGTCAAATATCCTATAAATGATTATGACAATCTTCCTAATTATTATGTAATGTTTTCTTCTTCTTATTTAGTCTCTTGTTATTAAGAATAATTATATGCTACAAAAAATATGAATTTTATTTATTTATTTATTTCTAATGTTGTTTCAAAACACTTTATGCTAATGGATCGAAAAACCATTCGATCTTTGTCCCTTTGAAGACTCTCATCCCCATTGTTCTTGCCTCATTATTATCATCAGGCATTTTACCAAATCTTAAATCTAACCAAGGCTTTAATACTCTAGGTTGTAAAACAAAATTGTTTATTACAATAAAACTTGTAATAGAATATAATAAACCAATGAATAAATCAAATCTATAATGATGATCCAAATACATTGTTGCCCACCATTGTAATATGATAAATGATGATATTAATAATTTAGCAACCAACCCAGTATTAAAAATTCTAAAATACCATCTATTGGTAAATTCTGTATCGTCGGTATACAAAGATAATAATTGAGAAGATTCTTTATCTGTTGCTTCTAAATCAATATCGGAATAATCTTCATCAGAATCTGCCAAATCAGACATACTACTACTATTAGATGGGGTTACACTTTCATCTCTAGAAGTCTTTGAATTAATTTCATCGGAATCATTTTCTTCATCATCAGTTGATCCAACCATTTGAGTACCATTTCTTAATCTATTACTTGTAGATTGTGATCTATTTGATGCAAATCTATGTTTAAATGAACTTGCTCTAGTAATAATAAATAAGAAACATTGGAAAGCAATTGCAGAATGTAAAGATGGTACAGCACCAAAAACAATTGGTGATAAATGAAACCCATTGGTATTTAAATGAGTACCTAAATGATTATCAACTCTAATCAAACCAGCTGCAAAACCTTCTTGTGTATAATTAACATGTTCTGTATCATGAATACCATATAAATGAGTAAACCAAGGCGATGCAGTTGGAAATAATAAATGAGTGAAAACACCACAAATATTTTGTAAACCTAATGCAAATGAAAAACATTTAACTGTACCAGCTGGATGAAATACATAAAGATAAACAGCAGTTAAAATTGGTACAGTAACATGTAAAATAACATAAGAAAACCATGCAATAATATCTTTAGTCTTTGTAAAATTTTCAATATTTTGTGAACTAAAGGTATGGTCTAAATTTAATATAATAAATGCAAAAAATGGAATCAAAAACGGCATAGCTAACAATCTAAATCTACGAGTATTTTTTTTATTTTCAAAATGGAAAATATGATCATACCATTCAATAATATTATATTTTAATGATTTAATATGATATAAATAATACCATATGGATAGAGGAATAATTAATAAACCAAATACACAAAATGCAAAAGCTGTAGCAAATGAAATTTTTGTTAATTGATAAGAATCATGATATTGTGATTGTAATTCACCAAACCAATCACCAAATAAGAAAGCATCTGAAATAAATGCAATTTTACTATGAATTGTTGGTCTAATATCTAATGGAATCATACCAGCATGATGAAAAATTGATAACCATATTACTACAGGTAAAAAATTTATGAAAAAATTTAATGGTAGTGTAAATATATTTCTTTTATTTAAACCTGATTTAATAATTCTTATAAGTAGGTTAAAAAACCCTAAAAACGCTGACTGTATCATCATAACTTTAATGTATTTTATCAAAAGAACAACAACTTGAATATATGTTGTTAATAACCGTTTTTCCCAATAAACCAAATATAACCTAAATTAAAAAAAATAATTTGAAATAACAAATGTTAGAATAAAACGAATGAAAAAAATGCAATTTGTAATAAAAACGAATGAAAGTACTTGTCTATTCTGATTTTGTTTTCAATTCTTGTTCAAATGAAGTTCGATATATTATTTATTTTGAATAGGAAAAACTGTAACGATTTCAGTTTAGTCAAAAAAGAATAACAATATGTTAATGTATATAAAAATGAAAGGGTGCAACAGTAAACAACCTTTAAAAATCAAAGAATTAAAAAATATTTAGACAGAATTTATTTATATATATCAATTAAAAATAAAATAAAAGAAACAAACAAGAAAAAGTTTTTGTAAGGCGCAGTTTCAATGAATCAACGTTTGTAATAGCGATAAATCAGTATGATACATATATATATATATATATATATATAAATATAAATTTAGCAAGGAATTATTGAAGTGTATTTACAATTGACAAAGTATGTAGGCAGGAAAGCAAGATCAATATCACCGATTATATTCTCTAATTTCAAAATTTTCACTAACTAAAATGAAAGGAAAAAATTGAAATCAAAGATAAATTAGTGAAAAAGTAGCGTTGTTTAGCTATATTTTATTTTGATGTTATTAAAATTCTAGTTATTTTCGTTACATTCATTTCTTTTCACAGCCATCGCATAAAATTTTCACCGTAAAATAAAATTTACGGTGAAAAAAATATTGGTCCCACTATGGCTTAACACTCAAAAAAAAATTATTTCATCTTGTTAGATAAAATGACGAAGCAAAAAAATGACAAAAGAGTATTGTACGTAGGAAATACCAAGAAATTATTTTGTAAACAATACAAAAAAAAAAATAACATTTAACATAATCGAGAGTTTGCTTTAGCAAGGGGATAAATAATAGTACGTGGATGTTACTATGTGAGAGAGTGACGGATATAACGAATTTTTTTTCTTTTTCATTATCATAATCCTCCTTTATTGTTTGTACGGGAAAATTATAGAATCTGAAAAACATATCGTGTATATATATTTTGTCTTCCGTTACAACCCCGGAAGGACTCAAAATAATAACAAAGAAAGGATACGCGAACTTTTTTTGTTTATTTTGTTTATTTTGTTTTTGTTTGGATTTTAATTTGAGGAGGGGCGTAATTAAGATGGGGAGGAAAGAATGAAAGAAGGGTGACAAATCCGAGTATGTCACGGGTAAGTAGTCACCGCAGCAATTCCAAATAAACACGGTAGGATGAAATTTGTTGGAAAAAAAAAGAAATACGTTACTCATTTCTTTTTTTTGTTGCATTCCCAGAAGTTTTCCGTGGAATGTTAAAAAACAAGAAGAAACAAAAGAGGCGTACATCATCATTAGCATTATGAATTTTACTTAACGGCAATTTACTGAGGGATGAGAGAAGGGATAGTAGTGAAGAAGACAATTAGTTTTGCTTTTTTTTTTGATTGACAGAAGCCTGCCAGGATTGTCTCAAAATTTAATTGAAAATAAGTTGCTTTAGTATATTTAAGCAAAAAAGAATTTATGACAAATAAGGAGCATCAGAGAAATGGAGGGAGAGAAAAATATTTGAGTTTTTGTTTCATGAGAACATAGGTTAAAACCTCCTGTGATTGTTATTTACTTTTGAATTTTTTTTTTTGTCTTACTTCTTCGCTCCCACAATATTGCCTTATCTTTTAATTGTTTTCAAATATTGTAATGCTTTTAAACTTATCGCTAAAAATACTGTATAGCTGCCAAGATACTGCAAGGGTAGTTGATCCCCATATTTTGATGTCATAAAGTTTTTGTGCAGCCTTTTCATTTTCATTGTTGCGTAACGTTGCAATCCTTGTTATTTGCCTGTAGGAAAATGGGGAGGGAGCTTAGTTGAAATTTCAATCTCCCTTCATACAAGGAGAACGGCTTTAGGATTTAGAAAGGACATTTAGCCATTCCAGGGAGTAAATTATTTTTTTCAACCCATTTGATAAGAAGAAAAGTATTTACAAAATTACGGAGGTTGAAAAAAAATTTTTTTTTGTTATGCAAAATTTTCCCCGGATTGATTTAATCCTATAATTTTTCTTTTAATACAAAGCGAGATCAACTGATTTTAACTATGTTAAAAGAATGTATCTATTAATAATTAAGCGAGTTCAGCAAGTAAAAAAAAAAGGATGATGTTGTTGCCCCACCAAAAAAATGGTCAGATTTAATTTTCACTTCATTCGTTAAAAGAGATAATATTGTATGGTTATTTCTATAAGTTACAATTTATATATGACATTTAACAGCCTTTTTTATTTATTTTAATAAATTATTTGTCCAGGTCTTCTTTAGACAACCTTGCTCATGAACGTAACACTTAACATAATTTTCATTTTTATTTTGTTGAGATTGATATATTCCGAGGAACCGGGAAGTTAGTGTGTAATTTTTCATTTTTAACGGATTAGTTTCCTCGGCAAGTGTAGACCGCGGAATTGTTCTACTTATCTTATGAAATCAGGTAGTTGCTGTAATTTTTCAACTACTCTGCATAATTTTTCTTATGAAAGAACTTTTGAAGCAATACGCCAAAATTGTACTTACATTTCTTAGAAAACACTACCAGTTAAAATTAATTTGACTACTTCATATTTTTTTACCCCGCTATAAATTTTGGTTAATGATAAAATGGATTGCATACAAAAGAGAAATAAAGATGTATGGTGTTATTATTATTATTATTATTATTTTGGGCAGACTGGCCGAGATTCCTCGGATGGCATAGGTTATAGCCACTAAGTATATATTGCTTTGTATCATGTGTGTCAGATACCGGATATTAACCTTACAGCCGTGTACCAAAGATTAGACAGCATGATTCTTGATTTCTTATTGCTGTTGCCCCCACTATCAATCATTCAAATTTCTACAATTTACTTCGAGTTTTATCACAAATTGAATCTTATTTAATATTTTTTAATCGACATTATCGGAATCAATATGGTATACAAAAGCAAGCGCTACAATATATTAAGTCATGGCATATTCCACCGTTAGTTTGACTTAACATTTTTAAGTCTATCGTCATCATAACTTCATCCTAAACCACATATACTGACTGAACTTCAAACAATTATTCGTTTGAATTCAGATAATTTTAACTATCCGAGTTAAGAATACATCTCTCGTTTTGTATAACAATCCCGGGCTAAACTCGGGACAACGCTTTCTATACCTATGCATTCCCTAATTTTTATATAAATAATTTTAAAGGATACTGTGCCTTGTTCAGCCTTTTTTATTTATATTTTAAACGATCGATCGACCCACATGAAATAGATAAAAATTAGGGGAATTACGAGCGAGATCAATGAAGAAATATACGTATATACAAAAAACACGAAAAACACACACATAGTATGCAGTTTCTCAAATCTTAAATGTCTATAACATATAGTCATATAAACGTAGTATGAAGCTTATATTTCGTTCAAATTCTTTGTTGACATACGCGAAGTGTATATTTTAAAGTATTGCTAATTTAGAATTATATATATGTACATTTATCTATTCACATAGTAAATTCAATTCTTTGTACTAGTGGAAAATTAAATAGTAGAAAAGAGCTTTGGCTTGCATTTTACTTCGAAAATGGAAGGTCAGCGCGGCGTAAAATAGAAAGAATATGGTTTTCACCAAATAAAAAAAAAATACTGGAAAAAAAAATAAAAAAACAAAAAATTGTAAAAAATATTACACTTAAAGTAAACAAACAAATATCTCCAGCCTTATTTTTTTTTAACTTCTCCACATTTTTGAGCAGAGGAATACAAGAGCTAAAACATACATAACAAATAGTCATCTTTAAGAAAATATAATAATACCCATTATAATGAGTAGCATAATGACACCTGGTGTTACCAATTCTGGAGTTCCTCAAAACAGTACCACTACAAATAATAATAATACTAATAGTGATGTTTTACAAATAGATCCAAATCAAATTATATCAGTAGATGAACAAATTCAATATAAGATTCAATTATTATTACATATAAATAGCGTACTTTTAGCAAGAGTAATTCATATGACAAATCCATTCTTTAAAGATAAAAAAATTGAACCAAATTCACCTTCTGTATTACCTGAAAGCATTCAATTATTAGTATCACAAAATTTGAAAAGAGTTCATGCTAATTTACAATGTATATCACAAATTAATCAAGGTTATATAAGGTCAAAACCTGTAATATCAGATCCACCAATGATACCACAACAACCACAACAAAACAATGATATTTTAGCTAAATTATACTTATTAATGTCAAGAGTCTTTGAATTTTGGTAAATAAATTATAGTCATAATAATAACTATTGGTCAACAGTATACAAAAAGAAAAACAAATATGTATATATTTGAAAAGAATGGTGTGATAAACCTTTGCATGGTTGGAAGGAGAGAGCAACGATTGCTTATCTATTATACTTAACTGACGTATTCGATGACGGAATCTGTAAATGGTGGAAAATACTCTATATCTAACATATCTGTCAGTATACTAATGTTTTCATTCTTTTATCCACCACTAATAAATTAATACCAGGCACCACCATCTTTCGTAAATAGGTGAAGAATTTGTAATATTAAAAAGTAACAATAACGCATTAAAATATATATACAACCTATATATTAAGAAGAAAAATGAAAAGAAATTAATGCAAGAGAGTACGCATAATTAATGTCTGAATATATATTTCGCATAGCTTAAACAGAATACTATTCTCCTCAAAGATGTATATATATATGGTACATATTAGTTGATGAAAATAAAAACTACGTCATTTTTCTTACTATTTTTAATTACATGACGATATATTGATAAGAACTGGAAAGACAAATAGGCGCACGACAGTAAGAACAAGTATTCAGTTTTATTTCTGAGAATAATTGAACGAATAGTGATCTCTAGTAGAACAAAATTTAAATTAATAACATTCAACTAAAACTTCATTTATCCATAGTTCAATCCATAGCCTGGTGTTAAAAGTGACCCATTAGTTCAATCATCTCTTAGAAATATTTGAACTAAACTAATATATATTTATTAATGTTATACTCCTCCTCTTCGTCTATTATGATATCCCCTCATAGTACTGGTAGAGAAATCTAATTTGTATGGACATAAATATATAGTTGGACCCCTTTTACCGCTAATTGATTAATTTCTTAACCAAAAAAACAAAATCTCTATTCATTGTGAGGGCGGTGGATCCGCTAAATCTATATCGGTTTTGAATATTGAATAGTGCGTAGAAGATTATTTATTCCCTTTGAAAATAATGTCTCAGGCAAAGCAAAAAAAACAACAACCGTGAGGAAGAGAAAAACTGATACTAAAAATTAAGGAAAGGGATGGGAACCGGAGCAAGACAAGGAGATACACTCAGATATTGATATCAGTTAATATAATAGAGATATTGAAGGTAAATTTATATATATATAGATATTTAAATATTGTCTGTATAATATACAATTATATTTTATTCCTTTGTTTAAGAACGTTATATTAAATTAAAACAAACGGAGCTAGTGAGATAAAATTTTATTCGAATCGTACTCGTATATTAAAGTAAATTAAAAGATATCATAATAAGTTTTATTTTTTTTAATTGACTTTCTATAATACCTGAAAAGTAAAGGTATAACAAAGTATTTTACTAGTAAACGAAAAATACAAACAAACTGAAACATTTTCACTACCTAATATTACTATTGAACTATTGTTTTTTTCTATATTTTAGTTTGTAATAATGGGTGCTAAAAAACAAAGAATTATCAATTGTGTTTCACAGTTGCCATATAAAATTACATTAGATGAATCTTCAGATGAATGGATAATTAATCCAGCTACTGGTAATAGTGCTTTATACTCATCATTAGATTATTTACAAGATTCTGATGAATATGAACAAATTGTTGTTGGATGGACAGGTGAAATTTCAAAAAAAAATCTTACAAAGGCTGAATTATTAAAGAGACAATTAAAAGATGAAAAATTAGCATCAAATATTTCTAAAGATAATAAAAATGAATCATCATCTTCAAATAATGATGAAAATAATACTGCTAATGGTCATGCTAATGGCTCAGATGAAGATAAATTATATGTTACAAATGAACAAATGGATAATTTAAAAACTAAAATTAATAAAAATTATAATCCTGTTTGGTTATTAAGAAGTAGAAATCAAAGTAGATGGAGAAATTATGCAGAAAATATTATTTGGCCACTATTTCACTATATTTTAAATCCATCTACTGAAGTAGATTTAGATTCTGATGGATCGGATGCAAACAACTCGTGGTATGATTATGTAAAATTTAATGAAGCTTATGCAATGAAAATTGGTGAAATATATCAACCAGGTGATATTATTTGGATTCATGATTATTATTTATTATTACTTCCACAATTATTAAGGATGAAATTTAGTTCAGAATCTGGAAATAATTTAGTGATTGGTTATTTCCACCATGCCCCATGGCCAAGTTATGAATATTTCCGTTGTTTACCAAGAAGAAAAGAAATTTTGGATGGTTTAGTAGGTGCTGATAGACTTTCTTTCCAAAATGAACAATTCAGTAGACATTTTGTATCAAGTTGTAAAAGATTATTAGATTCTACTTCTAAGAAAGTTAAAAATGATAGAGGTAAAGATCAATACAATATGTCAGTCTATGGTGGTGACCTAATTGTAGATTCATCTCCAATTGGTGTTGATACTGATAAAATTGTAGCCGAAGCATTTGCACCAGATGTCGATGCTAAAGTAGATGCGATTAGACAAGCTTATCAAGGGAAAAAAATTATTATCGGAAGAGATCGTTTTGATCCAGTTCGTGGTATTATTCAAAAATTGAGAGCATTTGAGACATTTCTAGCAATGTATCCAGAATGGAGAGAACAAGTTGTCTTAATTCAAGTTAGTTCTCCAACTATGAATAGAGATTCTCCACAAAATATCAGATTAGAACAACAAGTGAATGAATTAGTAAATTCTATTAATTCTCAATACGGTAATTTAAATTTTGCTCCCGTCCAACATTATTATATGAGAATTCCAAAGGATGTGTATTTTTCTTTATTGAGAGCTGCTAATCTATGTTTAATCACTAGTGTTAGAGATGGTATGAATACAACTGCTTTGGAATATGTCACAATCAAATCTCATGATTCAAATTCATCGTGTTATGGTATGCCATTAATATTAAGTGAATTTAGTGGTAGTAGTTCTGTTCTTAAGGATGCGATTATTGTTAATCCATGGGATTCAGTCGCTGTTGCAAAATCTATTAACAATGCATTCAATTTAACTAAATCTCAAAGAGAGACTTTACAAGAAAAGACATGGAGTGAAGTACCATCCATTAAATCATGGACTGATATGTATTTGGATCAAATGGTCGAAGTCAGTAAACAATCTGAGTCACAAGATCGTAAGAAGACACCAGCATTAAATAGACCTGTCTTATTAGAAAATTACAAAAGCGCCAATCGTCGTTTATTCTTATTTGATTATGATGGTACATTGACACCAATTGTTAAGGATCCTGCTGCTGCAATTCCAACGGCAAGATTATATACAATCATGGAAAAATTATCTCAAGATCCAAAGAATCAAATTTGGATTATTTCAGGGCGTGATCAAGTATTTTTAAATAAATGGTGGGGTTCTAAGAATAAACAGATTGGTTTAAGTGCCGAACATGGTTGTTTTGTTAAAGATATTAGTACACCTGAGTGGGTTAATTTGGCTAAGAAATTTGATATGTCATGGCAAGTACGTGTTAATAAAGTTATGGAAGATTTAACAAATAAGACTCCAGGTTCATTTATTGAACGTAAAGAAGTTGCATTAACATGGCATTATAGGGCAACAGTTCCTGAATTAGGTGATTATAATGCAGCAGAGTTAAAGAAACAATTATTAGAATTTACCGAAGATTTTGATTTAGATGTTATGGAAGGCAAAAAAAATATTGAGGTACGTCCAAAATTTGTTAATAAAGGTGAAATTGTTAAGAGACTTGTATGGCATAAATATGGTACACCACAAGATTTATTAAAACCATTAGATCAGAAATTACCAATTGACGAAATGCCAGATTTTATTTTATGTCTTGGTGATGATTTTACAGATGAAGATATGTTTAGACAATTAAATTCGATTGAAACATGTTGGAATGAAGAATATAGTGATAAACGTAATAAATGGGGTAATTTTGGATTTTATCCTGTAACAGTTGGATCAGCTGCAAAAGTTACTGTAGCAAAAGCTCATCTTACAGATCCACAACAAGTGTTAGATACATTAGGTTTACTTGTTGGTAATGTTTCATTATTTCAAAGTGCAGGTACAGTTGATCTTGATACAAGAGGTCATGTTAAGGATAGTTTAAGTAGTAAAAAATCTCAAGCTGCTTCTGTTGCATACACTTTAAAGAGAACAGGATCTTCAACAAGTATCAATAAGAAATAAAACTAATACTAATTGTGGAAAATGAAACAAACAATATCCTCTTCATCTAGCAAAAAAATATATATATATATATATTTGTATATAAATTTACCAGTAATCAATGTTTATGCGAA
This sequence comes from Maudiozyma serrabonitensis, assembly GCA_030571355.1. Classification (NCBI taxonomy): domain Eukaryota; kingdom Fungi; phylum Ascomycota; class Saccharomycetes; order Saccharomycetales; family Saccharomycetaceae; genus Maudiozyma; species Maudiozyma serrabonitensis. Next base: position 118,782 of record JAJLXS010000004.1, on the reverse strand, counting down.
CTTTTTTTTTATTGTAATGAGCTAGGCAAGATAATAATATAAGCATTTCTTTTTTGCTTACGCGCTCAAGATTAATATTTTCAAAATAAGCACCATATAAGTAAGAAAAAAAAACAGATAACATCAAACATAGATAAAGAAAGAAAAGGAATAGAAGAGAGATAGGGAAAGAGAGAGTAAACTTCGAGAACCATATGAATGAATCTACTTAGGGGTTTTAAACAAAAAGAAGAAAAATAGTTGAAAGAAGTATGTCATTTGGAGTTCCTTTATCACAATTAATTGTAGAGAAACCTGAACCATTAACCACAGGAACTTCAAAATTCGATGAGTTATTAGGCGGAGGATTTCAAAGTGGTAATATATATGAAATTTATGGACCACCTGGGGTTGGTAAGACTCGCTTTGGTATTAATCTAATTAAAAATTCTTTAAAACGATCAGATGAGGATTCAATATTATGGATTGAAACATTTATACCATTACCAAGTAATTTAATATCAAATGAATTTAATAAGAATGTTTTTAATGTAAAAATATCAAAATTTACAGAATTATTAGTATTTTTCACAAAATTAATTTCAACCAATAAATTTAAATTAATTATAATTGATGGATTTTCACAATTATTAGTCAATCATTTAAATTCATTGATTACAAGAGATAAATCATCAATAAATCAAGGAAATTCAAATAAATTAAATATTCATGGATTAAAATGTCGAGATTTAATTCTTCTATTTAGTACAATGACAAAATATGCAAATAAACATAATAGTATAATAATATTACTTAACAATTGTATGAATACATCATATCAAACAGGGTTATTGACTTCAAGTAATAGTACTAGTAATAATGATTTTTATGAAAATACGTTTGAAGTAATTGGAGATGGTAGTAATTTTTTTGTATCCTCTACTATTACCAATAATTTAAATGAAAATAATTCATTATTTAATAGAAATAATAGTAGTATTGGTAAGAGAAATGTTCAAATGTTAAAGAGTGCATTAATTGCGAACTCTGGAATGGGTTCAAAGGATTCAAAATGGGAGATTTTTTTAAGGGCAAGAATTGCATTACTTTGGGATTGGAGTCATCGACAGCAAGAAGATTCTAATATTAGTTCAACAAAGAAATCTAAAATTCCGAAAAGGACAAGAGTGGCAGTAATATATGATGATCTAGACTCAAGGGATAATAAGATTAATAAACCAATTGGGCATATTATTGAATTACCAATTAATTGGGAAAATAACGATAATAGCACCATAAGTAATTCAATGATTAATCCATCTATTAGTACTGATATAGATTCAATACCTAGAGGTCAATGTACACAATTATCACTGTCATCATCATCATCATCATCAATTTTATTAACAGAAACTCAAAATAATAGTAATGATGATGACATAGTAGGAGATAGTGAAGATGAAAGTAATCATAATATTCTAATTTGATTAGTCCCCAATACGGATACTCTTGCATAGAATGGTTACCACTCATGGAATATCATTACCAGATCAGGATATATGGAAACACCTATAAATATCCTAAATAGGAAATAAGTGTTATAGTAATTTTCTTGTTATTTTAATTGGACTACGTATATATCTGTGCATTATCAAGGAAGCAAGAAGAAAAAGAAAAAGAAAATTTTAAAGGTTATCCTCATTTTTTTTCTCTGCGCATTCACGGAGCAGTAAGGGATTAGTTTGTTTAGCGCTGGCATTTATGCAGAACAAAATAAATTTATCGAGTAAGATAAAAAGGACAACAAAAAAATTAATTTTTATATTGTGTGTGTAAATGACGTATTTATTAATTAATGACAGAGACACAATGGACAAAAAGAATAAATATTCACCCTCAGTGTGCCCCCTGTTGAAAGTATATTGTTCTTCGAAGGAGTACGGAGTGTGATTTAGGTTGACTGACCAGCCCTAAGCTATTTCCTATTGTGGTAAAAATACTGGATATATAGTTATAATTATATTTTTATATATATAATTTTTGTAATGTTGTTTCTTTTTTCTTTTATTTTTTCCTTCAAAAATTTGTTTTTCGTGCTGCTTTATCTGTGTCTCTGAACTATTTTTAAACGTAGCGGGAAAAGTAAGTGATATTTGTCTTCCTTTGACAAAGATGAGGGGACCTACGGACATATCTTAGTGTAAGAGAGAGAAACAGATATATTACAATGACTCTATGAGGGTGAGCACTAATCAAATAACCATATATTTTAAAAAAGATAAAATCTTTCTCAATGTCTAGGCAGTTTACTGAGTAAAGATAATATAATTATTAAAGTGTGTGTGTATGTGTGTCCCTCATATCCCCTCGACTTCAAAGATTACTAAACCAGTTCAACTGATCAAAATCAACGAAAAAACATCATTTTATGCTGTGTCGCAATTTTATTAGTGGCTTTCCGTACTGGAAAAGTCTTTTCTTTTGAATTTATGTAAGGGAAAGTCATAAAAGATATTTTGAAAGGGAAATTGAACACTGAGCCTCGCGTGGGAGAGGAGGGGCAAAGATGATAATAAGAAGAAGAAGAAGAAGAAGAAGAACTGTAGACGTTATTATTAGATTAGTAGAGTAGCTAAGCTTATTTGACCCATGGGACGATCATTAAGGAGAGTAGAAAACTAAGTATCTGTTATTATTGAATTATGCAGTTAGTATCAGATTGATTTTATCCTCGTAATAAGACAAAGAAGGTAATTAAAGAGTTAAAAAAAATTATTAATAATAGATGCGTCAATTTATTAATATTTTTTAATTATTTTTAGTTTTTATTAAAGATTTCTAGTAGCAAATAAGGCAAACGAACAAAAAAGAGAGGGGTGTTGAATTGAATTGAATTGAATTAGGTTTTGCCTCTTGCTATATTTATTTGATTATATAAAGGTAGACTTATTTCAATTAACTTTCTATGTAATTATTATGTTTTTAATTCTTATTAATTTTTTTTTTTTCTAATTCTTACATTAGTTTACAACAATAAATCATCAAGAACAAATTTATTATATCTGTCCTTTCGCTCCAAAGAAATTATCTTTATTTTCATAACTTATAATAATGCAATTCACTTCTACTTTATTAACTTCAGCTTTATTTGCTACTAGTGCTTTAGCCGTTATTTCTAACGATACCACTTCTTCTGCTGCTATCATTTCTTCTTCTGCTATCGCCGCTGATAATGATACTACTACTGAACTACCAATCTCTACCACTTCAATTGCTCCAATTGTTAACTCCACCACTTCTTATATCTCTACCACTGCTTCTGCTACTTATCCAGCTTATAACTCTACTGAATTATTCACTGTCACTGAAGTTGTTACCGCTTTCACTACTTACTGTCCAGAAGCTACCGAAATTGTCACTAACAGTAAGACTTACACAGTCACTGGTGCTACTACTTTAACCATTACCGATTGTCCATGTACTATCGTTAAGACTACTGACAAGCCAGCTGAACAAACTTCTACCATTGTTGCTACTCCAGTTTCTTCTACTGCCAAGGCTACTACCAAGGCTACCACTGTCGCTGCTGCCGCTTCCTCAACCACTACCCACTCTGTCGTTGATGCCAACGGTGCTAATGCTATGATTCCATCTGTCGCTGGTTTGATTGGTGCTTACTTACTATTATAATTGATAGAAAATTAATAATATTAATCACTTTTGTCTTTTTTTAAAAAAGTAAAGAGTAATCTTAACATTTATACACTCATCTTCACATTCATCATTTTAATCAGTACCTCATATTCTTCCCAATCGTTCGTAAGATTGTTATTCCTATGACCAGTGCACTGCCCCCTATGCCCACTCTACAATGTTTTCATTATTGAATTTATATATACATGAAAAACATTGATAAACATTTCTACTGCATTCTACTTTTTAGTACCTTTCACCTCCAGATTTAATATACGATTTCTTATTTAACTGGTAATAAGGTATTTACTAGGAATGAACAATTTTTTTCTGTTTTGATATATTTGCTACATATATCTAAATTTCCTATTATTCAAGTTCTTCTTTCTATTTCATAGATTTGTGTCTTTTTGTTTTTAAAAATAAGAAAACGAAACATAAGCATGTATCTCATATTTATATATATATCATAATTATATAAATTTAATCTAATCGAATTAATTTTTTTTTTCACTTAATTTAAATGACAATATTTATATGCAATTTTAACCATTCATCAATATTATTTATTCGTATTAATAAGACATTAGATTTTTTTTGAACAAAATAATTTAATATTTTTAAAGAAGAACGTAATAAAATCGAATAAGCTAATAAATGTGAACACATAATTTTATCAATCTTGAAATATCTTTGTTTTGAAAAACTATATGCATCCAATTGTCCGACTCTATCTTCTTTAAATTCTTCAACATCATCAATTTCATTAATCATGATATCTTGAATGGATTCTTCATTTGGATGCATTTCTTTTGAAAAGAGTTCACAATATTCAACACATGAACATGTCCAATCCTTTAAATCAACATATATTGGTAATTCATTACCAGATTTAACAATTAATCGATATAATAATTGATAATCATCATCATTATATATATCCTTTAATAATTTATCTATATCTTCAACTTGCTCATGATTAGTACTATCAGGTTCACTATTTCCTTTCTTTATCTTGTCTGAATCTTGTCTATCTTCAAGAGTGTTTGTACTTCCTTCACTTGTAGGTTTATCAGCTAACGTAACTGTCCGTTCTGCTTCTTTACTAATTGATTTTTCATTATCGAGAGCCTCTTCGAGAATATATATTAACATATCGTTAGATTCCAATAACGATAACGCTCGAATAAAAAGATCTCGAGGAAACATATAATATAAGAATGTTAGCATCGAATCATTTAGATTACCTTCATTATCTAACAATTGAGAAAATAATTCAGAATAATTAACAGTTTTGTCCATTTTTCTTTTTTTGCAATGTGTTTTAAAATGATAGACTTTGCTCCAATGGCAGTAATGCCTACGTGATGATAATATAATTTTATATAAAACTATCAAACAAGTATGTATTAGAATATTATCCTCATCGGAGATTCAATCAATGCTTATGTACGTTCATCGCATCTGGCTGAAAACCTTTACTATTATTATTTTAATGAGCTCGCCCTGTGAAACAGAGAGACACACTGCAGCAAATTCATATTTTGAGTTAATTTAATTGTTTCAACAAACAAAAACACCGAATTAAGTAAGGAAATAAGGATTTTAACTAAAAAATTTGTATAATTTTCGTTACTCAGGTTATAAAACTATCACAGTGATTGTTAACTAGTAGGTTATTATATACAAGTATACCATTACCTTTAGTCTCTTATTCACGTTAAAGAAGAAACACTCTCATATTTTGGTTACTTTAACTAGAAGTCACATATCCTTATATTAATTATTATGAGATTCAGATTACCTTTTAAATATACAAGATCTCAATTGGAAATCTTTAGATTTTCATTTTGTCTCTTGGCTCCTGTGGCTGTGATGTATTATATTGGTACTGATACAGATAAGAAATTAAATGTCCCTGGATTTTGGCCTGATCCTGAAACTTTAAATAAGATACCAAAGGAAAGATATGAAATTCAAGCAGAATTAGCTAGAATGAAGAAAGAAAGACTAGAGAAAAGAATTAAATTAGAAAAAAAATTACAAGAAGAATATGGTATTGATGTTGAAACAGAAAAAGCTAAAATTAGAGAAGAATTAAAATTAGGGAAAAAAGATTAAATAAAAACTATAAAAATCATGTAAATATAATCTCATTACAATATTACGATTATTATTATTATTTTCTTTGTTTTTTTACATTAAAAATGGGATTGTAATGAATGACTAGTATATACATATTTATATCTAAATATATATTAAATGCTATAAAATTTTTTGGAGGTTTTATTGGAATGAATAAAAATGTCAGTTCAATGAAAGAATGCAAGCTGAAATTAAAATGTTTCGCAAAGTCCCTAATGTATATTTCTATTCTCGATACTTTTCATATTATTATTATTGACAAATAAGCCCGATTGTAAACTCCTTTGAACGTTTTTTAACTATCACCTATTGTTCTTCTTCTTCTTCCATTGGATTATATATATTCTTCGATAATAATCTATTCAATTCATGTTTAATAAACTCAACTTTCGTTGGATCTACTAATAAATGTGTATCATCAAGATCTTCTAATATGATATCATTATGCTGAGAATCTATCTGTAAAATTAATGCTTTGATCGAAGGATCACATTGTAATAGCATACCTCTCCTAGCTCTAGCCATTTCTTTATATTTTATTTATATCTGTATGTGTTTGTAACTTCTTGGAACTGTATCTTGAATGCAAGTGATTCTGTACGTTTATTAACCCCAACGAATAGTTCTAGTCAATGATTTTTTATTGTTTTGCATTGCAAGTTCAGAGTTGAATAGTTTTATTGTTAAATATTTCACTTTTAATTTCTTAGACGTCGCGCTAAAGAAAGATTCCCTTTTCATATGCTAAAACAACTAGAAAAACACTGTCATATATAGAAGTATACCCTTAACTAACAAGCTCACATTCCCTTAAAAAAGAGAGTTACATCTATTCTGTTTGGTTTAAACTAACTCAATTTACATCTATTAATCAAGAAGTATTAATTCTTTTTCAAACTTGTCAAGAGTGCTTTTATGAGAAGTTGTAACAAGTACAATAAACCTATGAGGATATGAACCAAGAAAATACAACAAATGAGATCATTGAAAATGCTAAAGATGACTTATATGACTCTAATGAGTCCAATATAGTACCCAGTAACAACATGGATCAGGATATGCGTGATGGAGTTGTTGGAAAAGATAGTTCTCCATTAACGGAACCCAATTCGGAATCTAGTATCGTTGATTCTGGTTCAAATAAGCTGCTGACTACCGATGACAATAAGAAAGAGAACTTAGAAGAAATTGAAAGCAAGAACTCTGATAGCGATACAGAAAGTTCTGAAGGAAGTGATGATGATTCTGGATCGGATGAAGATGAAGACGAAGATGAAGAGCCTCCGTTATTGACCTACTCTCGAATCAAACAATTACCAATTAAATTATTTCAAAGGGATACTATCTCTGCATGCAATTTCCATGATTCTATATTCATATTTGGTACTCATTCAGGGATGTTATATTTTACTACACCTCATTTCAAAATGATAGATACTTTGAAATGTCACAGGTCTTCCATACTTTCTATTTATACGGATGGTGTAAGTTTCGCTACCGCTTCTATTGATGGAACGATAGTAACTGGTTTAGTTAATGATGTCAAATCCGAAAGTCTTATTGCATATGATTTTAAGAGACCAATTAATTCCGTTATATTAGATACTGATTATATAACAAACAAGACTTTCCTATCCGGTGGAATGGCAGGTGAACTAATACTTTCTCAACGAAATTGGCTTGGTAATAAGACAGATATAGTAATATCTAAAGGAGATGGCCCAATTCTGTCGATAAATAAAACTGAAGATATAATTTTTTGGTTTACATCTAGTGGGATTCATTTTTTTGACAAGATTACCAGGACATCATTGTTACGTGTGGAATTACCTGAACTAGATCAAAATAACAACCCTTTTGAAATATTCAAACCTCATGTTCATATTCCTGAAAGAGATAGAATTATTATTGGTTGGATGGACAATATATGGATATTTAAAATCTCAGTAGCTACAAAAAATAGTCAAAATGGCTTTATCCACGGAAATGTTGGATCTATTATTTCCAGTGCAGCGTCAAGTTTTAAAGGAACACCGGATAAGGATGTAATAATGGAATATCATTTTACTGTTCCATTGCTAATAGCCGGTATTGCATCCTTTAAAGATGATCAACTGCTTTGTTTAGGTTATGAAAAGCAATTTGACGATAAAAATGAACTACAATTGAAACATTTACCACCTCAATTACAAATTTTTAATTTAATTGATGGAAGTGAGATATATAATGATGAAATTGTTTGCAAAGACTACGAGAAATTATCACTTAGTGACTACCATCTTGGGAAGCATATCCATGAAAATGGTGATAGTCCATCTGAATATTATCTCATTTGTACATCTGACGCTATTAAAATCCAACAATTAACATTAATGGATCATTATAATTGGTTCATCAGTAAGGACCAATTCTATAGGGCGTGGAATATTGCTCAATATGTGGTTGATGATGTTGAACGAGCAAAAGTAGGAATTAAGTATATTGAACAATTGTTAAAAAATCAAGAATGGGATGAAGTGGGTCCTACAATGATTAAAATTTTTAACGATTTAGAAGTAGAAAGAGAAGATACGAATTCCAAACCTCTTAAGGAAATGTTTAATAAGGAATGGTTCAAGGTAATTAATATATATATGGATGAAGATAGAATATCACAAATTGCTGATTTTATCCCTCTTACGTTGGATTGTTCAAATGCTGTGTATGATTTCATTCTAAATTATACACTTGATAAGCATGAAACTTCTATGTTTAGCAAATTCATACAACATTGGCCTATAGGATTATTTGATTCTAAAGGCATAGAAGGAAGACTAAAAATATTACAATCCAAAAACGAAGATTTTAAAATATTTTATGTGAACCAACTGATATATCTTTACTTGAAAACCCAGAAATACTCCCAAGCTATCCCCTACATGATAAACGTTAAAGATCCAAAAACTTTACGTATTCTGCAAAATGAACCTCAGCTTTTACCACAGATTATGGGGAGACTGATGGAAATAATACTAATACCAGCCTTTAACAACTCCAAACTTAGAAATGCCAAAATAAATGATTTATCAATCCCTGAGTTAGAACAAGCGTTCTGGGAACCGATTTTATTGACAGTCCAAAATAGAAAGGTAATATCTTTGAAAACCTTAATTGAACAGTTCAAAGATTATGCTAAAGGGCATGACAATGTAGATAAATTATTGCTATGTATATTACTAAGAATTGACAGTGCCGAACCTGATTTATTGAAAATATACGAAAATGAAATGATAGACTTATTTTCTAGATTTGAAAGGAAACCTCTTTTGAACTTTTTGAAAAACAAAACACATTATGATATTGAAAAGGCTATTGAATTATGCTCAACTCAAGAAGGATTATATTCTGAACTGATTTACCTTTGGGGAAGAATCGGTGAGACTAAGAAAGCTTTATCTATTATTGTTAATAAATTAAATGACCCTTCATTAGCAATAGAATATATAATAAGTTGGGGTGATACTGAACTATGGGATTTCCTAATAGAATATACAATGAATAAATCTAATTTTGTTGAAAAGCTTCTGAATTCCTACAGCTTTATAGGGGACAAATATATAAATGTAGTGGCAGGTATAAATGATGAACAACCTATTGGAGAGATTGCAACACCAATTATTAACACATTACTGGAGGTCAAAAGAAGTTATCAGGTAAATGAAAATGTGTTGAAGATAGTTGATGATGATACTTCCAAATATGCGGTTGACCTCCTAAAACTACGAACCCAAGGGATATTACATGACCCTAATTCAAAATCTTCAGTTGTGTGACTATAGCTTGCATTAAATGTGGACCATATTACTTAAAATATTTTTTTTTGAAAGAATTTTTAAAGTATATATTTATGTGTATATGTATATATATAATATGCTGATTGTTTCTACATGTCCATATGCCCCTGAAACAATATAATAATGTGTGTGTGTGTGTGTGGTGGTTTTATAATATAGATAAATTTAAATCCATAATTAAAGAAAGTTTGTAGAATTTTCCAAATTTATATTTTGATTAGATTGATTCAAAATATTATCTAGTGCTGATTCATTTATCACCTTTTTGGTTTTATTATTTTGTGGTTTTGTCTTTCTGATCTGTTTTAGCAATGATCTGTAGGTGGCACGTAGTTCACTTTGACCACTTTTTGAAATATTTAGATCGGTACCGTCAGAATGTAGAATAACTGTATACAATGCCTTAGCAACCTCGATATTAGTTTGTCTTGAATTTATTACTATATTTCTCGATGATGCGGGACTTAAACCATTGGAAGTAGCGGTTGAATGTGTGTCAAGGATTGGATCATTTGTTGTGTTATCTTGATTATCATGCAATATACGATTTAAATCAGGAACATCGAAGCTTTGAACAGAATTGACTGATATATTCAATGGCGTATTATTCATATCTGAAGTTGAAGTATTAATATCTCCTACATTAGCTATATTTGTCATTGGGGATCTATCAAAATTTGTGTTTGTAGTATTAATAACATTCGTATTAATTGGTAAAGTAGAATTTGTATTTGGTGATGTTGTAGTGGGACTCATAGAGTTACCAAAGACATTTGTCAAATAATCATTTTGTGGTAAATCTATCCCAATATCAGGTATAGTTGATTCAGTATTTGGAAGAAATAAATTAGGTCTATCAATCAAATTACTAACATTGAAATAATTGTTTTGAATATCTTGTAAATATGGTTCATTAAGGAATTTTTGTAAATTTTGATCCATTGATGTATCAACAAGAGCTGGATTTGTTAAAATATTTGTTGTATCATCATTTTGTGTATTATTTGGTAAGAATCCATTAGATTTAGTAATATTATCAGCAAATCTTGCAAAATTAAAATCTGCCATACTATTTGATCTTTGTTGTTTGACATTAACTGTTGATAAATCATTTAAATTCTCTTCACCAGGAAGATCTAATAATCCATCATCATCACTATCAATTTCTTTTATTTGTTCATTTCCTGTCATTTTTGTAATGGTATCATCACCAGGTTCCATATTTTCAATTATTGAACTTTCAACTAATTCTTCCATACTTAAGAAATTGGCACTTTTATTTTCCATATTTAAATCTAATAACATATCATATTCCCATTGTTTAACACAACGATATTTATGACATAAATTATCTAATTCCGCTTCTAGTGCTTCATTTTTTTTAAAAGCCATACTGATATTTTCATTTAATTGAATTAAATTTGATGGTATAATACCTGAACTTTTCCAATTTGCTTTAATTGTATTCAATGGAATTTCATCCCAAGCATTTTTAATAAATTTAAAAGCATTTGACATTGTTAATTCACTTTGTTCAAAACTAATAAAATAAGGACGTTTAGTCTTTTCTTCATATTTATTTTGTAAATCAATCAAAGCATTATATTGTTGAATTCTATATCTTGTCTTAAATTCATCTAAAACCCCCCAATTCAATGGTAAAAATTTTGAAGTTGCTGAGGTATAAATTAATGTAATATTGTGTAAATGTAAATTAACAATTCTATGTGAACATGAATCATCTAATACTATCCAAATCTTTCTATTATAAGCCACTAAACGTTTATCCCATCTAACTAACCAATCATGAAATAAATTACTTGTTAACCAAGATTTTGTATTACTTTGATAAGAAATATCAAATTTTTTTGCCATTTTATCACCTAAACCTAATGGTTCATTTGGGAAATAATTTCTAAAACTTTTATAATTTTCATATTTACCAACAACTAAAGGTTTTAATTTTTCTGTACCATCTAAATTTGCGCATAACATTACAGTTGCAACTTCAACTTTTCTTTGTATACTACTAATTTCATATTGTGCATAATCTAATGGTAAATTATAAGCTAAAAAAGTTTCATCTAAAGTGAAAACATCAGATGCAGGTAATTTTGAAAAATATTCTTTTAAATAACTTCTTTCTTCAAATGTCCAAATTTTTGGAATTTTTGGCATTTCTTCATCTAGGATTGAAATATTAACATCCATTTTAGCTAAAAAATTTGAAATCCATTTATAACTAAAGGATCCATTACCTTCTCTATAATTTGATGGAATTCTTTGCCAAACTGCATGAGCGGTTTCTTGTATAATTGGTGAAGTAATTGGTATACCATTCCATAAACTTTGATTAATCCATTCTTGTAAAATTCTACGAACTAATAAATTATTTGGTTTTCTAATTCTATTTACATCTTTTTCATGTTCTTTTGTATTCATATAAGTTGATTTTTTAGTTAATATTCTTGATATTGTACCTTGTGATGGAATTTTTGGTAATTGAAATGTTTCATAAGCCCATCTTGCTAATTCTTGTTGAGTCCATTTTGGATGAGTTTCTGCCATAAGACAAATATTATACCTTTGTTCAACTGATAACATTGGGAGATGAGTTAAAAAGCAAAAAGCAAAAGCAAAAACAAAACAATATATATATATATGAATAAAAAGGGATTATAAATAAACTGGATCTATGGGGTGGGTGTATTATGTGATGTGTATATAGACTTACAACACTTCAAATAATCTGTTGAAAGAGCAGTGATTGTTTTGTTAATATTCTAATTAAGTATTAATATGAGATGCTGCATTAAACTTTTAACAAAAGAAATTTCATTTTTCTGTCTAAGTTTCAAGCTTTCATGCGCGCGTCATAAGAAACTACACATCCACATACAAATATGTCTAGACAACCGACTCTCCGTCACGAACTAGATGTCGCGCCGCCATCGACCAAGAACCGCATCGGCCGTACACAACGACGACACGCTGCTTCCCCTTTTTTCGCTTTTCGCACTCAAAAAAGTTTTCTGCTCACTAAACACAACGCAATACAGTACACTACGCAGAGACACCCGCACCGCATACCGGAACGACCGCTACTTTCTCGCCTCAAAAAAAAAATAAAAAATCATTCAAAATTATCGGCTTACAATTCTGTTTCGTTGTTGAAGCGCAGTGGGAAAGAAAGAAAGTGAGTGAGAGTTGCCCTCAGTGAGAGAATATCGCTATTGTTTTAGCGGTCTAAAGTGCAATGCAATACAGAACTGTTTTTTTTTTTTACTACCACACACACACACACAATTTTGCTACATTTTCGCTTTTTTTTGCTTCGCTGGGAATAATATAATAAATTAAATATAATAATTCTTTGTGAAAAATTTTGATTAACGTAATAGTGTTTCTAGAAACTATACTATTCTTTAAGAAGGAGAAGAAAAGTTATTAATATTGGATTTTGTATTAAATTATAGTTAAAGTTAAAGTTACTCTCTTTAGGATAGTCTGATTAAAAAGAGTTATCAATCAATCAATCAATATATTACTTATCTTATGCAGTTAGGTGAAAGCCCGAAAATATAATTTACTACTATTATTATAATACTATTTATTAATTTTTAAAAAGAAAAAAAGATGGCACATAGAAAATTACAACAAGAAGTTGATAAAGTATTTAAAAAGATTAATGAAGGTTTGGAAATTTTTGATACATATTATGAAAGACATGAAGCTTGTAATAATAATCCATCACAAAAGGATAAATTAGAATCTGATTTGAAGAGAGAAGTTAAAAAATTACAAAGATTAAGAGAACAAATTAAATCATGGCAAAGTTCTCCAGAGATTAAAGATAAAGATTCTTTATTAAATTATAGAAAATCTGTTGAAATTGCAATGGAAAAATATAAAATTGTTGAAAAAGCATCAAAGGAAAAAGCTTATTCAAATATTAGTTTAAAAAAATCTGAAATTTTAGATCCTGAAGAACAAGAAAGGCTTGAAGTTTCAAATTATCTTTCACAACAAATTGATGAATTAGAGAGACAATTTGATTTATTACAATTAGAAATTGATAAATTATTTTCATTAAATAAGAAAAAGAAAACTTTTTCAACGTTAAATGATGAAAAAATTAATAATTTAAAATTTTTACAAATAAGGTATAGATGGCATCAACAACAAATGGAATTGGCTTTAAGATTATTAGCTAATGAAGAATTAGATCCTGAAAATGTTAAAGAAATTAAAGATGATATTAATTATTTTATTGAATCAAATCAAGATGATGGTTTTATTGAAGATGAATCAATTTATGATAATTTGAATTTACAATCAAATGAAGCAATTGCTCATGAAGTATCTCAATCATTTGCATTAAGAAATGAAGAAATTAATACCGATAATAATAATACTAATACTAATAATAATAATAATAACGAAATTGATACAAGTATATCAACTTCAATGTCTCAAGATATTGATTCATCGAAATTATCAAAAAAGGAATTAAGACGACTCGAAAGAGAAGCCAAAAAAGCTGCTAAATTAGCTGCTAAAAATGCTGCAGCACAAAGTTTATCAGAAGGTCCAACGATATCAATTAAAGCAGACCCAACTCCAAGAGGTTCATCACCAAAGAGAGAATTATCAATTGAGTCAAGTCAACAAAGTAGTCCCTTAACAACAACAACTCCAATAATATCAAATACAATTTCAAAAAATATTGAAACCCCACAAACGCCGACACCTAATAAAACTATTACACCAAATACTATTACATTTAAACCTGTAACTATTCCAGCAAGACCTGCAGGTGATTTAAAATGGTCAGATGCTGCTGCATTGAATATGGATACTGAAAAGAAATCATTACCTGATGGAACCACTATAACACCCGCAAATACTACTTCTAGTAATGAAACTAAACTTTTCAGCAATACAAATACACCTACATTGAATCAACCATCATTATCTAGTTTATCAGATAAAACAAAGACAAATACTTTTGAAACTTTAAATCAATCACAATCGATGGCATCAGCTACAGCCGCTGCTGTTCTTGCTGCAGGTGCAGCTGCAGTTAATCAAAATAATCAACAATTTCACAGAAATTTAGCTCATCCAAGTTCAAATAACTTAAATATATCTGAAAATAATACAATGGAAGAATTTTCAACTATTTCGGATAATAAGAATCAAAAAATTGAACAAAATTCTTTACAGGAATCATCATCCAACCAGGATATTATTAAAGAAGAATTAAATTTGCCATTGACTCCTTCAATGGCTTATGGCGATTTAGAAAATTATGATATTGATCTATCTAAGAATGTTTTATCTTTAACAGATGACCAGAAACTTGCGAAAGAGAAGACCCTTCATGCATTGGAAGATAGTTATGAAAATGCTTTTGATACACTTGGTTTACCAGATGGTATTAAAGAATTTATAATGGGTTATGAAATTTATAATAATAAATTATCTCCAAATGATGGTAAATTAGGTGGTTATAGAAGAAGTGTTGACCTTTGCTGTATGGATCGTTTATACAAAATCCCATCAGGTGTTAACCCTCCAAATCCATTAGATGCATTTAGATCTACTAACCAATGGGATGTTATTAGATGTGGTATTGATACTACTCAGGAAGATATATCATTTAATAACATAACTGAAAGATTTAAAAGTTTAGAAATGTTTACATTATTTTATAACTATTATTTTGCTATAACTCCTTTAGAGAAAAAGATAGCAATGGTTGTACTAAGAGAACGTGGTTGGAAAGTTGCGATTGGTGAAACGATGTGGTTTTCTAGAGAAGGTGAAACTAAATTTTCTAATGAAAGTTTTGAAATTGGTGACTTTAAAATTTTTAAATTAGATACTTGGACTGTTATTGAGAAAGTTAATTTTAAATTGGAATATAGTACTCTTGCATCTGGAGAATTAGAGGATTTAAAAAAGGGACAAAATGTATCAGCTACCGCGTCAATAGGTGTTAATCATGGTAATGATGCAGGTGTCTCACATGGTCATCAATTACTACAACAATTAAAATTAGGGAAAGCCTAAACGAATCTCTATCATGACTATTTATATCTTTGTTTTTCTGTATCTTAAATATTTATTCATTTTTTTAATATCGTTAAAACAAAATAGCTGTTAATAAGCATACCATTTTTTAGTCATTCAACGTTTTTTCAAATTTTGTCATTTTCATTTTTTTTATATACATATATAGGATAATGAAATTATAATTATAAATCTTTGACAGTTATTCAAAGAACAGCCAGTGTTGACCAGGTTAATAGTGTAATAATGGCAGATACTTTAGATGACCACCATACATGTTGAATAGAAAATGGACATAATGTAAATTTCCACTCCCATAATTTAGAGTCTTCATTGAAATGACCAGATACAAGACCTGTATTACCATAAAATTCACCCATCATTGATCTAACAGTGATTTCTTGTAAATGGTATTTAGCATCTCCAAGAGGTTCCTTGGTAGCCACCCATGAATTGTTTGATTCAAATTTGTTATAGATAACTTCACAACCTTCATGATCATGACCTACCAAAACCATACCTGGTTTCCCATTCCCAAAGATCATGTCGAAAACCTTATTTGTGACACTTTCACTAATATGATTTTGAGATCTCAATAGATTTGCTTTATATGGTTCTTTTTCCCACACTTCTGGGTAGTAATTGACCTCTAAAGGATCAACACATAAGCCTTCTTCCTTGTAAAAAGGAACATGGGTGGCTAATATAGTGCTACCTGAAAAATTTTGATTTACAAGTTGTTTGAGGAATTCCCAATCATAATCAATAAATTCAGGTTGAAGAGCTGGTCCTTCCAATAATAAATCATTCAAGACAACTAATCTCCATGGATGATCTGTTTCTGTGTCATATTCAATCCAAAAATTATCCTTGCCGAAAAGCGTATTAAATCTTGTTAAATGTTGATAAGTAGCATCACCAGAATATCCGACATCATGGTTCCCAGTTAAATTTACAAATAGATAATCTTCTTCGTCAGACCAAGATTTAACATCTTTATAACCAAAATTGAAATTGTTTGGATTACTATTTAGGTTTTCGTTGAACTTGTCAGCCCATTTATGCCAATCAACAATAAACAAATTCTCATTTTCTTCATGATTTTCTTCTTTAATTTTTTCAATTAATGAAGTATCTCTTTTGAATAATCTATCGACATATCTTCTTGTTCTATTATAAAATTCAGAATCAGGAATCCATTGAGAGGAGAATAGGTCACCCATTACAACAACATGAGATGGTGATAATCTTTTTTTCATTGTTTTAAAAATATGACCCAAATAATAATCATTACCGAATGTGTCTAACCTAGAGATATATGGAGTATTGTGCCATACGCCTTTAATTTGTGGATCACCTAATGCCATCATATGAATGTCATTTACTCTTTGTTTGTCATTGTCTGATTCAGTCTCTGAATTCCAATGAGTTTTGATAACATCATCAGAATAACGTTTGATATAATAATTCATTTTTTCAAACAAACCAGCATCAATTGGAGCAGTGTTTACCTCTGAACTGCCAAAGCAATGCCACGAACAGTTTTCAGGATCTAAAGAAGGATATGTAAACGTATAAATGTTTATCAGAATCGTTAGAATGGTCGCAAATACCGCAAACCGTTTTAAATAGAACTTCAACATGGTAAGGTGTAGCGTGTATAAACTAAGTTGAGCTTATTAAAAGAAAAAAATAGATCAAACTTTTTAAATGGGGCAAACAATGCTATTGTCTCATTGAGCTAACCCATTCAAATTGAAATTAAATAGTTCTCATCTCTTTCAATTCCTTTTAAAGAGGTACACCCATTTATTTTATACCGTCTTGCGGAGAGAACGTGTCGGCATCACGCAAAAATCGCAGTTAAGTTTTATTCAATTGAAACCGTTTTAACTGCAGAATCGATAATAGAAGTTTTATAAAAAGAGGTTTTAAAAGAGTTAATAAATAAGTAATTATACGATTATATATAATACTTAAAATAGTTTGGTAGATGGTTTTCTTTTGATCTACATGTTCTGAATATAACGATACAAATATTCTAAATAAAATTTGAATTGAAACACGATAAATCTTACCCCTAGACCAAATTTATAAGCATTATCTGATTCGGCTATTGTGTTATAAAAATATGGTACATCTTTGCTTATGAATTGTTCCCAGCCACGTAGGTGTATTGACACTACGAGAACCAGTAGATATAATAAGAATAATCTTCTCAAAATGCTTAATATATTCTTTATAACTTTCCAGGCGATATAAAAAAGAATCAAAGTGGTAATTATCAAAAAAACCGTAGGATTCTCTTTACTAAACTTGGTTACCAATGGAATAATAAACTGTAATCCTTGAATAATGTATCTCAATGTTAATATGACGTATCTTTCATAAGTTTGCTCCAAAGGAGCACCTTGCTGTTCAAATTGCATCTTGTATAGCCCTTTTACTTGTCCTTGAACTGCTGAGGCAGGTTCTGAATCGTATGTATATATATCTGTTTTTTGTTTCTTTTATTTCGAAGTTTGCAGAGATGTCATAAAATTAGTTTGTTGTTTGTTTATTTTTTGAGGTTTCGAAATTTTGACTCCCCGATGAGCAAATTGCAAACAAATATAAATTGTGCACATTTTATGGAAAACATTAAAATTTTAGGAAATAAAAGAAGAACAAGGTATAAGTTTTATTATTCGGAACCGGTTATAATTACTGACAATAAACTACGTACAAGCGATGAGTTAGAATTTAAATATTTGGTGATATTCTTACCAAATATGCCTGCCCACACTATAACGGTATTGGGCTTATTTCACTTCAATACGTTATCAAATCATGTATTCTGTTCTTTAGGTATGTTCTTAATGATGTGTTTAATTTAATTTTCAATTCTTATGGTACTTTTGGCATACGTTTCAATTTTATAAGTAAGAATATTAAGGGTCACATGCAAGTAGTTTAAATATAAATTTTTATATAGTTTACTTCATTATAGAATCCACAATTTTTATATTTTATATTTATTAGATAAAGAGAACGGATTTTTTAGTTGTCCTTTGCTTTATCCCTCTCAGAGATTAGCTCATTTAACCCACGTTCTTCTAATCTTTACTTGACTACCACATTACATTTTGTATGATAAATATGTTTTATTTAATACTCTTAAGTGTGATATTGTCAAATTGTTGAAGTTCCATGACAGTAAAGTGTCATAAATAGCGGTTATTCAACCCTATATCTCAAACACCAAACATTAGGTGTACTTCGTATATTTAGTCACCTCAACTTACAAATATTGTTGTTCTTCTTCTCCATTATTCACGCTCAACCAAATTGAATATATATCCAAACTTGCTAAGTTAATTCGGGGTAAGGGGAATTATAAATATTATATAAACTAGAAGTCCATTTTATGTTACCCAGAAAGTACGTTATTTATGGGATTTTTTTTGTACTTCTGAGGTTGTATAGTGTAGTGGTTATCACTGTCGGTTTTGATCCGACCAACCCCGGTTCGAATCCGGGTACGACCTTTCTTTTTTTCTATATCCTGTAATATACCTACTTCTGTTCCTACTCTAGCGGAATCTGTTAAATGTTTCTTGAATAATTAGTATCTTCATGAAATATAGGTAGAAGATAGTAATTTAATTGAGCAAGACGTTGTTTTTTTTATAATTTCATACTGGTAAGTACTCAGCTTCAGTTACATTTTCTTGAAAACATAATACTAAGTTCATTAATTTAGCCGCTTTTTATTCTTTTACAACACAATAAAAAATAACTTTAGAGATAGTAGGTAAACAAATCAAAGAGAGATAACACTAAAATATACTGAACATGACTATATATTAGCGTCAAGTAATACCACAGCATTTGCTGAAAGAAAGAGAAGATATAAAATGTTCACTAAGGATGGCGTTATCCATTCCGAATCAGATCAGTTCAACAAAAAAAACGAAAAATACGAGATGAAAACAAGATAGTGTGTAATTTCATTGCTCCTATTCCATTTTCCTCATCTAAATTCTAATCTTCACGAGGTTAATAAAATTTTAGGTGAATTATTAAATGATATTTGATTTGAATCTGGAATTGTCTTCCGTCAACTGAAGATGAATATAATTAATCGTTCTCACTTTCAAATAGCAATTTACCATTGTAAGCAATGTATCGGTCCGTGAAGTAAAACTGGACGTCGCTCGAGCGTTGCTCATAGTGACTGTGATTTTTAATTGAAGTTTAGTTTAACTGAGAATTATGGATATTTAGAGGCCGAGTTTAGACGCTGTCTTCATCATTCGGCTTTAAATTGTATTTCGGAACCAGGTGGTTTAAAAGAATTTATAGTAGAGTATTAACGAGATCGGTTCAATTGCTTATTAACTAAAATGAAAGAGGATCCCTCATTTAGTAAATACATCTTACGGCCGTATGGATGTACTAAATCTCGTGTCAAAACCGTGTGGGAAAAGAATATTGAATTAGAAAATAAAGAAAAAGAATATGTTGAATCAGTAGAGCAAGAACATAAATATGCTCAATCAAACATGACAGAATATGATGATGCATCAGAAGATACAGAAGTATGTGATGAACAAGAGGAAGGAAAATGCATTAATTACAACACCTATCCTTTTAATCCAAAGCGATATGACCAAGCTCATGCTGTTATATACGGACTATACTGCCGTAAATGACCGATGGTTGTGTATGAGATAATATGAACAAATATACAAAAAACATAAACAATTTAAGGCCTTTAAGAGAAAGGAACCAAATCATTAATAGATTTTATAATAAATAAATCCTAAACAGTTCTCCAATATCGATAAATGTAACATTCGCTTCCTTTGCAAAGATAGCTGCTAATTAAAAAAAAAAGATGGGACAAGTATTACTTCGAATTGTCACCATTTAATGTCTTGATGTCATGAATGTCACTGTATGGTGCTAGTTGATCTGGATAGTTCAGACAATAAATGGCGAAACCTTTACCTAGTATCAAAATTAGTATGAATTGATCGTCGTGCGTATTTTCTGTGCATCGATTAAGGTTTTGTAGGGATTAAAACGCTGCCGTGCGGCAATTTCTTAAAAGAAATGGTTAAACTGACGTTGCTAGATGCAAAAAAACGCATGTACCACCTTAGCTGGGAGGACCTTTATTTTTTGTTAAATAAAATGAGATAGGAAATGTTTCGTTTATGTTTCGTTTATGTTTCGCTTATGTTTCTAATACCCTCTTACTTAGTTTTACTCCTAAGTCATTTATTGCAATCAGAAATCACGTCTTTTACTGAGTGGGTTTATAATCCACACTAAATGCCCATAGCTTAGAACTCCAAACCAAGTTGTCCGTGGTTATCTTTAGCAAATAATTCATTCTGTATATTCCACATAGCAGCACTCTTTGAAAGGGTCATTCTACTTTTATTTATGCACAGACAAACGACACATATGCGGTCGAGCATGTTTTTGTGATCTCTCTTTACTGACATCCATATTATACAACTCTAGGTTTCTGTCATCATCTCTTGATTATTATATAATAACAAAAGCACCATCGACTACCGACAACGAATGATGTTGGTGTCGGTGTGTATCGGAAAAAACCTTCTTACTTTGGAGGAAAATAGGGATTTCTTGGGGTTTTTTTTGGTAGCAGTTTAATACTTATCTTAATTCAAAAACTTAGTAATAGTTGAATTTATTGTTGAGCTCTCAGAGACAGATCCCCCAGCATCTCTAACAAGATTAAGATAAATATAAGTATATAAGTATTATAGTAATTTTTTGATTTAATTATAAATATTTATTTACGTTTTTTTCTTCTTTGATGTATATTTTCTCTTTTTAGATATATATGTGTGTGTGTGTATAATGACACTAATAACAACGCACAATGTTAAAGATCACTATGAGAATATTTATTCTTGATCATCAACACTCATCTTGATACCACCTTGAGTATCATCGTCATCATTGTCAAGATCATCAGCAATATCTTGATCTGCAGTAGTAGCAGTAGTAGTTGCAGATCCATTGTTTATCTTTGAATCATTAACATCGAAATCATTTGATTCAATAAATTCATTCATTAAAGATGCAGAATTTTCAAAATATGTCTTTTCAGCAATAGCCATTTGTTTTAAATTGGTTAAAAGACCAGAATTGGCTAAAACTTTTTGCATAACTAAAGTAGCAGTCTCAGTTGATTGAGCAAATTCATCTTCTAATGCTTCCATTTGAACTCTTAAAGATGCTTCTTTTTCAGGTCTTGCATTTAATAAATTTGATCTAGCAACATCATATTTTAATCTTTTATTTTGAACATCTTTTCTTGCTCTATTAGCACCATCAATTGCACCAGCTAATTCTTCGCGTAATTGTTTATTAAACTTAGTTTGAATTATAGTATCTTGTCTTAATCTTTCTTGAGCAATTTTTGCTTGAACATCACTAAAACTTAATAAAGTTGCTGCAGTTTTATGATCTTGTGGAGTTGAAATAGCAGAAGGTAATTGATTAAAAAGTTCACTTGATTGTAATGATACTTTACTTAAAGCATAATTTAAAGTTTTTGGTTCAGTTGTTGCATTTGGTGAAATTAAAATATTTTGAGCTTCTGATGCATTTGTTGCATGAGATAATTCTGCAACTTTTGTTGCAACATTTTTTGAAAATTCATTTAATGATTCATTAACATATTTTGGATAATCATAAGATTCATTTTCAAAAGTTGATGAAACTTGTAAAAAATGTTGATAAGTTAATTTTAAAGTATCAACTTTTTTCTCTAATTCAATATATTCTTGTGGTAATTGAGAAATATCTGTTACTTGACCTAGTTTTTCTTGAACTAATCTTTGTGTATTTTGAGCTAATGATGGTAAATTTGTTGAAAACTCACCTGCTTTTTGAGATACAGAAGTAGACAGTTCTTGAAATTTTTTACTAAAATTGGAACTAAATGAATTGAATGACATTTGAACTTTTATTTCTTTAAACTTGAATATATAGATATAAATATTAAGTGATTATTCTTTTTTTAAGTAATTTCAATAAGAAACAATCAAATTGAGTATGTATTTCTAATCAATATAAGCAGATATACATATATATATATATATATATAAATTATTATCTATGCAAACGCAGCCTTCCCAGGGACAGCTAACCCTTACGTTTTCATTTCGCATCCTCTGTTTCTCGTTGTCTTCCAAAGCACAGATAAATAATAATAATTTTTATTTTACAAATGTTTCTTGCGCGTATTTTCTGTGGCTGTGCGTTGTTCCAATTTCTAAGAAATACTGTGAATAGTTTACTGTGCCGTGTGAAGTGATGTACCCGGGTAATCGTTTACGATATATCTATATATATATTCACATCTATATATATTCATATAAATAGAGAGAGATAGAGATATGTTGCCCGATTAGTTGTTGTTGCATACTACAAATTACAATTCAAAAATAAAACGATTAAGAGACTTGGAAATAAAACGATCTTATGTTTCTGTAAATAATAAGAACTAAATTAGTTTATACTAAAATAGTAGTGTAACAATGAATTATTATTATATGTCCTTTAGTATAATAGATCGCTATTTTATTTCCAATGTCGCAATGGTTGTCCTCTCTTGCTAAAAGTTCTCATTGAATAAATTTGTCTCGATAAATATATGAGTCGTAGATTATTAGTACTTTACAATATATTAACAAGTGTTGATCAGGTAGTAACAGTTTCATACGTATTCAATGTTAAGTGGTTTATTAGATAGTAAAAGAGTCATCAGTAGTTTGCCCGTTCTGCCGGATTCGCGTGATTAAATTTCAAACTGGAAAAATGATTAAATTTGAATCCGGTGATATATAATCAACATAAACGTATATAAATATATATATAATAAAGAGAGATGAGACGAGACGAGATGAGATGAGATGACACTTAAATACATTATATAGGATTATTAACTAAAATAAGTGAAAGTAGTATATTATCAACATTAAAGGAATATGTTACATGTTGTAAATAAATTTTTACGCCCAAGAAATCTTCGATTACAAAATCGAAAATTTCATATATTTTCAACATTAAAGAGACCAAATGAAGAATCTCAATCTGTTATTGCAAATCTAACATTCGAAGATCATTATAATATTAGATCAAATATAGAATCATTAATTCAAGATTATTCAAGAAGACATGTTCCACCTTTAACATTTGCATTTTTAACTCAACATAGACAAAGACCTTTACCAGCAAGTGAACTATACACTTTAAATATTCAAATTATGAATTATTTACTTACTTATACATGTAGACAACTTACAGATTTACAACAATTACCATATATTGCAATATTAAATCCAAAGATTGAACAAACTTATGCACTATATTTAAAGACTTTAACTGCATTATTAGATAATAAATTTCCTTATGATTTATATGATAGACAAAAGATGAGAATATTATTACGTCAATTTCTTGATGATCATCAAGATACTTTACAAACTTTGTCAGATGGTATGACGGAAATTATGGAAGCATTCCCTAAAAAATCTGTTTTTCTCTTCCTTAACGAACATTTAAAGAATCGTATTACAATGAAATTATTAGCTACTCATTATGTTGAATTAATGTCACAACAAGAAAGAAGACCTCAAGCTAGAATTAATAATTTACAAAATAAAATTGGAATTGTTCAACAAAATGTCCCATTAGCACCTTTCATTAAAAGAATATATGAATTTGTTAACGATTTATGTTTATTAAAATATGATCATCAACCAATTAATTTAATTTTTACACATGGTCAAGATATTAAATTTTCCTGTATTCCAATAATACTTGAGTATTTAATGACAGAAATTTTAAAAAATTCAATGCGTGCTACTATTGAAAATTCTGCAAAAAATGGCACTGATCCAAGAGATATTGAAGTTAGTATATTTGAAGCTGGTCCAAGTAAAGTCTTAATACGTGTAAGAGATTATGGTGGAGGTATCCCAGAAGCTATTGAACGTAAAATCTTTGATTATTCATATACATCAACAACTGATGCAACTATGACTGAATGTTCAGCCGAAAATAAAGATATTGATGATATACATTGTTCAGTAGCTGAAGATCAAATGTTACCAGGGCAAACTGTACATAATATTGCAGGGATGGGGTTTGGTTTACCATTATGTAAAACATATTTGGATTTATTTGGTGGGAAGATAGATATTCAAAGTCTTGCAGGAAGAGGTACAGATGTATATATAACGTTAACGGGACCTACAGAAAAGATATTAAATTCTCCCTTGCCTTAATGTCACAGAAGACTCCAACGCATTTATACTAAGCAAATTTGTATTTAAAAAGATTATATAGCATCCCCTTTTTATTAATAATATTCCTGCATATTGCACATATCAATGATAGATAATGTATGAAAAATCTTACTTCAAAAGTTTCTTCGCTCGTGGTGAAAGGTTATACGATCTCTCTCTCTTTTACTTCGCAAATTGTGAATAATTTTTCTTTGTTCTTTTGATTGTTAAAGGTCAGCGAAAATGTACGAATGAAAAAGAAAAAATATTAAAAAAAATATAAAAAGAGGTGTCGATACTTGATCATCGAAAGAAGAAATACTTGCATAAAGGTTATAATTTTCTTTCAAATTTTAAGTCAAGAAATCTTTATTAGGGCATTCATAGAGATTGTTTTCCTTTTTATCAAATCATCAACTGTTTTACATATTCTTTTTAATCCCCCTCCCACACATACATCCACGTCGATTATAGGTATTCTATTTTTCCTATAAAGCAAGATCATATTTTTATTATTTTTATCTTTTTTATCATATATTCTCCCCCAAGACTTATTTATATATTCCCGGTCACTTTAACATTATAGATCAATATGGACCAAGATAATAATAAGATGTTTGTTGATACAACTACTCAAGATAGTGACATCTTTCATGAGGAAAGATTGTCTAAATATCTAGAAAATGCTAAAAAATTTGACATTTTTTTCTTAATCGTAGCAATTGGAATTGTTATATTTTATAAATTAACTCATAAATATAAGACAGATGTATCAATGATTGAAGATGAAACTGACGAAAATGAAAAGACTTATAAGAAAGCTTTAGTTAAAGGTGAATTTCATAAATATCCATTATTATCAAAGACAGAAATCACTAAAGAAACTGCCATTTATAGATTTAGTTTACCTTCTGATTCTTATGTTCTTGGATTACCTATTGGACAACATATCTCAATCAGAGCTAATATTGGTGAAAAAAAACTATTAAGATCATATACCCCAATTTCATTAGATTATGAATCAATTGGATATTTTGATCTTTTAATTAAAGCTTACCCAACAGGTAATATCTCTAAGATGATTGGTAATTTACAAATTGGTGATAGTATTGAAGTTTGTGGACCGGCTGGTGCTTATGACTATACAACAAATTGTCGTAAGAAGCTTGGGATGGTTGCAGGTGGTACAGGTATCACACCAATGTATCAAATTATGAAAGCTATTGTTGATGATCCAAATGACACCACAGAAGTTTCATTGATTTATGGTAATAGTACAGAATCCGAAATTTTATTGAAGGATGAATTAGATTCATTGTGTGCAAGTAAACCAAACCAGATAAAAGTTTATTATTTAATTGATAAATCTGATCGTGATGATTGGGAAGGTGGCATTGGTTATGTCACACCAGATTTATTAAATGAAAAAATTGCATCACCAAATGATGATAACGTTCAATTATTATTATGTGGTCCACCAAGAATGGTTTCATCTGTTAAGAGAATGGCTGTTGCAATGGGTTACACTAAAGGTAAACCTGTCTCAAAGATGGAAGATCAAATTTTTGTCTTTTAAAAGATCAACATATAAATACATATCTGCACAGATGATCGTGTAGAATGATTTGAGCTGTTTAATTTTGCTTTTAATTAGTGTGTTTCTTTCTTAAAAAGGATAAAAGAATCTCTTTTTAGTGATTCATCGAAAGAAATTATTTACCTATTCATAGCTGGGAGAGTGTTTTCCCTTATATAAATATAGAATGATGATTAATTTCGAACAATATTACAAGCATGTATCACAAATAACTGTAGTTCCATCTATTAATAAGCCTATATATATATATATATATATATATATATATATATAAAGGTAATGCTTACGATCTTGTGATTGATGGCTTTACTACTTCTCCCATCAGGATTTAGGCAAACCTTGTGCAACATATACACAGATCAGTCATTCTGAAACTCCAAATACGTATTGTATTGGAATATCTCTGTTGGCAGAGAGAAACGTGAACAGATTTACGTAAAACGATTTCACTTCAATAAGAGATACATCTGATAAATCCATGCCGAGAAACCCCTGCAGTAATCTGTAAATTTACGCCTTAAAGAAAAAAAAATTTTTTTTTTCTCGCCGCCTCACGTTGTTTGTTTGTTTGCTATGAAGACTGAGTTTTTTGCCAAGAAAAAATAAGTTTTCTTTCAAGGTAGCGGAAATTTTATTAATTTCAGTATTAGTTAATTACATAGTTTGAATTGGGGCAGTATATTTAACCGTTATTTTATTTTGGTAAGTTTATTTCGTTTATTTTGATAACTCAGAGTTCTTGAAGGTGTATTATCAATATCTGTGTGTTTGTACGTGTACTTAAAATACATATATATCGAGTATTCGGTAAATCTCTCGAAAGGTTGTAGAGGTTCTGCCACATCATAAGCCTCTTTCATAGATTGTGCATACAATAAACTATTTGAAAAATAAGAGATATTTAGAGAGAAAAGGAGGCATAGTATAACATAGTGTATTGTTTTTGTTTTACGTGTGTGGTTTGTTAAACAAGTATACTCCACAGATAGATAGATATATATATATACTCGGAATTGAAAATAAATTTCAATTGTGTGTGTGTGTGTGTGTGTTTGATACGACTGATTATTATAAAATAATATAAATTTACTTATTTCAGATGGCATTGTTTGATTTATTGAAAAAGGATAATAAATCAAGAAATTCCTTAAAGAGGAAAGAACGTCATGATTCAAATAAATCTTTAACAAATAATTCTCATGGTTTACTTTCATCAAATATTACAAGACAATTTTATATAACATATGCTGAACCGCATAGAATTTGGAAACCAAATGAACATATTATTGGTGAAGCTACATTAGAAATTAAAAAAGATATTACTAATATTGCTATACGATTATCCTTAATCTGTGAAATGAAAGTTAAAACAAGAGGTAATAGTCCGACTACATTAATGGC
This sequence comes from Maudiozyma serrabonitensis, assembly GCA_030571355.1. Lineage (NCBI taxonomy): Eukaryota > Fungi > Ascomycota > Saccharomycetes > Saccharomycetales > Saccharomycetaceae > Maudiozyma > Maudiozyma serrabonitensis. The sequence goes on along the minus strand of JAJLXS010000004.1, from coordinate 90,742 downwards.
TAAGAAAACAACAAGATTAATTGAAAGATCAACTTTTTTATATGGATTTGATATGACTCAAGAAAATATTTCAAAACAAAATCATCAATCAATAGATTCAACATCGTCTTTTGATCAATATGATACAGTGAAAAATAATAATTGTTTGATTGATAAAGATGGAAATATTAAGACTGTGAATGGTTTAACAAAAGGTATACATAAATTTCCATTTAGAATAAAATTACCAAAAAATAATAAAAAATTATTTAGTTCAATAAAATTTGAAAGAGGTTCAATTGATTATTATATGCAATGTACTTTAGAGCCTTTATCTTCAACGCAATCTGAAAAGACTTATGTTTCAAAATGTAAAAATGAATTTGAAGTTATTGTACCTTTAGATGTATCATATTTACCAATACCAAAGACTAAAACCGTTGTATTACAATCATTTACTGGCACACCCATGGTACATAAAAAATCAAATTCTTCAGGTGATGCAGGTTCATCATTATTTTCAAAATTAACAAATAAATCTAATGATTCAACGGGTTCAGGAAGTTTGTCAACAAAAAATGATGCTGCTTTAGATAAAACAGTAACGATATCTGTAAGTTTACCAAGATCTGGTTATATTATGGGTGAAGTTATACCAGTTAAAATCTCTGTAGATCATTATAAACCTTATTATCATGCAGCTGGCGTCATTGCTACTTTGGTGAGAATATGCAGAGTAGGTACAAATGATGAAACTGAAGGAATCGCAATTGAAAAATTTAGAAAAGATATATGTCAGTGTGTTTCACCTCTATATATTGATCCTGAAACATTGAGATCGAATGTTTTGGCTCACTTAAAGGTTCCATTCGATGCTTTCGCTACATTTAATCCACCAAATCAATTATTTAGTTTTCAATATTATATTGAAGTAATGGTAAATTTATCAAGGAAAAACTTAGTTTATACTGAATCTAATAAGATTCTTGGTGGTGCAATGGATGAAAATGATGAAGAAATTTATCAAAATATGAATAATAAATATAAGACAAACAAAATATCATCTTCAAAATTATTTGGTATTGATAAAAGTATTCAACAAAAAGTTTCAGCATTAGTTACTAGTACAGATAATAAGAATGAAATATATGAGGAAGCTGAAACAATTAATATGAACGATTCATCTGATCATGATAGTAAAATATTGTATAAGGATATGGTTAATGTAGAGAGTCTCAAAGGAATGCGAAACGTTACAGGTATGTCTATTGAAATTGTTGTAGGGACTGTGAAAGAAAATATAAAACCTGATAGATTGGAACCAATCTCAAATTCAAGTTCAATTCAAGATAATCATACAAGACAAAATATAGCATCTGACCATCAAAGAGGTACAGTCCCAAGAGACCAAGAAATAACAGTGCCGTCGTTAACTACTTCGGAATTGAACAGTTGGTTATCAAACTATCCAGTTCATGACAACTCTTTACCGCTTCCAGAATATTCCCCTCGTGAAACATCTACTACAGTCGAACCAATCACGACATCCGAAGATAAACAGGAATTAGAAAGACTAAGACTCCAAGAACTGGAAAGTGAACCACCTGAAAGTTATTAATTCTTTTCTTACTGCATGACGTACATGTACATATATAATGATCTCCATAAATTTTTATAATTATAACACGACCTTTGCATCGCATTTCAAAAAAAAAGCAAGCATAATTATCTATAATATGATCCACATCATGTATTAGATTCGCAAATTCTGTAATATTTAACTGGTATTTTATTTATTTGGTATATATATTTGTATCCTGTCTTCCTAGTCTCTAATCTTTCTCGCTAGTCGCAATTTAGATTATAGCTATTGTCAACTCGCCGCAGGGTGAAAAAAAAAATTGTTTAAATATTTAAAAGAGAAAGTGATGAGCTTTCAATTAACTCGATAAAAATGTACAAAATAAAAAGCCAATAAAGAACCATAACCCCAACCATACGTGTACCATAATGAATGTCCAGGATAGAAGAAGGATATTGGGTCCTATTGAGGCCAAACCCTTAGCTTTTCCAGAAACAAAATCAACCTCTAATGAGGAAACCACTATTGAATTACCTGAATTTCAAGCTCCTAGTATTCAAACAAATCTGTTAAAGAATTGTAACGGTTCGTGTATAATAGAGAACGAGAAAACATCTATTTTATCCTCTATTTATGGTCCAAGATCAACAAGGTCTAACCTATTTGAATCGCGTTGTTCAATTAATGTTACCATTAAAAGTGCAGTATTCCCAACTTCTGAGTTAAAAGAATTAAGCAGCTTCTTAATCAATGTTCTAGAGAGTTTTGTATGTTTAGAATTGTACCCAAAGGCAGGTATTGATGTCTTCATCAACCTAAATATCGAACAGGTCACAGATCTAAGTTGGTACATTCCACATATCATGATGAGTATAGTTCTTGGTCTGGTTGATGCAGGTATTGAAATATCAGATTTACCTGGTTGCGGGTTCAATGATAATAATGCAATTTGCTTTACGAAGAATGGTTCTGAAGTTATTGGTATCTGGAGAGATAAAGGTGATATAAGGGACGAATCCAGTTTTGGAGACAGTCTTGATATCTGTAAGGACCAGTACTTGCAAATAAAAGGTTTAATGGCAAACTATTTATTATCTAGACTAGATGATGATGGATCTGCATAGGTAATTAACTATAAATAAATAAATATGTAAACAGTAATCATACTCATAATAAGAAATAGTTAAAATTATTTTTTTTTTTTATATGAAAAATGCTGTTTTATTACAAATGGTATATTATATATATGTTTTTTTATACAAAATAACGATTAATTCTTATGTTGTATCAACGTCTTTGTATTAAATGCTTAAAGTAAACCTCCGAAATCACCTCTCATGGCTCTTTGTTTCAAATCCCATAAAGTCATCCTCTCATCGTCAGGTAAGATAGAAATATCACCATCATTTAATTGTAATACTTGTCTCAATAAATCTTTCTGTTTTTGCTGTGTTTCAGGGTCATTAGATAATGCATTTTTATTTTCATTTTCAGATGCTGTGACACCATTTTGATTTCCTTTATTATTTGAAGATGCTAATTGAGTCAAATCATCAACTTTAGCAATACCATTAGTTAACATAAGTTCAGCAATAACATATGTAAGTTGAGGATACTCTGTGAGTAAAGCTGTTGCTAGCTCTCCATCATTCTTAGACCATTCTTGGAATCCCCTTAATAAATCTAATTGAGCATTTTTATCCAACTTCGATAATTCACTCGATATCATCATTGCAGGTGTTGTCATATTAATATTTACATCTATACCTGTTGGCAAATCGGCAAACCTTAAGCTTGAACCAGGTACATCATTCTGATCTCCCATGGATCCCGAAGATCCAGTACCACTCCCACTAACAGAATTTAAATCATTATTGTTAGAATATCCACATTTCAAAAATCGAGAACCCAATTGATAACCATTTAGGTTCCTTACCGCTGACGCACTTGTATCTAGGTCCTTAAATTCAATAAATGCATAACCTTTAGATTTACCTGTTTGAGGGTCGAACATCATCTTCATACTCACTACAGGTCCAACATTCCCGCAAAGATCAAGAATCTGTTGTTCTGTCTGATCGTAGGGTATAGAGCCTAAATATACAACTCTCGATGGAGTATTATTTGAGTTATTTCCTTGGTTCATTATTTGTATTATGTAAAAATAAAATAGTACCCTTTTTGTTCTCAATATTTGGAAAAGAAGAATAAAAAAGAGACGCACGTTGTTACCGAGTGTTTACAACTTCTAGTTAGATACCTAATAATTTAGCAGTCACTGTCTAGTTGTTAGTAGCTCACCTTTTCAGCCTCTCTCATCTCTTTAAGTTTCACTCCTTCTGCTTTAAATTCAACTTTCACCAAATTTTTCATATCTCACTTCGTACTTCATGATATTTCAGCGCGTTGCGTTGTTTTTTCTGTTTGCTTTCATCATCTCTTCAATATGTTCAGATTTCATATAATGTATACAGAAACAACGATGATGTTGAAGATAAAGTCACTGTGGAGATTGATTAAATTCAATGAATTCCAAAAGTTATTCAATCGACTAATAATAATTTGAGAATTTTGGGAGGTGGTTTTTAACACGTTGGAAACATTATCAATCTATTTTTTTACTCAACCGTCTATTTACCACTGTCACATCACAATCATGGAATCCAAAGAGGTATTGTCATTAATTAAGAACCTTGAACAATCAAAAACCAATGATCAGGTTGTCTTGGATATTCTGAAGACTTTAGAGAAGGAGGTTGTTCCTACTGAAAAGTTGCTGAGAGAAACTAGAGTTGGTGTCGAAGTTAACAAATTCAAGAAATCATCTAACCCAGAAATAGCCAAATTAGTTAGAAAAATTATTTCCGCTTGGAAGGACGTTATTAACAAAAACAAATTAAAGATGAGACAACAGCAGCAACAACAGTCGTCCTCAGGTGGAGTCACTACATCAGATAACAAACCAGATGGATCTAAGGAAAATTCCGCTTCCAGTACAATAACCACAGATGCAAATGGTAGTATATCAAAGAAAGTGAGTAAATTTCAAAGCTCCAAGACTAGAAATGCCAAAAATGATGGTGTGAATACTATTATATATCACATTAAATTACGTGATAACGTTATTAGAGCACTTTATGATTCGTTAGCCAAAGAAAGTGAACATCCACCAAATTATATACTACAGTTGGCCATTGAAATAGAAAAAGAAATGAACAAGTTAAACGATATTATGACTCAAGAAAAGCAATATAAAGAAAAATATAGAGTCATTTATTCCAATATTATTTCAAAAAATAATGCTGATTTGAAAATTAAGATCACTAATGGTGATTTAACACCAAATTTTTTAGTTACATGTGATCCAAAAGAACTAGCACCTGAATCCTTGAGAAAGAAATTAGAAGAAATTAAAGAGAAGAATTTATTTAACGCACAAGGTGCTACAATCGAAAGATCTGTGACAGATAGATTCCAATGTGGTAAATGTAAAGAAAGAAAAGTGTCTTATTATCAATTACAAACTAGATCTGCGGATGAACCTTTAACAACATTTTGTACGTGTGAAGTGTGTGGTAACAGATGGAAATTTTCCTAATTGAAAATAAAAAGATATCTCAGTTAAGAATTTTCATTATTTGCTTTCAGCTCATTTTTTTTTTCCTCTTTTTCATATTGTCATTTAGGATTTTACAACTAGGGTAAAAAGTTTAACAGTAATCATCCATAATTATATACTTCTAAATTATTTTGTATATACATACGTAATTTAGATTATGAGTTGATACCAACAGTGTAACAAGTTTATAACCAATTTGGTTACTATTTCAATTTTTTAATATTATTTTTTTTGTCTTTATTGAAGATTAATTCATAAAATTGACTATACTGTCATTATGGTACACTTCATGAATTCGAAAACACTATTTAGCTTAATAACTATAACATTACTGCTTGAGTAGCATCTTAAATAAAAAATAAAATAAAATATATATATATCAGGTTTTTCAGTGACAATATATAAGATTTCAGCGGTTATTTTCGTCCTGAAAAAATTCAAAAAATAACGACAACTGCAGGACTCGAACCTGCGCGGGCAGAGCCCAAAAGATTTCTAATCTTTCGCCTTAACCACTCGGCCAAGTTGCCTCAAATTTTTTAAAATTTCAACGTTTGAATACCTTGATTTGCTGAGAGTAAAAAATATCTATTATGTTACTTGACTAATTTATACATTATAGAAAGTAAAAAGAAGAGCGAGAGGAACAATTTTTTCTCTTTAGAAAGAGTTGTCTCTTTAATTGTCTTGGGGTGTAATCCAATGTGTGTTGATGCAGTAGGGAAACATTATCGGAAGATTAGAATTAGTGAATAAAAATGGCATGTACGTTTATTGTAGCTCAGGATTATGTGTCCACTCCTTGGGGTGGAGCACCTCTCCTTTCTATCAGATAGAGAGATATGAGAAAGTATAATATATAAATCTATATAATTTAGAAAACGGGCTCCTTTATATATAAAATTTTTCACAGCAATATCGCATTCTACGAAGATCATTGTGTCACACAGTTATGTAATTTCCAACAAACATAACTAGAAGCAATAACCTCTGACATTTTCTATTAGGTTAATTGTGTCGGTTATACCTATGGAATGTACTTTATAGTTTGCTTACCTCTTTCTCTAGAATATAAAAGATATCTAGGGGTATATAAACCAAGACCAATAACTATATACTTTTCAAAGATACCTGGTTTATATACTACTCTAAACTTCGTTTTGTCGTATGTCATTTTTCTATGCTTACACGGTATGGTACATTTTGTTACAGTATGTTTTTGGTCGTATAGTGCTTCATAGCATATTAAATTTAAGTGTTATCTCTGCTCAACACTCTGATAAATCATAGTAGTGAATGATGACTCTGAAACTTTCCTTCTTTGTCAGTCTCTACTAAACCTACTTTCCCAAATAATTTAGTATAAATGAGAAACACTCAATTTAACTATCGAATATATTTTTATTAAGAGTATGTATAAAAAAAAAACTGATGGGTTAAAGATATCCGTCAACCAATTAATTGTACCCTGATAACTTTTCAATTCGAGGCTTAGATATTTACACTAACAAGTTGATTTGTGATTCAGTAAGTTCAACGATAAAAAAAAAAGTCTCAGTACGACTCGACTCAACAATCATTCCCCAATCTGAACAACGAACATGCCAAGAAAGAAAACCTAGAGAACCACCAACGTAAATAACTTATCCAACTCGACAGCTTTCCTTTCAATTAAACTATTCTTTCAAAATGAATATTACCCTCACTTTAAATTTTCAGCGTTGTTTTTCTTTATTTTTAAATTATTTATTCAAAGTTTTTACGCGTGCGGATTCAAATTAGAAGGTTTTGTCGTTGAAGGAAGAAACGGGTTTTCAATCTGTGAGTGAGAAGATCATGTTTACAGTTTGTGGTTCCCTCGAAGAGAGAAATACAGTTAACATGGTATAAGTAAATAAAGGTTGAAACTAAAGGTTTTTATAGAATAAATACAGTCTTTCTCATTGTTATTATCCGATAACTTCATATATATCTTCATATAACATCCCAAAGGAAAGAAAGTGTGCGTGTTTCTATTAAAAAAAAATTATGTCAGAAATTCAACCAAGTTCATATGTCGGTTTCGACACTATCACTAATCAAATCGAACATAGATTATTGAAGAAGGGTTTCCAATTTAATATTATGGTTGTTGGTAACTCTGGTCTTGGTAAATCTACTTTGATCAATACCTTATTTGCTTCCCATTTAATTGATTCCAAGACGGGAGAAGATATTTCAAATCTACCAATTAGGCAAACTACCGAGATTAAGATCTCTCAACATACTTTAATTGAGGACAGAGTCAAATTGAACATTAATATTATTGATACTCCAGGGTTTGGTGATCAAATTAATAACAATAAAGCTTGGGAACCGATCGTTAAATATATTAAGGAACAACATTCAAATTATTTACGTAAGGAATTAACTGCTCAAAGAGAAAAGTTTATTAAAGATACAAGAGTTCATGCAATTCTTTATTTCATTGAACCAACTGCTACAAAACATTTAACCCCATTAGATGTAGCAACTTTAAGGAGAATCTCTGAGATTGCCAATGTTATACCTGTCATTGGTAAATCTGACACTTTAACTATGGCCGAAAGAGAATCATATAGAGAAATTTTGCAAAATGATTTTAAAAATCATGATTTAAATATCTATCCTTATGATTTAGAGGAATTAACTGAAGACGAACTTGAATTGAATAATAGTATTAGATCTATCATTCCATTTGCTGTTGTTGGTTCTGAAAAAGATATAGAGATTGATGGTGAAACTGTGAGAGGTAGAAAAACTCGTTGGGGTGCTATCAATGTTGAAGATATAAATCAATGTGAGTTTGTTTATCTAAGGGAATTTTTAATAAGAACACATTTACAAGATTTAATCGAAACAACGTCGTTTATTCATTATGAAAAATTCAGATCCAGACAATTAATTGCTTTAAAAGAAAATGCAAGTAATCGTCAATCATCTGCACAAATGCAACAACAGCAACAAGCTCAACAACAAGCGGCTTAAAAATATCTAACCCTCTACAGATAAAATTTACAACGTTTTTTTTATTTAAATTAATGGCAAAACTTAAAACAGACACAATATTATATATATATATATATATATATATAACTCTATTCAAGACATCTATAAGCAATGAAAACAAAAAGAAACCAGAACCAAGTCATGTTGGTGCAACTTTATATAATATCATCTTGGTAATTATTAATACAATCTATTATTCAGTTTGATATATATATACGGATATTATGCAATATAGAAAAAAATATACTTATTAATAGATTTTAATGCAAATTTTTTTGATTGTTTGGAATATATACATTAATGTTATTATTATGCCTTTGAAGTAATCATCTCTTCCCTTTCAGAGTCAGAACTATCCTCATCTTCAGAGTCGGAAATACCATCTTCCTTATTCCTTTCATCAAGTGTTGGGATTGGGTACTTTAGAATACAAGCTAACCCAGTCAATTGATTTAATTCTTCACCTGAAGTATGTAAAGTACTAAATATAAACACTTTACCACCATCAGCTTCGATTAAATCGATCAAATCTAAATATTTCTCTCTCTTGGCTACATTATTTGATTTCAACATCGAATCTGTTATCAATAATGTATCTATGGCATCAAGTTTAGCGGCTTTAAATACTTCATACCTACCATACCATGCCATATGATCATCAGTATCCAGATGTTCCATGAATTCATCTAATAACTTCACATCCTTAACGAACTTTGCATCTTCTAATTTCTCGACATATTTTGGATTTTTCAATACTTCGTCGATACCTTGTAGATAACCAGTAGAACAATTAGCCAATAGAAAAGATTCTTGATTCTTTATAATATCTTCATTTTGATCTTGTTCTGCAAATTTTAAAATATGTTTGTGAAGTGCATCAGCAAAGAAACCAGGTGAGCATAATAAGATCACCTTCAATTCGTTATAATTAAAATGAGCACCCATGGCATCATAAATTTGTCTATAGAATGTTTCATTCAAGTCATTGAATTTTGTAGCATCTTCAGCATTCTTTTTTTTTGGTAAAGTTACAGCAATCTTCTGCTTCATAATGGTAGAAGAGGATGTCAAAAGACACACGTGAGCAATACCTTCTTGTAATACCACAGCACCAATTTCAGATTTATTCATAGCATTTTCTGCATCTTGAAGTAATCTCTTGGCATACTTATTTAAATTGTGCTTGTATATGGTCATAGGATGTGTGTATGTTATACTAAAACTTAGGAACTTACCAATGGCGATATCCTTGTTAGCTACACCAGTCTCATCAGGGATGGTGACACCTTTGTAACGTAGATATTCGTCCTTAATATCGAACTCATAGGAAAGAACCTTCAGTTTGATTTCGTGTAAGTCTGTAACAGTCTTCTTGTTACTATCCTCTTGTTTTGTGGTAAACATCTTCTTAATAATAACCTCATCATCCGGGTCGATGATCTGATATATAGTGAAGAGGTCCTCCTTATCCTCTGGAGTAAGATTAATAATTGTTTGACTTTTGTCGTTTGTGCTTTGCTTAATATAGCCTATCTTCATTGTAGTAAGTAGTTTGTTGGATTGTTATCCCTTTAGATATACATATTGCAAGAGAAACGATATATAAAATAATTTAGGAATGAACCCATATCATCCTGCTTACTCCATCCTATATATATATATATATATCTGTCTAAACTGGGTTTTGCTTACTCAGTTAAATATGGCACCCTGTTCTCTCTTTAAGGGTGTCTCAAAATCCTATTAATTAATATGGTGCTTACGCAAACTCATCGCCTGCGAAAATTTTTCAGTCATGAAAGCACCCGTAATTAATAAGCACACCCCAGTTTGATTTTTGGATGATGAGGTTACTATCAAAAAAATTAATCGCCGGATGTCTTGAACAGAGTTTGAGTTCATTCGTCTTCAACATTATGTTTCATGTTGTTTTCCATTGTTGAATACAATAAGGCCTCAGCTGTGCTATGGGGCTTATTATCGTAGCATTAATAAGCTGCTGTTTAAGGTAACTCCGCTAGTGTACTTTTCGATTGGGGCTAGCCTGTAGCTAAGAGACACTAAGTATTATTGCTATAGTTTTGATAGTAGTTAGTATTGCGTAAGAAGTCTAGATAATCATACTAATTCTTTGTACAAGTCTTACAATAGGTAAGGCGTTAAACTTAAACGATCGGCAGTGCACACCATAGTCTATTATCATATTGAGAAAATGGCACATCTTGAGTAGTCTCATTGCATATAATATACATTCCTTTATAAATAATATTTTTTCTTATTTACTTTGGTCTCTCTGTCTTGTTCTTAGTGACTATATTATAGTCTTATCTAATCTGGAAAATTCTGGAGTTTTGTATGCTAAAAAGAGAAATTTTTGTGAGGCCCTCTATACTTTTTATCCATTCAAGAAGTACTCGTAAAAGTGACATATTTGCAACTGAAGCAATAGGAAAAACAAGTCAAACGTAACAAGGATACATACTTTACAAGTCAGGAAATGATATTACTAGTGACCCAACTAGTGGGGAATATATTGTCTATAATGGCAGTCCTCTATCAGAGGCGGTACAACAAATTGCATAAATCGGTTTATGGTTTATCTTATGACACAGCTGTACTTAATATAGCAAGATTATCAGTTGATTTGTATACCTCCTTAAATTACAAATTTAATATATATGTCAGAAAACAACTTTATGTTAGATTTCCTCTATTTTATAAAGATTGGGATGACATTCCAGTCTCTATGTTGTTGCTGATGACTAATATTGGATTATTAATGGCATATTTATCTATTTGGAAACAATTGACTCTTTATAAAGCGACAACACATACTCACCAGGGAGTTTCTATGATATGTATAGCCACGTTGGTGGTATTTTTAGGGATCACAAGTACTGCTACATTTTACTTATATTATTTTAATGCTCATCATTTCATGTATCTTGATCATTTGAACATTTTGTGGGTTATGGGAAATATGATAGGTATGATGACGTTGTGTCCTCAAATATGTATTAATTGGATGGGTAGATGTTGCTCAGGTATCTCGAGTCGGTATATCCTCACATTGTTAGTAGCAGATTGTATAAGATGGATCGGATATGTTATTCCGGCAATGAAAGGGTCTGTGGAATATTGGAATTGGCCATTTAATTCCATCCCAATTGTGACTACATCTGCTGAGCTATTAGGTCTTTTAGTAATTTTATATCAAGCACAATTTGTATATATAGGGCATAAACCGACTCTTCCTCGAATTAATGAGAAGAGAACGGCCCTTGTTTGATAATATTTATTTAATACATGCATTATAATATTTTTTCATATCAGTATATTTACAAGTGTCCAAAATTTAATATTCTACGACATTTATGTATTTATTGTTTGCTCCTGGTCGATGTCCACGGCATGCTAAGCAATTAGAGCCTTTTACTTAATAATTTTGTAGCTATCTTAACGGCAAAGCCAACATGCTTATCTTCATCGTGTTTAAAATCCTCGATAGTGACTTCGTGACAATCTTGTATTAGATGTTCGACTTCTGAATTGATTCCTTTTTGTAAGTTCTCATCTTTTGTCAGGATTATGACGTTTGATTCTAAATCCAAGGAGTATGCTCTTTTTGTATAATTTGAGGAACCAATAATTGTTAGGAATGGTTTTATTTTTTTTGTATCATCAAACAACCAAAATCCCTTAGCATGGTATGACCACCCGCCAGGTTGAGTAACAATTCCCTTTTGCCACTCTAATAGATGGATTTGATTGGTCTTATTGTATAAGATTAGGCTTTTCATGAATTTATGAGATAGATGAATGTAAGCCTTAGGAAGATTAGAAGAAACACCTTTTGATTCGTAAAATCCATTGGCATATTGTGATGCTGTAATGATTCGACTATTTTCGGAAACTGTCTTTAGAAGTTGATGTTTTATTGAAGGTAACATATTAAAATAACCTGCGGTAAATATCCAATTAAGTGTTTTGTGATGAATATTGGATATTATAGATAAGATACTGGGTTTCTCCGTAGATCTATCTTGGAATTTTTGGAACAGTGGTGTGAATTGTGAAATGGGGAAAACTAGTGTTGGATAATCCTTCTCGTGATCAATAGTAACTTTTTGATCCATATTTTGATTAGTATGCAGGAATTTTTCAAGAGCACTTGACGAATCTGAAATAAATTTACGCTTATTTCCCAAATGAGTTGGATTTACTGATAAATTATCCTTTGGCCATGTTAGCTTATAGTTAGCAAATGAATTTGTAGCATTTTGGACGGCTTCTATCTTAAAGCTAAGTGAGCAAATAAGTTGATGCATTTTGAAATAATAATTTGTTAAGGGGAGACACTTGAATAAATAGTATCGATCTTGTCTATTTGTGAAATAATCATTCGAGAGGTTCGCTCCAGAAAGAATTAATTCATTGTCAAATCCATATATCTTCATATGTTGTAATCCTAATCCTTCATTAAACCTTTTTGGGATCAACCTTTTCTTCCATCCATGAAATGCTGGTGTTCTATAGAGTCTACAATCGATTCTATCTTCTCCATATTTGTGTACTAGATTGGCTAGTAATGATGCAGATGAATTGTTATGAGGTGTCTCTCTTGTACCCCTAAGTCCATCCAGTAAGAAATATACCTTTAGGTTCGGTTTATTTTCCATTGCTTGATCGATACAATTTATCAATTCTTGTTCAGATTTTCCCAGGTATAATGATGCAAAGAATATACGATTCTGTGCATTTGTAATCTTTTGTTTTAAAGTTAGGTAAAACTCCGATGGTAATTGCATAATTTCAATTTCATCCTTTCGTAAATAAAATTTAGTTTTTAAAGGAGACAAGGTATCTTTAAAACTATCAAATTGTGAGTATGATGCGGTGGTGGTGGTGGTAGCAGTTGACATAGTTGAATGAGACGAGTAATGTCTAGAACAAGTCTTTGCGATGGCTTGTGATAGATTTTTGAACGAACGAACACTAGACATTCATTTATAAGTTTGTGTCCTGCTATTCAAGGTACTTTAGAAATATATTGATTAAAGTGAAGTGTATATTATATATAAATATTTCACTTCCTAGATAGCGTGATCTTTATTTTTGTCAATTATAGTGTTAATTCTTTCCTTGAGAATTGTTTCATTCAGACAATAGAAAACGATAGATTTATTTTTTTTTTGTATGCAAAATTGTTTACGCAGCCAACAAGCAATGTGTAGGCATACTATGGAATATAAAGATATACATAAGTATATACGGATATATGGGTGGATGTGAATGTGTGAATGACTAGTTGATAGATAATAGAATATAGTAGAATAGGATGTAGGGGGTATGTTTCGCGAACTATGGTGTTCGATCTGAGAACGTATCACTATGTCTTCGAGGTTTCTTGCTAACTCTTGTAGTCCGCATAGTAGTATTATCTGTCCTCATTGTTCCATGAACCGCTGCACTATCGATAGAATCAAATCTATCCCAAAGATCGATTCCAGAAGGTTCAGAATCCATTATTGAGGAGTCGTTTGAAATTTCTAAATCTTGATGCGGAGATAAAGTAGGAGATCTTTGTGGTGATTGTATTGGGGTATTATAGACTGTCTGCAGTTGTCTATCGCGAGTAGAAGGTTCGATATGAACCACTAATCTTTTTGGTTTCTTCCCCGGTTGGAAGAAATCACTAGGCATTGCTGAGGCAACATCAAGTACACTTGCGGTAGAATTCGATCTTGAATGAACTGCCACAGGGATTTTTGTCCTTGGGGTCTCTATTATTGGTTTCTTCACTTCTGTTGCTGTCTGTGTAGTTACTGATTCTTCATCAGTACCACCAAATATTCTTATTACTAATTTTCTCATTGTTTGCCATAAATTAGCAATAGGTTTATTTATCATATTTGTTGACATTTTAATTTTATCTATAATATATTGACTCAATAAAGTTAAATCGAGATAAACATTAGGTACTCTCAAATAATAATGTGTCATACCAAGGAGAGATCCCGCAATGGTTCCAATTGTAACACCAAATATAAATAATACCATTGAATATTGTATCAAAGTTAGTAAAATGTGTGCGTTAAGAAATCCTGGCCCATATGATGCAAGTTTTTGAAATGATGTTCCTAAAACGATATATAAAGGGATATTAATTGGTAAAAGAAATAAGGATGTAGCCACTCTTGAGGCAATCATCATGGGATCCCATAACAAACATTTTCCCATGATAAATACAGGTCGAAACATATAATTGTAAATACCATTGAATAATAGCCATATCAGGGACCGGCCCCATATCAATAAACTCAGCAGTAGCAGTTTAAACCATCGGGCAACGTGAAAAACAGTGAATACCATTATAAAGCAATACCTAACGGGAGATATTGAGTTGTATAAATGTACTGTATCAATTAAATCCGTTTCCTAAAGACTTTGAAAGTTCCGTCTCTTAACAAAATCCACCTTGTGTATCTGTATTGTTGTTATAGAAGCCCTAATTCATAAAAATATTGTCAATTTTAAATTAAGCGGGAAAATTCAAAAATCGCAAAAAAAATTTGTCTTTTGAGTGTCGCGGAGTATAAAAGGAGAAAGCGTTTAAATAAATTTTTAATATCAATCATATTTATTTGGTGATGACTTATCGTCGTTTTGTAGATACAGAGACAAAGAAAGAGACTATTGAAATGAAAAAGTTGTGGAGCAAAGTGTACACATATAAGGTTATATGTGTGAAGTGAGATATGTACATATGTTAATATGCTCTCTTCAATTGCGTTCTCGCTTCTTAAATACCAAGATTTATTGTTCAAAATAATATAAGAACACTCCCATTTCTGCCCCGGGATCCTTACTACACCCCCACGGATCACGGGTTCTAATAGTGGAGAAGAATAAGCCATTGATCGGCCGGTCTGCACACTAAACTGATACAACCGCAGACTGCTCTCTTTCGATGGATCATGGGATTCCATGTATCGCTCTTGTAATACAGAGTCAAAGACTGAAAAAGCATTCATTATTTATTTCTGAAGATGCTCTTCCAGGGGTACAGTTCCCTACATACTATATAAATATCGCTTTCTTGAAACTTGTATTTTAGAATTATATTATTATTTTTTATTTGATTATGTATTTATATTATTCTGGTCTCATATCCGAACGACGAGGTTCTACTAGAGGATGCAATTGACATAAATATGTGATAGCCCACATTAGATACATCATTGCCAAAGCTAGTATGACAGTACTTCTCCAAACACTATGTTAAAAAATAAAAAGGAATAATATCAAGCAATGACATTATTTAAAAGAGTTATGTTGTTAGTAAAATAAATTAAGAAAGCTTCACGTTAGGTTTCCTGTCACTCACAGGGTAAAAAAAATGACTTTATACGTACGTTCTGTTCTCCTTAGGAGCCATTATCCAGAAAACATAAGAGGAGATTACCACTACGGCTAACACACCAACAACAGTATAACTGATTTAAAAGAGAAGGAAGGGACTTACAATGGATCTATCTATTGATCAACCTAATCCCCCCCATCGACTAATCTTGTTAGTAATCTCAATAAAACAAACAGAGAAAATAAAATTTAGTTAAACGATTTAAACATACAAACTCATTCTTGGACTGTTATACCTTTTATACTTCAAAACACAATCAAGAAACAATAGAAGAACTCTTCCTATCTCATCACATCTCTCTATCTTATATACTGAAACCTCTTGTTCTTTAAATATTTGAAAGTAGCAATTTCATTTTGCAGCCAAAAATTATTCCAGGCGGGTAGCATCGGCGAAACAAGAAATTTGAGGCCTCGTGATCACGTGTTGGAGGGTTCTTAGACAGTAAACTTTCATCGTTTTGGTACTTTCTACAAATCGATCAAAGATAAAGAAAAGGGATTAGGTGGGCTCAAAGTTCACCCTATATAGCTAAAGATAAGTACGGTTCATGTAATCGAAAGCTATAAAAAAAATAATGAGCGGTGTAATGGACAAAAGTAAAACGGAGATCCCTGAATCTGTAGTGAAATGGTTGTTTCAAGTGATTCAACCTATATACAAACATGACCCAAGAGCAACGTTTCATGATTCGATGGTCACATTAACCCAGTTTGGTCAATTGCGTCCCCGTACAAGAGTATTCACAGGGTCTGATGGTAATTCGCGACTATTATTGGTGTTACATGGTTCAATCAATGAGATACCGATACTGTTATGGTTACCTGAGGATTATCCTGCTAAAGCTCCTTTAGTTTATATAGATATTGAAAAAATAGATACATCTCAAAAGTATGGATCGTTGGTACAAAATGATGGACTATTAAATTTATCTATGTTCTTTAATGTATGGGATCCACAAACTAGTAATATTGCTCAAGTGGTTCAGGCAATTGAACAATTGGAACAAACAAATTTAATAGAGAGTTCACAAATATCGAATAGACAAACGGCCACTACTACTCTCCCTTCGAGTGATTCATCGATGTCACCACCGCCTTTACCTCCAAAACCTGGACAATCAACAGTTCCTATATCTAAACCCCAACTACCAATACGTGTTCCTGCGCCTAACTCAGAGCCAAGAGTCATTGAAACACAACAACAACAACAACAACAACAACAAGTTGTTGATCTTATGGATTCATTGACAATAGATGGGGATAAGCAACATGATCAGTTACTTATTACTTTGGAAGAACTATTACAAAAATTACATACAGACTCAGAAAGATCGATGGATCGTGAAATAACAGATTATTCCATAAAATATCAAGATGTCATATCTAAATTCAATGAGAATTTAGAATATCAGACACAAGCAGTTCAATATGTCAATGATAATATAACAAGGCATAGAGAATCCCTAATGATACAAATGACAGCATTACAAGAATTTCAAGATTCTAGACTCAATTCACAAGAACCTCCTAGAGACGTTGATGAGATCGTAACGACTGCAGATGATCTCTTATACAAGTTTGTATCTCTAGATTTGGCACTTACTGATTCTATTCAACTTTGTAATCAATTACTCAGTAAAGGCTCACTCACTGTGGATCAATTCATTAGAGAGACAAGATATCTCGGTACTTTACAGTTCCAAACCCGCGATGCTATCCTAACAAGATCAGCCTCACTTACATAAACCTAACCATTATACGTTCAACTTACATACACTACCAGAACCTTTTATAAAATACAGAAACTTTCAAAGTCAGAGGACAGCTAACGTGATTTCTTCTCATTGCTATTAAACATCCGATGCTCCGGAACCGGCATTCTATTCTATTCCATTCTCGTCTCATCTGCCTGTGTAGTTCTTTGTTTGTTCTCGCCATCAGAGTGACTCACTAACTGGTCGCGCTGTTGTTCCCGCGCCCATTGGCATTCTCTCTGACTGTCTCTCATGAAATTTTATGAAATATTGACCGGGATGGGCAGAGGCAGAGAGAGACATGAACTGATCTAATTTGCAATAGAAGACTCATTCAAACTCAACAGAGAGAGAGTTTTTTCATATATAAGTAAAAGGGAGAAATATTCTTTTTATATCAAGTTAAAAGAAACACATTTAAAGGGATTTATTAACGTACATGATTTATTTGTTTGTTTTTGAAAGTATTGAAGAAGTCTTTTGGGTTTGTCTTTTTTATTTTTTTTATTCTCAATAAGGGAAATATAGAACCATTCCAATTATGTTGAGAACTGTCCTAAGAACTACAGTGGCTAAGAGCCCTGTATGTGGCCCTATTCGTCATAGTTCTTCATCAACTAGTGCTATGGCTTACAAGCAATTACATAGGCACGCAAAGAGACCTCCTCTACCAACAGTGGAGACTCCTGTATGGGATGCTAATACTGCTGTTTCATCCATTCTATATGATACACCAACTCCTTCCAAACAACCTAAACATCAACATGTCTTGAACTGTTTGGTACAAAATGAACCTGGTGTGTTATCTCGTATCTCTGGAACTCTTGCTGCTAGAGGTTTCAATATTGATTCTCTAGTGGTATGTAATACTGAAGTTAAGGATTTAAGTAGAATGACCATCGTTTTACAGGGTCAAGATAGTATCATTGAACAAGCTAGAAGACAAATCGAGGATTTAGTACCTGTCTATGCTGTGTTGAATTATACTAACTCTCAAATGGTAAAACGTGAATTGGTTCTAGCCAGAATATCTTTGTTAGGATCTGAGTATTTCCAAGACTTGTTATTGAATCATCATCATGATGAAACTAATGCAGGTTTAATCTCAAAGATTAGAAAAGAAAAATATCACCCTTCTAATTTATTACCAAGTGAAGTTCACAGATTAAAACATCAACACTTGAATGATATTACTAATTTGGCAAAGAATTTCGGTGGTAAAATTGTCGATATCTCAGAGACTAATTGTATCGTTGAATTGGCCGCTAAACCAACTCGTATCTCCGCCTTCATTAAGTTATTGGAACCTTTCGGTGTTCTAGAATGTACAAGAAGTGGTATGATGGCTCTACCAAGAACTCCATTGAAGACATCTCATGAAGAAGCCGAAGAAGACAATGATAGTTTAATTAGTGAAATAGTCGATATTTCTCAATTACCACCTGGTTAATATTAATGAATATTTAAAGAAGGTGAGAAAAAGTTATCTGTTTATTTCTTAACTTTGATAAGTTATTATTCTTGTGTGTGGTTTAAAATCTCCCGACAACAACAAAATTAAGTAAAAATGAACGTAAATGCATATATGTATTTTTTTTATTTATTCTCCAAGATATAAAAAACATTAAAAATTAATTATAGCAATATCAAATTTCAAAAATGAATATCAGAGTTTCATTTCGTTCCTTTATACACAAAACATAGATAAATAAGAGTAGATGAAATATTAAATTAAATATCGTAATGTTTTTCTTAGTGAGCTATTTACAGAAAAGATTTTAAGAAAATCAAATAAAACTCACATTGATTTGAAAGAGAATTTCTGCAACACATTGACCATAAGGGGCACTTCAACATGTTGTTTAATAAAAATGCTGAACTGACATTACATAATTTAGGTTATTGGATGAGTTCTTCTTAATTCCTACGAGATTAGCAAGGAATTAACTAAATAGTCTACCGCGCCCACGTCCTATAAAAATAGTAAAAAGAAGGGGGCATACTGGGAATTGAACCCAGGGCCTCTCACATATTCGAGTTAAATTACCCAAAGCGAGAATCATACCACTAGACCACACGCCCTCTTAATATTGAAATTTGAAATATTTTAGTAATGTCATAATGCCTTAAGATTTTTCTATCTATGTATTGATTGCTCTATATAGAATGTTTAATAGTGATTATTATTATGTATATTAACTACAACAATATGGTGGTCATTCTGTTCGTTAATAAGTAAAAGTATTAATAGTAAGTACCATATTTGTTATCAATATTTCTGTATATATTTTATTCTATCTTTCAATGTATATTATACAATTATATGTTACATAAGATGTCTTTAGCTTTAGTTCATCTTATATTTGTTGCTCTTCGCATCGACATTTGTTGGTGTCCGTACACAATGATCTATTTGTTAGAAATTACTAGAAACGGAATTCTGTTGTAATACAATAGTATTGCAGATAATACAACGATGTTATAATGACAAAGGAAAACTAAAATACAACTGACATGCACACTCGATGAAATGAGAAGGACATAATCACGACCGCAATATAATTTAGTATATAAAGAGAACAAATATGATCCAGATATGGATTGATGTTCTCGCCTCTTGTATGTATTTACCACATATATTTAAGAGAGGGAAGATTATGGTCTCTTTGAAGAGTAAAAAAGATATTTGATGTTACTATAAAATCTATAGAAAAATGAACCCTGGAAAAATTCAATAAATTTTATAAAGGGTTACTTTCAATAAGGCATTTGTTGAGTTATATTACTTAGGATCAGAAATGTCCAAGATAATTTAGAGTATTTTGTCCAATTTTGACTATAAACTACGAATGAGAGAAAAAATATAACATTGGTATTTATATTTGTCTAGAGATGTATCCACTAAATGCATATTCAAGGTTGTTTTATGCTTAAATTAAGAGAATTTTCATGTCTCCCATGTCGTTTTACCAAATTTAAATGGTTTTTCCATAATTATCTACTTTTTAAGTAAAAAAATTGAAAATATATATATAAATAGATATCAGTGGTTCTGTGAAATATATGAATTTATGTTAAAGATATTTTCTAGTACGTTTTCTTTGTAAATATCATTTGCCAGATTATCACTTTTAGTTTTTTGTTTACTTGAATTAACACTTTGTAACTTTTTTGGAAATTTCAAACATTACAATTTTTAAACAAATGTTGCGAATTTCTGGAGAAACCTGTATCCCACTTTAGAAAAGACGTAGCAACAAGTGCCAAACGCCAATTTAATCAGTACTATTTTATTTAGTTATACATAAATGGTTACAACTGTTCTCACAATCTTGAATATCACAACCTTGTGAAATTAAGAACAGAAAATTTCTGTTTCCTAGTTTATTAAAAGAATGTCAAAAAAACAACCGATCCCACTATCGTGAGCTCAACAACAACAACAACGAATGCTCCACCTACAATTTGTCGGAATTTACATGATAGAAGAATGACGTCAATAATATAAAGTAAAAGAATAATTAAGATTGTCAGATTTGATAATGTTCAATATTTAACAATCCAAAATAAGAAAAGATAAGAATAAGATGCATTTGGAAATCGTGTGTAATTTCTACAATGATAGTATTGGAGATTTATAATCACGAAATATCTAATCCAAAAAGTATATAAAGGGAACAATATTTCATGTGTTGGAATATTTTATTTCCCTGATTATTTGTATATTATTTATAATTTGTATAATAAAGAGATCAGACGACTATACGTTGATTTCTGAAGAAATAAAATTTTGTATCATATTAACAGAAATGGATTCCTCAAATAATACCAAAATCCAACACAATTGAATCCTACCTCCTTATATCTTTGACTTCATCATGTTCTTCTAACTATAATCTATTTTAACTGTGTGTCACTTTCAGTCGGTCAGATTAGCTTTTTACCTTCGCCAAAAACTCGCAGAACGAAAAAACAAACAAAAACATGAAATTCATGTATTTTGATATATATTATCTAATATATTCATTTTTAGAGATGTAATACATCAACAACTGAGTGTCAAGAAGAGGGAACCTCAGATAAACCAATTGATAGAAGGAAACATCAATATATAAATTTTGATCTTATTGTCAAGAAATATAAGTATCCTTTCGACTTCACAACGATAATTAAACCTTAACATAAAGAAAATATGGTAGAGAATTACTGGCGGATGGTTGTGTCCTCATTGCAGGATTTGTATAATGCGAATGAAGCTACACAATTTGACGATGATACAATGGCTAAACGTATGAATTTTGATTCTTTGCCAGAAGATCAATTACAGAATTACTTGTTACAATTCCAAGGTCACCTTCAGAATCTTAATAAAGGTAGCGAATTAATAGAATCAATTCAAAATAATTTAACGAAAATATTAGATGAACAGAAACAAGAAGAAGAAAATAAAGAAAATGAAGATACTCAAGAACAAAATGGTGAAGAATCTAACATTGGTCCAAACTTAGGTGTTGATCATTCATCCACAACAACAGCTGTAGCTTCTTCATCCAAATCTAGATCAGATATACCATTATCGATTGCAGGTACGAACGGAGAAGCATCTATTGGAGGTAGACAATACTGGGTTAGTCAATACAATTCTCCAGATCCAATTGTAACTGGATCAGAAGTCGCATACAAACCACGTAAAGGTGGTGACGGTGAATGGTTCCAATGTGAAGTTATTAAAGTGTTTGCAGATAGAATCAGATATGAAGTACGCGATCCTGAACCCGATGAACTTGGAAATACAGGGAAGGTATTCAAATGTAGTTGGAAAGAACTAATTTTGATCCCATCTTTAAAAAGTGCAAGTATAAGGTCTAAGACTCTCAATTACCCCGCGGGTACCAAAGTGCTTGCCAGATATCCAGAGACTACAACTTTCTATCCTGCCGAGGTCATCGGCAACAAGAGAGATGGGACCTGTAGACTGAGATTTGAAGGTGAAGAAGAAGTAAACAAAGAGACAGAAGTACCAAGAAGATTAGTATTACCATTCCCAATGGCATCTGCCACTCCAGCAAAAAAGTAAAACATTATTTCATTAGCCTTTGGTCTTGTAATCAGAACATCTCACACCAAAATCACTCAGTACGATGAGAGGTTGTTATTTTTTGTCGTCCACTCTCTCTCTCTTTTCGCCCATCGGCGAAAACCAAAATTTTTCATTTATCAATTTTTCGCTTTGTTTATTTTGTTTGGGCGTCTTTTTGGTGATTGAACCATTGAATGAGAGAAACACGTCGTTATAGTTAGTAACACGAGAACCAGAAAAAGGCAAATGAGAATCGTTCTATGTTGAATTCTAATATATCTTTGGTATGAAAATGTAATAATTTCATTTTAATCCTTTGTGATTGTTCTTATTTTCATATCTTTTACCGACTTACTTCGAAAAAAGGTAAAAGGAAACTATTCTGTAGTCTGGAATAAAATAAGGGCCTAGGAACTTTCGACAGATATTATTATCTACAAACAATAAACCTCACATTTCCGTTTTATTATTATTACAATTATTTTTATTGAAACATGGATCAAGCCTTAGGTGACTATAATAATGCTGGTAACCAGCGTAGTAGATCCAGATCTCCTTCTCGTCGTCGTATGAGCTTTGATTATAGCGATGCACAAGGTAGTTTTGGAGGTAGACCAAGACGTGCAAGAAGAGGTGGTAGAAGAGGCCGTGGTGGTCGTGGTGGGTTTGAATATGGTTCAAGTCGTGATTCATTCAGAGATATACCACCAAGACGTGAAATGATGCCAGAGAGAAACTATGACAATAGTATTTTTATCGGTAATTTATCATTTGACTCTACTGAAGACGATTTGAGAGATTTCTTCCAACCAGTTGGTGAAATTGTTAGTACTGAAATTATTAGAAGAAGAGGACGTCATAAAGGGATGGGTACCGTAGAGTTTACAAATACTGCTGCAGTAGATGATGCAATCAATAGATTCAATAATGTTAATTTCATGGGTCGTGATTTGTTCATTAAACAAGATCAACCTCCTCCAAATAAACGTGCTGCACCTTTAAGTATTCATGAAAGAATTCAACCTAATGATGCATACGGTGCTGCCAATAGTAATTATGATCCATATTATGATAACCAAGATTATGGATTTGCACCTCCTCCACGCAAACAAGTACAACATCCACAACAACGTTCACCAGCTTTCGAAGTTTTTATTATTAATTTACCATATTCTTTCTCATGGCAAGATTTGAAGGATCTATTTAGAGAATGTGGTAATGTTCTAAGAGCAGATATTGATTTAGATTACAATGGATATTCAAAAGGTTTTGGTAATGTATTTTATGGAACTGAAGAAGAAATGTTTAGAGCAATTGATACTTTCAACGGTTATAATTTACAAGGTA
Source organism: Maudiozyma serrabonitensis (assembly GCA_030571355.1). Taxonomy (NCBI): domain Eukaryota; kingdom Fungi; phylum Ascomycota; class Saccharomycetes; order Saccharomycetales; family Saccharomycetaceae; genus Maudiozyma; species Maudiozyma serrabonitensis. Next base: position 66,929 of record JAJLXS010000004.1, on the reverse strand, counting down.
GAATCCTTGAAGTAAGAGAAGGTCGTTCAAATCGTCAATTTAGACAACCACGTCGTGAATCTTACCATGAAACAAATGACAGATTAGCCTATGAGGAACAAATTCCACCAGAAAATATGAACGATAATGGACTACCTGTAGAGCAACCCCCATCTACTTTCACTGAAGGTGTCACAGGTAATGGTGAAAGAAACAGTTTAGTATACTGTACAGGTCTACCACTTTCAACATCTCCCAATGACTTGTATGAATTGTTCGAAAGTTTGGGTAGAGTACACCATGCTGAATTGTCGTATGATTCTAATGGTGCACCAACTGGTGCTGCCGTCGTTGACTATGAAGATATTAGTTCTGCAGACTTATGTGTCAGTAAACTAAATAACTATAACTATGGTGGCCAAGACTTATCTGTGTCATTTGCACAACGTACAAATTAAATTTCTATACAATAAGGGCTTGATATAATAGTTGTGAAACACTATATACACACGTATTTATATATTTATCATAGGAAGTTGATATCCATGTTTATATTTATTATAGCTTAAAAATATAAATTGGCATTAGTAAGAATTATTATAATAATATTAATAAGATAAGTTCCTCAATTTATATTTTTACGTATATGTAGATTTGAATATAGTATTTAATTTTAAATGTCTATGTTTATATTTTTTTTTGCCATCTCATGTAAAATGTAAACGTGTTGGCTTGTCATTTGTAAAATTCGAATTTGTTTCGGAATCATTCTCGGTTCCATCAATATCAACAAGGCTACCTAAAAATGCAAATGACATATCGTGGGTAATGTTAGAGTCTTCATTTGTAGAAATTGTTTTATCTTGGGTTTCAGAAGCATTAACCGGTTCTCCATTGTATTTATTTGGATTCAATGTAATGGTATTCTTTGGCTTTTTCACACTGGACTTATTCAGAGCTGTAAAATCTAATTTACTTGGTGATATCCAGAAGGGCTCATCATCGTTGTCGTACTTAGGTTCGTTCAACTCAGTATCTGATTTATTCAAAGTGTTAGATGTAGCTTGCATTTTTTCTTTATTATTAAATGATAATTCTTTGGAATATCTGTAAACAACTGGGGCGGTCATTTTAGGAATATTATTGATATTTAATCCAAACAAGATATTTTTATCAACATTTGATTCTTTTGGGACAGTTGACTGAATGTCATTAGTTGTATTGGTGGTATTGAAAGTAATATCGAATGAACTAAAATCTAGATCATCCAAAATACCGTCTTTGCTTCTGTGTTCAGTCGCATCCCTTTTCGCTAGAGTAGCATTGTTTATGGTTGGTTTGTTAACTTGTTCTTCATTTGTTGTAATTTTTGGAGTCGACTTTGATACTACAGGAGCCTTTTCAAATATTGGAGCTGAAAATGTTTCTGATACATCTTCAAGTGGCGTGTGGAAAGTCTCATCTAGAAGGTCCTCTTTGGAGTTAACGTTCAATTGAACCCAACGCCTATTATTATCAACGTTAAAGTTAGAAGCAAAAGAGAAGTCAGATACAGCATTTTTGTCATCTACAAATGAATTATCGTTAACATACTTTAGTGGCTTCAGTTGAATACCTGAATCTAATGTTTTCTGTTGGATAACCTTTCTATTTTCTTGAAGATTCTTGGCCAATTCTGTAGTGTCATTTTTTGAAGGCTTATTTGCAAATTTAGTTGGGGACTTGTTGATCACTTTAAACAATGCTCCGGGTTTTATTGGAGAGCCCATGGGGGTACCATTACTGCCTTTTAGTGATCCATTTTCTTTTGAATACTCACCTGCATTTTGCGTGGTAAATAAACTATTATTAACACGAGGTGAACCAAAGTTCTCGACATCGTTCACATTTAAGTCCGAAAGTCTCTTGTGCGCTAACGCTCTGAAAGGTGATCCCTCACTTTTCTGTGGTGATGACCTATCGGGTGACATATTTCCAGTATTGTTGAGTTTTATTAAGGGAGAACTTGGAGCTTTAATATTATATGATTTTTCCACAATCGTGTTTAGTCCGGTATTTAATGTAGTATTGGTGTGAACAGTACCATCATTATTTACAAGATATTTTTCATTCAAAGAAACCTCAGTTGACAATCTTTTCCAATTGTACTTCGCATCACTATCATCCAAGACAATTCTCATATCTCTGAATAATTCTACAAATGAGGGCGATTTTTCAAACTTAATATTTGACTTGAGTGGAACAATTTTAGCTATCTCAGGAAATATTGGCGCTTTCTTTTTCAGTTTAGGCATTTGAACATCTCCCAACAATCCGTTCCTTATTTCATCATTTGGCTCTAATTTAATCCCACCGGAGCTCGCCTTCTCAGATACAGAATTTATGGCTTCAGTAAGAGTAACAGTCTCTCCATTTTGAATTGAGCTATTGATATCGAGAGTAGCACCATTATTGGATACGCTGTCTACTTCCACTGCTACCTTTTTTAAAATTTCTTGGTTATCTTCGTTTTTTACTTTCTCAGGAATGAAATCTCCAAACAAGTCATCTTCAAACAATTGACTTTGATGTAAAATGGGGTTGGCCAACTTAAGATCAGTATCATTGCCTTCTTCAGTATCATCTGCTTGGTAGCCTGGCGATTGTGTGTCGATGTCTAAAGTTTCATTTTCTTCGATTTTTACTGGAATCGGTGGCAATTCTTTCTTTCTCTCAGTAATTTTAAAAGCAGAAGGGATCTTAGGAACAATCTTTTCTGGTTCTGTGTCCTTATCTATTTCAGTACTCTTAACTGGTTCCACATTTCCTTCTACCTCCTCTGTAAAGTTTGGATTATGAACAACAGAACTAATTCGAACATTATCATCTTTTGATAAAACTTCGTTCGTCCTTACAGATGTATCCCTTGTTATGTTTTCGTCATGTGCTTCTGGTTTTGTTTCAGAAGTTTTCTTTTTCTCTTCGACAGGTTTCAAAGGTTCCAGTTTCGATTTAGGGCGAGGTTTAATGTCTAATTGCTTAGTTGAACTCTTTTGATTAACAATCACAGGTTTTCCTATTTGTTTCTTTTCCTTCTTATTACTGCTTGGGAATATGTTTTTGATGATTCCAAAGAAACCCTTATTTTTTCTTTTTTCTTTTGGTGTCTTCTCAACTTTATTTTTTTGAGTTGTTGATTTCGATTTATTGTTCTGAATTTTATCACTTCCAACCGTTTGTGTCTTCCCTGTTTTTATTTCCCCCTTCTTTATTTTCTCTCTTTTCTTCTTGTCTGTTTTACCATTCTTAACATTTTCTTCCGGAATCATCTTGTCATTAGGAACATCTACCAAATCACTTACATCACTTCTGAATGTTGTTATTGTACCATACGATTTTTTAGTTTCCTCATTTATTTCACGAGATAAATTTGGGGACGTTATATCGGATGGTAAATTTGCTTCTACCTCATTGCTTTCTAAGAGTTGAGTTGTCACAACGTTGTTAACACTAATTAAATCTAGGGCTCCCTCTGAAAAAATTGATGAATAGCAAACAGTTATTTCAACAGCCAACAATGAAAGAAGGTTTGAAACCATATTTTCTGCAGGTATTGTTCGGCTTTGCTGTTTTCCATTATCATTTAGGGTAATAAGATCCAATTGAACTGTATTTGTTTCAGTAGGATTCAAAAACCTGGCAAAAATAGCCGAGTGAAGATTATTGGCAACCAATTCGTCTTTGGAAGGTTCCATATTTAAGAATAACCCAAATTTGGATTTTATTCTTTCGCTGTTATATGCTTCTAATTCATGTGCCGTAAAATAAAGAATGGATTCTTTAGTAGAAGATTTGAATAAGTGAAATGCAGTATCCTTTTCTAAAATCTTAGCCTTGGTTATCAAATCTGCAATATCTGAAGCACTATTTGTCTTTGATGCCAGTTTACAAATAACAGAAAATGGCTGTTTCTCTCTTGCACGAATTGCATCGAATCTAATGATATCATTATTTGTCACAGATGTATGAATCTCATTTATATAACAATATTTTTCAACTTCTAACTTTGGGATTTTTGGAGGTAACGGAAGTTCGTTTATCAAGGAATTCATTAAAATGTCTGAAATTAACGGTTTTTTGTTGGATTTATCAGATGTATAATATTTCTGGTAATCAATAATATTAAGGAAAACAATATAATCACTAAATATAACCAACAACTTTCTTTTAGATGGTTCACTTGCCTCAACAATATCAAACACACCAACAATACGTCTCTTTAACCACTTATACTGCAGTTCAACGGGCCATCCTTTGGCCAATTCAGTTAAAATTTTCCCAGATGGTGTGAATACTCTAGTATTATATGAGCTCATAGGAGCATCTAAATGACCGAAGGAATTAATTATATCAATTATGTTATTATAATACTTTTCAGCATCCTTTTGATTCTTTTTAGACCATTCCTTCTTCTTGTATAATCTATCAAGAATTAATTTTAACTTGAGTAGTTTTTCCTGTGGTCCTTTTATTATTGTTTCTAATTTCATTTCTGTATATATATCTTTATTAGGCATAATATCTCCAAAGTTCCTCATGAAAAGCTTAATGTCTTTACTGAAATTTTTAGTAGCTGCTTCATGTCTAGTATAAGCCTTATAAAAGTATGGTATCGTTAAATTACAAGCCTTTAATACTTCAAATGAACCATATGGGGTAGCCGATTTCAAAGAATCCAAGAAAATACAGTTAATTCTTGTAACTTCATCTATCGTTGGTGGAAACAAACGATTCAGTTTGACTGTAGATAACCCTTCAATATCGTTATTTAAAACCTGTACTCTTAATGTTATTAGGAATTTCTGCAAAAACTCTACTAAATTAAATGTGAAATTCGATTGCAATTCTAATAGTTCATTGCAAATTGATTTAATCAATTGTTCGTCGTTTTCTGTTGGTGCATCATTTTCAGGGGGTTTATATCCATATTCCGTCTGTTCTGGAGAGTATTCAGTAATTGGGTTAAACAACTGCTCTAATTGTTCTCCAAGATGGAAAACAAGTCTATTATTCAATTCAATTGTAGATTCTTTACTTTGATATATTACATCTAATAGGGTTGATTTAACCTTGTGGCGGTCGAGTAAACCTTTTGCAATAACCCTCCTACCAAACAGTGACGATGATGTAAATTTCGGTTGAGTACAGTTACTTGCCAATTGACCTGCATGCACATGATTGTAAGCTGAAAGAGATCCTGTACTATAGATAGATTTCAATTGATTCTTCTGTTCAATACTTAATTCCGAGTACCGTTGAAACATGATAATAGCAATACATTTTTTTAATTCTGAACCTTTATCATCGGGACTTAAATTTTTGATGGCAGGATAATATGGAGATCCAGTGGTGATATTTATGGATTCTATTGAAGTCAGACCAAAATTATCAATAATCAAACAATTAAACTTATCTGTCTTTTTATTGTGATGTATACAGACGATAAATGTACCCCATAGGATATCATCATGTCCTGTTAATACATTAGATTCATCAAATACTTTCTGTGTCCAATATGTCTTTGTGTTCTCTGAAGTTTGCAAAATTTTTGACCCATCATAATTATTATTATTGAGATAATTGTTAAATAGTATAATTTCTTTTTCAAGAGGTTGTTCGTGAGCCAGGACACTAGCTGGATCCTTCACTTCAACAGTTTCCACCAGATTGTCTATATTTTTATTAATTTTAGAGTCATGAGAATAGATGGATGAGAAGTCATTTGCCACTACTTCCTGCCCAACCATATTTACAGTACTCTTGATATAGTTTTTATTTTTAATTAAGTTTGGCTAGTGAATAAAATATAAGTATTTTTTTCAATTGAAAAGGTGTAATTAAAAATCGTCGACTCCAGAAAATGATAATCACTGTTTCCTTATCCAGATTAAAATTTATTTTAAAAATGACAATGTAAACTTAGAGATCCACTCCCTTACTGTTAGCAAAACTCATCTGTTGATCACTGTTATTAATTGGATCAAAATGTAAAATCCTGCCATTCGCATTGTTGCTCAGTTTGTCTGGAAAAGATCTTTGTTTGTTTTGTATATTTCCCAAACGGGTAATGAAATTTTTCACCTCGCCGCAGGTCTCGAAGTGAATATGTGTCTGAACGTGTAATTACACAGGCATCAACGTGAACGTGTTGATGTGTATAGGGAATGGCGTTGAGATATAGCTTAGCTGGTCCCTAAATTGTACGATGATTTATTTTAAACATTCTTTAACCCTACGTATTATTATATATAAATAAATAATTACGCTTGTTACATAATATTTTGGTGAGAAGGTATTTGTAACAAACGCGTAGAAGATTTGATAGAATTATACCAAGATGTCAATAAACTTGTACTCCAAACAGAAACAAGGCACTAGTAATATAAGTTACAAACTGATTGAATTGAATGATGATCTAATGAAAGTCCTGAACGATAAGGACACACGAAAAGGCTTACAGTTCAAAGCTCTGGACAAAGAAAAATCTCATGTGGTATTATGTTCCGAAGATAAGACTTGGTTAGTGAGACAGAAGGATCATTCTAATATGTCCATGATTATGCACGAGGGAGTCGTAGACAACAATTCTACCGTGATCGATCCGTCGTCACTATTTGGTTTACCTCCACCGATTACAGATTACATTGGATTTGCACGAACAACTTTCGAATATGAGACTATTGTCACAGAGGGACGTCTACATCTTGATGTCATACCTATATATGATGGTGAACAAAATTTCACACCTTCGAAAGATCAAGAAGGTCTTACCTTTGAAGATTTATTGAAAAATTCTCCATGCTCAAGGGGTGAATCTCTGGCACAATGGCATATTCTAGGTGGTTGTACTATTGAGGGACAAGTTTGTCTCCTGAGTCCACAATTTATGGGCAAAGCATTGCATGTCACATTAATGAGTGTGTTAGCAGAATCTATGAAACTCAATGAACTGAAACTGAAAAGTTCATACGAGGCTGTGAGTAAAGATATGGATAGTGGATTTAATCCATACACTATAGAAGTTGTTGAGACCGTATTGAACAAGTTCGGTAAACAAACAAACTTGCCTTCAGAGGAACCTACGTGGAAATTGAACAATTCAAATATTGCCAAATGGTATGGTATTCAATCGCTTAAGAAATATGTTAATAAGAGCGCATTATCAATCGATGAGTTCATGTTACAATGGAGATCTCAATTTCCTCCCTTTTTCCCTTGTGATATAGACATGGCAATGCTAAGAGGCCATTACTATCAGCCACAAGAAAAGCAAATACAATACTTTGCTCGTAATACGTTGTCAATGGATCCCAAGGATCGGTTTAAGACATTGTTCAAGTTACAATCCTCCTGGGACCTCCGTGATATACAACCCTATGTCGAAGAACTTAACGTAAAACATCTGAAAATTGACTCGTTCATCATGAAGTACGCCAGAAGACGCAGAGTCGGTAAGAATTATATCATCACCAGTAGAACCTAATATTCCATTCGTCAAGGTATGGATCAACTTACCTACTTGCTCACTAATAAATACCATATTAGATGCGAAACTAACGTGCAACATGATAACGCACGTGACGGTCACGTGCTGGCACCCTTTTTTAATTTTTAGCAAGATTTTTCGCTCATCGCCGCATTGCGGGACCACCGAATTGCACCTGCCATTTGTGGATATTGACTCAATATCAAAGTAGGGATGTAATTTTTTGGAGCTTTTGATATGTGAGAGCTTACAAATCAAAAGGATTGGTCATCTCAAGATTTGATAGGTAAAAAGTATATATGTAAAGTTTTTCAATTTAATGTACATATAAGTTTTATTTAAGTTCATTTTCACTTAACAAAGTAAGGTTGTTTTATTTAATATTTTGGCTGTTTAAGTTCTGTAATTTTTTCTTTTCATAATTTGAACTTAAATCTGTACAAGGAAGGATAAAGAATAAGTAACCTCAGAATAGTATATATAAATACAGATATTTTTAAAAATAATGTTAAGATCTGCGTTCGTGAGGACTAATAACAGATTGACAAGGACCGCCAGTTCTGTTGCTACCTCTGGTACTGCTGCTTTTTCAAGAAAAACATTAAGCTCAAGCTTACGTACTTCATTGACTAGACAATATGCTGCATCTGCTGTAGGTGTTGCTAAGACACTAAGATCAGATGATGGTCTTTCTATTGAGACGCATACAGATGTACAGGCTGCTAATAAAGAACAATCAAATATTCGAACAGCTAGTAAATCCATATTGAGCACAGAGAATGGTATTAGTTCGGGTACTACTGCTTTAAACCATGCTTATAGAGAGAATACAGGCTACGGTACTAGACCTATATATTTAGATATGCAAGCTACGACGCCAACCGATCCTCGTGTCCTGGATACAATGTTGAAATATTACACAGGGTTATATGGTAATCCACACTCAAACACCCATTCTTATGGCTGGGAGACTAACAAAGCTGTCGAAGCCGCAAGAGAATACGTTGCGGATGTCATTCATGCTAATTCAAAGGAAATTATTTTCACATCAGGTGCTACAGAATCAAATAATATGGTTGTTAAAGGTGTAGCTAGATTTTACAGTAAGACTAAGAAACATATCATCACTACAAAAACAGAACATAAGTGTGTCATAGAGGCTGCAAGAGCGATGATGAATGAAGGGTTTGACGTTACATTTTTAAATGTAGATGCAAATGGGTTAGTTGATTTGAAAGAACTGGAAGATGCCATTAGACCTGACACCTGTCTAATCTCAGTAATGGCTGTTAACAATGAAATTGGTGTTATTCAACCATTGAAGGAAATAGGTGCTATTTGTAAGAAACATAAAGTATACTTCCATACTGATGCAGCTCAAGCTTATGGTAAGATTCCAATTGATGTGAATGAAATGAATATCGATCTTTTATCTATTTCTAGTCACAAAATTTATGGTCCAAAGGGTATTGGTGCCCTGTATGTTAGAAGAAGACCAAGAGTGAGATTAGAACCACTATTTTCTGGTGGTGGTCAAGAGAGAGGTTTAAGATCTGGTACATTAGCACCACCAAATGTAGCAGGTTTTGGTGAAGCCGCAAGGATTATGAAACAAGAATACGAAAATGACAAAAAACATATTGAAAGACTATCAAAGAAATTAGTAGATGGTCTATTGGCCAATGATCATACTAACTTAAATGGTTCTGCATTACATCGTTATCCTGGTTGTATTAATGTCTCATTTGCTTACGTTGAAGGTGAGTCATTGTTAATGGCCCTGAGAGACATTGCATTATCCTCTGGTTCTGCATGCACTTCCGCCTCTTTAGAACCTTCATACGTTTTACATGCTTTGGGTAAGGATGACGCCATGGCTCATTCTTCTATTAGATTTGGTATTGGTAGATTTAGTACCGAGGAAGAAGTCGACTACGTTATTAAGGCTATCTCTGAAAGAGTTAAGTTCTTAAGAGAATTATCTCCACTATGGGAAATGGTCCAAGAAGGTATTGACTTGGATTCTATAGAATGGTCAGGTCATTAAAACTCATTGCAAAATAATCGAATAAGTTATATATGGGACAGATCTGTTATTCAAATTAGTTCCCAAAAAAATAAAAAATCATATTTAATTCACATAAAATTGTAAATAATTCACAAAATTAATTAAAAAACAAAAACAAGAAGGCACAATGGCATAAAAGAACTCTCATTATTTTCACAAATTATATTTTTAAGCGTCAATTCATTCCGTTAAGTTATTTCTACTTAATTTAAATAATTTTGATATATCTATAAAAATTCTTTTACAGCGGCGGCAACGGCATCACCAACTTCAGTGGTAGAGTTTGTACCACGTAGATCAGCAGTTCTAACACCACTATCTAAAACTTTCTTTACTGCTTTTTCAACAGCAATACCTTCTTCAACCATATCTAGAGAAAGTTTCAACATCATAGCTGCAGATAAGATTGTAGCAATTGGGTTGACTTTACCCTTTGGTAAATCTGGAGCAGAACCATGACATGGCTCATATAAACCGAATGCTTTGTTTGTATCTGGTAGAGAGGCTAGAGATGCAGATGGTAATAAACCTAGAGAACCTGGAATGACTGAGGCTTCATCAGAGATGATATCACCAAACATATTACTAGTGATAACTAGACCATTCAATTTAGTTGGGTTTTGAACTAAAATCATAGCTGCAGAATCGATCAATTGATGTTGAACGGTTAAAGTTGGGAATTCATTCTTAATGGTTTCTTCAACAGTCTTCCTCCATAGTCTAGAGGAAGCTAGGACATTGGCCTTATCCAGAGACCAGATTGGTAGAGGTGGGTTATGTTGTAAAGCCATGAAAGCAGCCATTCTTGTGATTCTTTGAACTTCTGGAACACTGTATTGTTCACTATCCCATGCGATACCATCACCATCGTCTTCTTTTCTCTTTCCGAAGTAGATACCACCAACTAATTCTCTAACGACACAGAAATCAGTACCTCTAGCATATTCCGGTTTTAATGGTGACAGTTCAAGAAGAGACTCGGAAGCAAAGTTACATGGTCTCAAATTTGCGTATAATCCTAATTCTTTACGTATCTTCAACAAACCTTGTTCCGGTCTAACAGCACCAGTACCCCATTTTGGACCACCAACAGCACCTAATAAGACAGCATCGGCTTTCTTAGAAGCTTCCAATGCTTCGTCAGGTAATGGAACACCAGTTGCATCAATGGCAGCACCACCAATTAAATGATGTTGGAATTCAAATTTAATATTTGGACGAGCTTCACTAATGGCGTTTAAGACTTTAATCGCTTCTTCAGTAATTTCAGTACCTACATGATCACCAGGTAGGACCACAATTGTTTTACTAACAGTAGACATTTTTTATTTATAGATTTTTGTTGTTGACTTGACTTGACTAGATCTTGTCAGAAGAATAGCACTCTGAAATATATAATTAATCAATATGAATGAATGAAGCAAGAAGATAAAATTTTCTTCTACTGAAAAAGTCAAAAAAGAGATCCAATTCTTCATTCTTTATATAAATTTAATTATTCTTTGGAAAACCATAATATTTAGCCATTGAGTCACGAAGTTTTGTAAAAATTACCAACATGCAACATCTCTACTCTTAGTTCAGACGAAGCAGATAGGTTGAATGTATTCTTGGGTTCATTTTGTGAGATAGAATCATCTGTATTTTGTCATTTACTTTCCTCCCCACAGGGCCCCCCTTACTATGGATGAGTGTACGCAGGAAGTCGAAATATAAAGAAATGGCTTATGGAACTTTTTTTGTTAAGCGAAAAGAGCTTCACCGCTCTCCGGTACCGGGAGAGGACACTAAACAACAGAAGTTGAAATTTCCGTTGACGGCCTTTGCTCATTCTTTGAAAAAACTCTAGACGAGCACCAAAGGTGATTTCATGAGAGTGTCACATAACGCACCTATCCCATATAGGATGCAGTGATATAAGTTTGTGACTGTAATTGGGGATATTTTCAAAGGGCTAACAATTGAATGTGTCATATGTATATATATATTTGTTGAAACTGAGAGTTTTTTTAACGTTATCAGTTTAATGTGAATAGTTCAAGAAACAAATTAACGCACAGAGGATCATACAATATAATACAACAGCATGCCTTTTAAACAAGTATTATTTTAATTTCTCTATTTTTATTTTTTTTCTATTATGGATAATATACAGAATTTGATATAATGACTTTTATATATGTATGAGGTGTGCAGATAGAAGTATGTGATATTTTACTTGATCAATTAATTTAACTTCGAGATTAATTCGTTGATATCTACTTGTACTATTGGAGCAACAGCAGAATTAGAGTGGTGACGGTACTTAGCTTCTTGTTCTTTTTGTCTCATTCTCTTTAATCTGTTCAAAGAATTGAAACCAGATACTTCTCTATTCAATTTGAAAGGTAGAAGGAAAAAAGTAACATCTTGGAAGGATTCACCCATGGCATTAATCTCGTGGATTATATCTTCCATACAGATGATACCAGTTTCTCCAAGCTGTTCCTCAATGATATTGTTATCATTCAATTGAATTTCTTTTTCTTGATCTTCTTCTGGTCTCTTGTACATAATCTTACTTCTCTTTTGAACAATAGAACGGATGGATGACAAAGATGGTTGACCTATGACAATATATGGAGCAACTAATTTCAAAAGTGGGTATACACTCTTTGTTAATTTAACAAAGACACCAGTGTTAACTTCGGTTAATCTTAATAAGGTTAAGATCTTGAAAGCCTTAGCTGGAATGTTAATAGCAGTTGGTCCTCTTACTCTAATGACAAATAATAAAGTTGGTTCACCATTGTAAACAATCTTTTCCTTAATAATGTTGTCTTCTTCTTCATCTGTATCAATACCTTCTTCCAATTCATTATCTTCGTTTGTAGATGGTTTTTCTGTGATCTTTAGGATAAAATCTCTTTCAGATGGTAAATGGATGGTATCCAAATCAGCACCATTCAATTTCTTGGTCTTGTTTAACTCTAGCTTGGATATTCTTTTTATTCTCTCTTTCTCTCTTTCTGTAGCTAGAGTCTTAGACACAAGAGTTTCTGCTCTAATAAATCTCTTCTTGTTTTTTTGTTTGGTCTTCTTTCTGTCTTCATTTTTTTGTCTAGCTAATTCTTGTTTCTCCAGTCTGGTACGATCAGCATTTCTTCTCTTACGTAGAAGAATCTCCGGAGTAGAGTTCAATTTGGCAGCTGGTTCGTTAGAAGACATTTGTTTAATTTTGTTTTGTTTGTTGCTACTAACTTTTAAAACTATAAAGTATTCTATAATACATAGATATATTCAAAATTTAATACATTCCATGATCTTGTTTAACAAACTAATTAATTTCAGCTTGTGATAATAGCCCTACTAAACTTTGGGTTGATGCTCATCGCATCGCATCGCAATAATAAATTTTTCAGTTCTTAAGAAAAATTTTTTTTAACCCGACGGGGTAACCCACCCCATCTTGTAACTATTTACGAAAATATAGCAAGTTTAATTACCAAGATAGTATAAAGATTTGATTGGCGGCTATTTCTTTGAAATATATTTGGTTTTAAAATCAATTTTAGAAATAAAAGATTAACGATAATTGTTTTGTTTTTTATTTTTATATATTTAATAAAATTATATGTTTTTACTAGAGACCTCATCGCTTAATTTTTTTTATTTTGATGACCTATTATGCAAGAACTGTACTAAAGAGTAACCGCTAACAGTATTTTCAGAATAAATCACAGAAAAAATTAGGAATTAGATCTGAAAATAGAATCTTAAGGAACAATTCTGACAGGCTTTTTTCAAATGCAATGACACTGAAGTACAGTAACCGGGTTGTATGAATCCGGTTCAAGATGGTTCGTGCTTTTATACCACACCAAATAGAAAAACAAAACTGAGACTGTATATTACAATGACTACATTCTAATAACTATTATATATTTTTTCAAGTTGAGTAAATATTTTCTAGGATATGAATATGTTATTTTTTAATTGGAAAAGATATTTGGCCACATAAATAAATATACATTCCCTTGAGAGTCTACTTATCATTCGGATAATGATTACTTCCTTATTCAAAAATACATATATACACTAAATCCAGAATAGTGACTACTGTATTCTTTTTTTCGATGAAAGAATATAAGAATTTCATTACTGCCACTTAATCCCAAACAACTATAGTCCAAAATTCACTTCACAATGTCATCTTTATCTTCCAATGGAAAACTTCAACGCTTTAATATTAAGTTATATTTTAATGCCAACTTTCCTTTAATGTATACAATCGACTAACTGAAAGCAACCTTCTTCAATTTACCATCGATTGTAGACCAACTTTACTGACTGTCTTCTGTCTGTGACGTCTTTAAATTCCATATGTCACGTGGATTTAGGGAGCCTTTCAATTTTAGTGAACCCAGACTCTGCCGATAAAGAAGAAATATGTACCCACTAAAAACTCCAGTTTGAGCGCTGGGGCCGAAAATTTTTTTTCCTTTTTTTCTACTCATTTTTACTCCCCTTCAATTCTCACCAATTTATTTATAAAATTCCACGGGTGGAACTAGTTACTGCAATTGTTTCTGTGATAAGATATTGCAACAACTCATATTTCTTTCCTCGGAAACTACAGAAATGAATAAATTGGTGTTACTGTTGCTATGCGCGACGGTGTTGTACACTTTCAATATGGGTGATCCAGCATTAACATTAATAATCGTTACCATAGAGAAATTTGATGTAATGAGGTACCGTCTCTCGTTCATTTTTTCCCTCTTATTACTTCACAAATTTTAATTAGGAGAAGGATATATGCATCACCAAAATTTTAAAGCACTTAGTTTATTCACCTCTTATTCTAATAGCATTCATTTTGAGAAGTGCCCCTTTGATTTTTCGAGCAAATTTTTCTTTTTGACGATTAGGTACAAATTTATCATTCTTTGAAAATATCTGACCATCAGTTACATTATTTGTTTGACAGACGAATTTCTATTGCAACTTTTGGGTTATTAGAATTCTTATCTATAAGATAACCTTCCAAAATAATAATCACGCCTAATACTCTGTGAAATTACTGATTTCAAGAAATATTTAGTGAGTTTACAACAGCATAAATTCATTCATATATTAAAGAACGCATTAACTTAGTGGTTTTGTGTTTCTCATACTATCTATGCATATTAATTTGAAAGATCTTTACTTTTTCAACTTTTAGAGGAACTTTAACTATTATTTAGATACATAACCCCGTAATATATTAAGACAAAATGGGGCAGGATCCATCTAATGGTAACGACCTAAATGTCAATAACATTCCAGGGTACCAACGTACAACCTCTTCAATATATAATTTGATCCATTCTTCTAATAATAGCAACCTTCGTGCTCAAGAAGGTGTATCTGAGGAAAGTGGTATCATGAATGGCTCTACTACGAATAAGGACAAAAGTTTCAATATTATACCTCAGGGACAAAATTTCAACTCATATTACATGGGTGATACGAATAACAGACCTATGTTACCAAGTTTACCAAAACCAAATCCATCACCCCCTCAAGGTAGAACTATATCCCAACATTCTAACATTTCTATTCCAAATCTTCCATCTTACGATAGAAGTACATCAAATGATAACACTTTAAATACTCTACTTCTCAAAGATGGCCATGATACGTCTTACTACAAGCAACTTAACAGTTTAAGTAGAGGTCCTTCCACGCTGTCTAATTTCAAAGCCACTCCATTTTCAACAGGCTCACCGCAATCTGCAAGGACATTTCCTATTCCAAATTCATTGCAATCTGGTACGAACGCTAATCAAAATTTTATGAAAACCGATGATAAAAACGGCGAACTCCCAGGTCAAAACTCAAGCATCCCGTTTGCAACGGCCCAGCATCCGACTAATGAAAATCTACAATATGCATATAATGAATCAACAAATGTTGCGAACATTGCATCTTCAAACGAACCATCTCGAAATAACACCAACGCATCGTCGGCAACCACAGCTACAACTACGACAACTACTGCATTCAAACCAACAACAAAGTCAAAAATTAATAATACCTTGTTAGCATCAAGAAGAAACACACAAGAACTAGTGGCTAAATCAATTGCAGAAAAATATTTGGATAAGCCTATCTCAGAATACGCCTCTATCGTGAAGGAAGCAGAACTGGATGTCTTGCATATCAATCCAGCTATTCAATCAAAGGCTTCAATCCAGGTGCTAGAACAGAAAAAAGAGAGAGAGAGACAGGTGTATGCATTACTTTGGTTGATGAAAAACTGTGAGTCGCAACATGACAGTTATGTACCAAGAGGGAGAATATTTGCCCAATATGCATCTTCTTGTGCTCAGTATAATTTAAAACCTTTATCTCAAGCATCTTTAGGAAAACTAATTAGAACTGTCTTCCCTGGATTAACAACAAGACGACTTGGTATGAGAGGCCAATCGAAATATCATTACTGTGGTCTAAAACTTATCAATTCTGATGGAAATGAGAATTACGATGACGATACAGATACCAGTAGTGTTAATGTGAGCCCGTCCTTGAGTAAACCAAACTCTCCGGAGGCTATGAGCGTGAAATTGGAAGTTTCTGATCAACCCTTATCAATAAAATCTGACAACATAAATCCTGAAAAACCCAAGAAGCGTAACAATGATATCACTGAGGATTCTGAAGTGATCGAACCAACGGCAAAAAAGAGTAGATCTGAATTACAGAAGAATAACGAAACGAAGGAACCTATAGTGCCTCCTGACCATACCTCAATTTCTTTACATAATGTTTTACCAAATATCTTTAAAAATGAGGTTGTTCTATCTAAGTTGTACAAGCTTTCTTTACCACCAATTCCAAAGACATTACTGCCAAGTAATATCGACCAAGATATGATATCCTCGTTAGAATCCTTGTACCATATTTATTGTAACAAGATATTTGATAATATAAAATATTTGAGATTCGATTCTCTTTCTACAAACTTATTGTTTTTCCATACGGGTTCTGTTTCCCCTCAGATGTACAACCTACTGATCTCAGAAGAATTAAATGATTGGATTGCCCAATGTGATCGAATTACCCACATTTCATTAGCTAAGTATCTTTCTAATCTCGTCCTTGATAAAACAAAGCCTACTGAAACACGTAACGATACAGTCAAATCTCTTGAGAGCTTTGTTAACACTTATCCAAAACAAATTTCTGATCTGACAATGGAACTCCCTGCAACTTTACGAAACTCTAAAACGAATACAGCCAAAGATTTCACGTATCTTATGAAGAAACTTTTGAAGTTAGACAAGTTTATTCTTAAATTTTTGAATAGTTTCCAAGCATTTAAAGGTGATATGCACCGGGATTGGGATGCCCTAAATTTAGAAGACATATATGATATGGTTAGCACTGATAAACATCATGAGGTATGCAAAGATATAAAGGATTTTTTGCATGACAACATTACATTATTATTTAAAGAAGTTCCATCTGGAAGTGACAACTCCTCAGATGGTGCCCAAATCATCGAGGATCCTTTTAATACCTTGCTTCTGAAGTTTTTGACGTTTGTTTCAGATTCTACTTGTTCTGCTAATACTTTGATTAATAGTTATATTAGATTCACAAACACCCTGATTGGTGACATATCACTAAAATCGTCGGAGAATTTACTATTGTGGTTATTTTTCAATAATGTGACCGTCCAATTATTAAATTACTCATTCGAGGCCACAAAATTCGTCACACTTCCTTAGAAGAAATATCAGAACGATAATTAATGAACAATGCATTTATATATGTTATATACACAATTTACAATTTATACATTTATTCCTTTCATTAACTTGCTTTTATTACGATTTTTTTTGCCTTTAATGAGGTACGATATATTGATTGATATTAAGAAAACTTATAAAATAAAATACAGTGTTAAAAATATAGATATATGCAAATGGGTTTAAATGAATTGCAACTTTTGTCATATATGGGGTAATGCAGATGAGCTCCTTATTTCTTAGACTTCTTCTTCTTCTTGTCAGATTCTTCGTCATCTTCTGCCTTTCTCTTCTTTTCCTTCTTTTCCTTCTTCTCTTTCTTTTCCTTCTTTTCTTTCTTTTCCTTCTTCTCTTTCTTTTCCTTCTTTTCCTTCTTTTCCTTCTTAACTTCAGCAACTTCAGCAACTTCATCCTCCTTTACAGTTTCTTCTTCCTTTTCGACTTCTTTAATCAAAGGAGTTTCACTAGCAACTGGCTTAGCGGTGGAATCGGTAGTTTCAGACTTTTCTAAAGAGACATAACTCTTCTTCCAGTCTTCAGGAGTATTTTCGTTAACACGACCGTACTTATCTAGCTTACCGTCAGCCTTCATTTGTTTCTTCTTTTGAGCAACTGGACCTAGACCCCATCTTCTTGGATATTGATCTCTTTCCATAATACATCTCTTTACAGTAGCAACAACACCGTGATCACAAGTAGCCAGATCGACAGTGGACATTTGAGCATGGGCAACAGCAATAGCTTCACCCTTAGTTGTGATTAAAACGACTTCATCGTATAGTTCAATACCTTCTTCGTAACGTAATAAACCTGGCATCATCAACTTAGCACCGTAACAAACAGCATTCACAGCAGAGTCCTTAACAACAATTCTTTTGTAACCGACTAGTAAAGTTTCCAGAGGACTGATGATCTTTCTCAAGTAAGATTCATCTCTAGTGTTGTCGTAAACCCATTGGGCATCTAAAACATCATGTAAAGTGACCATGTTTTGGTTTTCAGATAGAGCACCAGATCTAACACGACGAAGTTCTTGCATGTGACCACCGACACCTAACAACATACCTAAATGAACACATAAAGTACGCATATAAGTACCAGCTTCACAAGAAGCCCAAAAGACACCTAAGTTTCTCTTGTTATCGAATTCAATCAAATTAGAATCATAAATGGTACGAACACGTAATTGACGCTTAACGGCAGAGATTAAAGGTGGTCTTTGGAATAAAGCACCAGTCAAATTTTCTAGAGAACGACCAAGATCCTTTTCATCCTTTAAGGCATCGTGTAATCTAACAATACACACATACTCCTTACCAGCACCTTGTTGTGATTTAACCAATCTAGTGGCTCTGTCAATACAAACAATCAAACAACCAGTAACCTTAGGATCCAAAGTACCGGAATGACCGGTCTTTTCACAACGTAAGATACGTTTAATCCAGGCAACAACTTCGTGGGAAGATGGGTTAGATGGTTTATCCAAATTGATAATACCAGAAGAGATGTAAGATTTTAGATCTCTTTTTAGAGGAGAAGAACCAGCTGGAATTGGAGTGTAGTGACCACTTCTGACTAGCAATTTGTCGTAGTCCTTTAGTAATAATGGCCATTCAGCAGTGTTGGTAGAAGCACCTGCATCTTCTGGCTTAATAACGTAATCCTGGGACATATCGATGAGATTTCTTATGATATTATGAGGGTTTACCTTTGGTAGATTACAATGATCCTTGAAATAAAATCAACAATAAACCAACAAGTAAAGATGTAGTTAATTATTAAAGAGTATACCTATTAATAAATACAACGAAAACAATCGTTACAACATACCATCTGAATGGTAAACCAATTCCTATGAGGTTAGTATACTTCTTAGAGCTCCTTTGGGAGAAGGATTACTTTGGGCCATCGCAAACAATTTTTTGCCAAATTGAAAAATTTTCAAATTTTACAAAAGCCAAAAAATGAAAATAAAAAAAATTTTTCACCGTACGACGGGGTAACCTCATCGGTAATTTTCTTTGTGCCAACTTATCTGAAACAAGGAATTTAATTTATGGATACACACTTTGTTAGGTCTCTAACTTAATCTAAATCAGTGAGATCATTTAGAATATTGAAGATAAATATATATATAGATATTTATGTACGTGTATACAACAAGTACTTAAATAATTATGAACGGGTGGGAATCATTTAGTACCACAAATAGAGTAGGGATCATTTTTTTTTTTTGAAATAGTTTATGCCATTTCAGCGACCAATCTCTTAGAGACAGCTTCAATGAACTCTTCAGTGGTAACATATGCTGATCTTTCAGTCTTGCCCATATTCAAAGCCAAATCTTTGGTCATGATTCCATCTAGTTGAACAGTATCAATTGTCGCTTTTTCTAAAGTTTCACCAAATGCGATGACTTGCGGGGTTCCATCGACTTTACCTCTTTGGATAATACCTCTAGTCCATGCAAAAATAGATGCAATAGAGTTTGTTGAAGTTTCTTTCCCTTGTTGATGTTGTCTGTAATGTCTAGTCACAGTACCATGTGCTGCTTCGCTTTCAAAAGTCTTACCATCTGGAGAGATTAATACTGAGGTCATTAAACCTAAGGAACCAAACCCTTGAGCTACAATATCAGATTGAACATCACCATCGTAATTTTTCATAGCAATGATAAACCCACCTTTTGATTTAATCATTTGAGCGACCATATCATCGATCAATCTATGTTCATACCAAATTCCTACATTTTCAAATTCTTTCTTATAAGTAGATTCATATAGAGATTCAAAGATATCTTTAAATTGTCCATCATATCTTTTCAATATAGTATTTTTAGTTGTTGAATATAATGGTAATTTTCTATTAAGAGCCATTTTAAATGAAGCATGAGCAAAACCTTCAATAGATTCCTTTGTATTATACATAACCATTGCAACACCACCATCCTTTGGATAATCATAAACTTTTAAATCCATATTTTGATCAGGTGAAACATCTGATTCAAATATTAATTTTAATTTACCATTATTTGGAATAACTACATCAGTAGCACAATATTGATCACCAAAACCATGTCTGCCAATAATAATTGGGCTTTCCCATTGCGGAATTAATCTTGGAACCGTTGGAATAACAATAGGTTCTCTAAAAATTGTACCACCAAGAATATTTCTAATTGTACCATTTGGAGATTTCCACATTTTTTTTAAATTAAATTCTTTAACACGAGCTTCATCTGGTGTAATTGTTGCACATTTAACCGCAACACCATATTTTAATGTTGCTTCTGCAGAATCAATAGTTACTTGATCATTGGTTTCATCACGATATTGAATCGATAAATCATAATATTTTAAATCAACATCTAAGAATGGTAGAATCAATTTTTCTCTAATTAATTGCCAAATAATTCTAGTTTGTTCATCACCATCCATCTCCACGATAGGGTTAGCTACTTTAATTTTTTCTGCAACCATTTTTTTACCTTTCTTTATTACTAGATAATATGATATTCTTATTACTTGTATGCAAGACTACTTAAACTTATTTAAAACAAATCAATACAAGAGAAGAAATGAAGGTAAAATAAAAAATAACGTAAGTAAACTTTCAACTCTTAATCCGTTAGATTTTATAACATCTTCCTATCTATCTATCTATCTATATATATATTTATATCTGCAAAGGTATCTTTTAAGAGAGTTACCCATTCTGTTCCCTAAATGGTTTCCTCCGCATCTCTTGGGGAAAGAATAATCCCGTTGGAAGCTGTATTATTAGTGTTGTATGTACACTGTCAACAGGTAATGACTCTCCCAAAAGTTGTTGAAAGTCTGTTGACCTCAGTCATCTTCACAGCCATTCGATCTCCTCTCCCACTCTAAATCACTGGTTCAAATGAGTCCGTCTTTTGTATTTAACAGACCACAGTTTATAAAATAATTGATTATGTTCCGTACTATTTTGTTTAGTTGGCGGAGGTTTTGTGGGTAAATTGTTTATTGTCGGTGATAAATAAAGCGATGAGGGTTTTGAAGTGGGTCCGACGTCATTTCTCGTTGGTGATTGGTTGGTAGAAAAATGGTTAAATAGAGTCCGATTTCCCGGGAAAGTCCTTTTTTTTTTGTGATTTGTTCGATATGAGGAGGCAGTCCGGGCCAATGGAGGTCGCTTCGCACGGATAGATCACGTGACCTGTCACTTTATATCATATTGTACGGATGTATGGTGTATTTCTAAATTGAAAACTTACACTATCATTACAACTTGAATAACATAGTTCCATGGTTGAAACGAAGACTTTTTATTTATTTATTTATGTATTTGGTTGTTATACACACCAATATTTATGGAGGATCTAAATAGGTTTTAGAAGAGACCGTTCTTAAATCTTTGTGGAATGTTTTTCAGTTCTATACGAGATTCCAACTCATCATCTGTAATCACAGTAGCCCTTGAAGAACTTCTTTGTTCTTGTTCTTCGTGTTCAATTTCATGTTCATGATGCAACAATTCGTGTTCGATATCTTCCTTATGAACATTTTTCACCTCTGGATCAGTGTCCTTATGGAATTTATTCCAGTGATGAATTTCATATTCTTGTTCAAAATCAGAATGATGACCAACACCAACACCTAAGTCTGGAAATTTCTGACCTCCTTTTGCAAAATCCAAATATTCACTCCTTAATATTTTATCATCATCATTTACATCCAAAAGTCTCATAATTAAACTTACAACACGTTGACCTAATTCTTCATCAATTTCTTCACTTTGATCATGTTGACCCATACCATCACCGGTACCAATAACTTCACGTCTATCAAGACCATATAACGAAAGTATATCATTCTTATCTAGAAATCCTTTCTTTTGAACATCATGTAATGAGAAAAATTGTTCAGGAGTATACTTTTCCAACTGATGTTCGTGTAACATATGCCATTCTTCCCATGACATTCCATTAGGTGGAGTCTCTGTATCAACATTGATCTTCTCATTCTTGATACCAACTTGATCGGCAGCATCTGCATTGGCATCAGCAACGGCGGAACCAGAACTTAGTTGAACTAATGATACAAGTACCCATACAGGTACTAAGATAGTCTGCAATAATTTCATATCTTCTTGATTATTATATTAATAAGAAAACAAACGACAACAACGGGAAGTACTATGCTAAACGCTCTTCAACAAATGTTCTATACTGATATTAATTGTCTGTTGGATTTGTTCCTCTTTGTTTAAACTTCTTGTTTATTCTCTTTTAAGCTGTGATTCTATTTACTTCACCTTACAATATATAATATATATTTATATTTAATTATATTTTTTTTTCCAGTTTCGTCATTTTTTCGGGTTCCTTTATTTTTCAGGTTCTGGCAAACGTCCTCGCTTATTACGAAATTGAACTATTAATAGCCCTTTATACACTACTACCAGAATAATAAAGTGATATTTAATAGCATTATTATAATTGCCAAATTTAAACGATGAATCTATATTTTATCTATTCTAAAATTCATACACTATATTTAATTTTATATAACAATGATTGATTAATCTTTAAATAATACTGGAAGTATGTTACAGAAAAAAGGACATAAAATTAGGAATGGGAGGGGGGATAGGTAAGTGAAAGCTTTTTTTCTTTTAATGCAAGCAAAAAAAATTTAAAAAACAAATACAATTTCACAACCAACGATTAGAAAATAATTACAATTGAAAAGGAAAAAAAACTTACTATTTTTTTTTTATTAAAAAAATAGAGTTTAAAAATCTTTAATTATAATTAAAATTCTTCGTCGGAGGAAACGTAAGCGTCACCAAGTTCCTTCTTCTTCTTCATTCTTTCCTTCTTCTTCTTTCTCAATTCAGCGGAAGATAACTTCTTCTTCTTCTTACCACCGGAAATCTTGTTACCCATAGCATCGAATTTGTCTTCTTCATCTTCTTTCTTTTCGATTCTTGGACCAGCACCTTGACCAGTAACCCAGTTATGACCAGATGGAGTCATTCTACCGTTGTTAACAGCCCAGACTTCTTCAGTCAAGTTCTTTGTGAATTCAGCAGAGTGAGTAATGATAATAACACCACCTTCGAAAGCCTTTAGAGCCTTGGATAGAGCACCTAAGGAGTCTCTGTCCAAATAGTTAGTTGGCTCATCAAGAACAATCAAATGAGGTCTTTGCCATGTACCGGCAGCTAGAACCAGCTTAACCTTTTGACCACCAGATAAACCTCTGATTCTGGAGTGAGAAACTAATTCAGCATCTAGACCTAACATAGCACAATGTTCTTCAATTTCCTTTCTGGTTAGAGGACGGAATTGACCAGAAGCTAAAGCTTCCTTCATATCAACTTCAGCAACCATCTTAGCGTGAGATTCAACTAATTCACCTCTTGGTAACCAAGCGTTGTCAACAGACATCATTGGAACCCATCTTTCAGATTTCATACCGATGTTTTCACCTAATAAGAAAGAACATTCATATTCGTAAGTGTTCTTGAACTTTCTTCTAGAGTGGATACCAGCAATTCTTCTTGGAGTACCTTCGATCTTGAAGATCTTGTTCATAGCTTCAGCATCGTTTTCGTTGATTTGTCTGTTAGCTCTGTCCATGGTTTCTCTATCTTCACCAGTTTGGAATCTCCATTGGATATATTCAGATGGAGTCTTATCTAAATGAGATTCAATATGAGCGAAAGCGTGTTGCTTAATGTAAGCGATACGACAATTTTCGTGAGTGTAAACTTCACCAATAGTTGGTAGTAATTCACCAGTTAAGACGTTAATCAAAGTGGATTTACCAGCACCATTTGGACCAATAACAGCAATTCTAGAGGATAGAGAACATTGGAAAGAAATGTCTTCAATTTGTGGCTTAGAAGTACCTGGGTATTGGAAAGTCATGTTGGAAACCTTAACAATAGCCTTTTGCTTAGTCTTAACACCTTCCAAGTAACCTGGTTCTGGGAATCTGAATTCCAAGTCGGAGGCACCTAATTCGAAGTAGGATTGAGCAGCTGGACATTTCTTGACGAATTCAGTCAAGTTACCCTTGTACTTTCTTAGTTTCAAACCTTCGTAGTTAATAATGTATTCACAAACGTTGTTTAAGAAACCGGAATCGTGAGAAACAGTGATAGAGGTAATACCACAAGTCTTCAAGTAGTTAACTAACCAAGCGACATTGACGGTATCCAAATGGTTAGTTGGTTCATCTAATAGAAGAATATCAGCGTTCTTCAAGACAGCTCTAGCTAGAGCTAACTTCATCTTCCAACCACCAGATAGAGAGGCAATTGGCATAGCGATCATTTCATCGGAGAAACCGAATTCTTGTAATTTAGCAATAATAACTTCCTTAGTACCAACGTCACCTTCGAAAACGAAGTCAACAACGGAAGTATCAGCCTTAGTACCATCGATATCGTGTTCGACGTAGACAGTTCTACATTCTTCTTGAGTTGGGAAACCATCAACTTGACCGTTGGCAATAGCTCTCATCAAAGTAGATTTACCAGCACCATTTGGACCACATAGACCGTATCTTCTACCTCTCTTTAATCTTAATTGAGTCTTGTTCAATAGAATCTTAGCACCGTAAGCTAAAGAGAATTCACAGTTACATAAATCTTCACCTTCATCTTCTTCATCATCGAAGTTTGGACCAACTGGGATGTTGTCAACAGCTCTCTTTCTGAATTCATCTAAGATATCCTTAGCAGTCTTTTGATGTAAGAAAACAGTCATGTATGGAGTAATGTGAGTGAACCAAGCGTGTTGATCAATGACTCTTTCATCAATCAAATCACCAGCCATAGCAGCAACGTATTCAACAACAATCTTGAATCTTGGAGCAACGTTTTCTTCCTTCAATAATTCGTTAATGACAGATAGAGTAGTTTCAACATCACCAGCGTGAGAGACTTCTGGTAGAGTGTCATCAGCAGCAACGTTACCAACTCTTCTCAAAGTCTTTAGAGCTCTTAGAGTAACTTCACGAGCTTCTGGGTCAGCAATAGTAGCGAAATTGTTCTTTAGACCTGGTAGTAACTTACCTAAGAAAGGAGCAACAACTTGTGGATCTTCGACCAATTTACACATGTTATCAATAATAACAGCAGCTTTTCTCTTAATGGAAGTTTCTCTTTCAGCAAGACCTCTAGCCAATAATGGAACCATGATGGATAAAGTAGCTGGGGTAACTTCAGCAACGAAAGTAGTAGCACCTAAAGAGTGAACAGTTTCTGGAACTAAGTTTGGATCAGCAATACAACCGATCAATTCTGGAATGAAACGTTCAATATCCTTGTTGTCAACAGTTTCAGTAGCCTTAGTGATGGTAGCGGTAGCAGCAGTCTTAACTTCCTTCTTGGTATCCCACATAGCTTCAGATAAAACTGGGATCAATTCAGGCATTCTTAAAGCGACTTGTTCCTTAGCAGCATCAACTAAGACAGAAATAGCAGCCAAGACGGAGACCTTTTCTTGCCATTTAGAAGTAGTAGACAAAGCAGTAGTCAAATGTGGTAAGAAAGCCTTGACAGCAACTGGGTTGATGGAAGTAGCTAAACAAACTAAAACCTTGGCAGCAAGAGCTTGAGTATCCTTATCTTTGTCAGCAGCCTTAGCACAGATTTCTGGAATCAATTCAACCATGTATGGTTCAACAGATGGAGACAAACCAGCATCATTAGCGATGTGAGCGACAGCGTCTAGAGCGTTAGCAGCAGTCTTCTTGTCCTTGATAGACTTCTTCAAAGTAGCGAAGAATTGTTCTGGGACATCGTGTTCGATGATACCACCGTTTAAGAAGCTAGACACTTCAGTGGCAACAGCATCTCTGTTTTCTGGAGTAGCAACAGATAGCTTTTGGAAAAGTTCTTCTAAAACCTTAATGGATTCTTGAGAATCAGACATTTTCTTGCACGGTGTATTTTAAGAAAGAATATAAATCAAAAGATAAAAAATAAAATAAAAGAAGAATATAAATTAAATAATTTTTAAAATGAAGTTAAATGAAATAACTATAAATGTTGTTAGAGAAAGAATTATAACAAAGTTTAGAATCGAGTTTAAGTCTTATATATATAATTGAAAGACAAAATAACAAGAATGAGAAGAGGTAGGAAATAGAGAAAGAGAGAGAAAATTTTTTTTTTTCACTAAATTTGCTTACCCATTTGCGATGTGAAGTTGCACAAGAGTAGGTAAAAAAAGAAAGTCAAAACAAAAGAAAGAAGAGCAGAGCTAAGTGCAGAAATGAAAAATTTTCTCTTTCAGTTTGTACTCATTTACTTTCTGTTCTTTTTTCCTGTTTGCGTGTGCTGTCAGTTAACGAGATGCTTATGATGAAAAATTTTTCACTTTGTGCTCAATGAATGGCCCAGCATTTAGAAGCTTGAGCGACTCTACGAAAATTTTTCACTTTTCTTTTCGACTTTTTCATTTATTTTTTGTGTTTTTTTTCTTCTTCTTCGTGCCCTGCCGCATCTCATCGCTTATCTCATGAACAGCACGGTAAATTGAGAAGGGATCGAACAGAAGCGGGAATAATATACGTACAAAGAGAGATGAAATAGGGAAAAAGAAACGACAACGTGGAACCCTTTGGAGGAGAGGCAAACAAAGAGCGCAGAGGAGGCCAGTTGTGATTGCTTTTTTTATTATTTATTTTTTATTTTACTTCTTCTTTTTGTTTATGAGAGGTGTGTGGGTGTGCAGTTACCCGACAAAAAAGCAACTGAGATGTCACTGTGCACGGTAATGGGGTTCGTGTATTGTGATAAGGGTATTTAAAAAGAAATTTAGCCGCTTTTAATTATTTGATCTTTTAAGGTAAAAATACCTTTTGTCACTTACTCACTCTTGATATAAGGAATATGAATAATAACAACTATGCCTTTTACTCAAGATACTCTAATAGTTTTTATTTTTTAAAA
Source organism: Maudiozyma serrabonitensis (assembly GCA_030571355.1). Lineage (NCBI taxonomy): Eukaryota > Fungi > Ascomycota > Saccharomycetes > Saccharomycetales > Saccharomycetaceae > Maudiozyma > Maudiozyma serrabonitensis. The sequence goes on along the minus strand of JAJLXS010000004.1, from coordinate 39,631 downwards.
AAATTTGTATTATTTTCGTGCAATTATATATATATATATATGTATATGGAGGGATGGGGGGGAGGATCGTTATTAATTTTCTAAGGTATGCTATTTTTCTTTTGTTTACGTCTCATTACAATCGTAGAAGTATCTAATTTCAAATGAAACATTTTATTTTCTAATTCTTGTTGTCTTTCCTGTTGTCTTTCTTGTTCTTTTAATTGTTGTTCATCAAATGATGCAGCTTCATCACCTTCAGCTAATGAACCAAGCCCATAGATTGGTGTTTGCATTCGTTCTTCTTCAATACGTGCGACTGCATTACTTATATCAAATGCATCACGCATTGCAACTGCAGCAGGTGAATATAATAAATCTTTATCATTAAATTGATTAAATAAAATCCGACGTCTATTGTTATGATGAATTTTTGTCTTTCTTTTAATTTTTGTCTTTTCTTTAATTTCACAATCATATTGATTTAACCATGGATCATTTAAAAATTCATCAATATCATATCTTAATAATGGATCAACTTCTAATAATTTACTAACACATCTTTTTGCGCCATCACTAATTTCATCCCACCATGGTTGTAAAAAAGTATATTCACCTCTTGAAATTTTTTCTGTTAAAATATTAATTTTATCATCATAAAATGGTGGAAATCCACAAAGCATTGTATATAGGACACAACCAATCCCCCACATATCAACTTTCATTGAATACATTTCATCTTTAACAACTTCAGGTGCTGTATAACCAACTGTACCACACGGAGTCTTTGTATTTGTTTGATAAATTTGTTTTGATAAACCAAAATCTGCTAATTTAACAATTCCAATTCCACCACCACCAACACCTGGAATAAATATACCTTCATCCATCTTTGAGTTTGGATCATCACTTTTACGAAATTTACGTGGTTGAACCGATGGCAAAAATTCAATTGGATTAAATAATAGATTTTCTGGTTTAATATCACGATGAACAACACCCATTGAATGTAAATGTTTAATTGCATTACCTAATTGTTTTGCAATATGACGTGTTAAGTCTTCACTTAAATATGTTAATTTAACAATTTCATTAAATATTTCACCACCATTTAATAATTCTTGAATAATATAATAGTATGATGGAGTCTCTTGAAAATCAATAAATTGAACAATATTTTTACAACCTGGTGAAACTTGTTTATGTAATGCAACTTCTTTTAAAACTTGTTCTCTTGTTGAAGTTTTACTTGAACCATGTCTTTCACCATTAATTTCAATTGGTTCATTATCTTCAACAGTTAATATATCTTTTTTAATAACTTTTATTGCAACTTGTTTATATTGTTTTGCCACAAATGACGATTCGAGTGGTGTACCTCTATAAACTTTTGAAAAAGCACCTTCACCAATTTTTTCAATTAATTTATAATTTTTTAATTCAATTTGTTCAGAAAAAATATTTTCTTCTGTATTTGAATCATTAATATAGCTATATTCACTTTCAAAATCTGACGATATTAATGATAAATTAGAATCATCAAATGAATCGTCATCATCAATTTGAACAGATGATATTATATGGTTTTGTTCATGTGGAATATTAGCTATTGGAATTGGAATATTTTGAGTTTCAATTTCTGAACTAATTTGAATTGGATTTATTGCTTGATCTATATTTGTACGAGGTACTGTATTACAAGTAGTATTATTCCCTATATTATTAGTATTATTATTATCATTCTTATTACTAGTATGACGATCAATATTTTGAATATTTTGTTCAGTATCGAAACGTTTATTTTTATGGAAAAATGCTTTGATTTTATTCATGAATATAAATGAAACACACAATTATATATATATGTATTCTTCCTCTATTGTTTTTTTGACAAAAAATAAATAAATCAATAAATAAATATTTCAAATGTCACAGATCAATAATGTGTAAAAAAAAATGTGACAAATATATATATAGATATACTATTTCCCTTTATTTTATTTTTTTCTGAACAATTCTCTATTGATCTCTTTATATATAGATACTCTATTGTAAAAATACAAAAGAATTTATCAAATAAAGAATCTCAATATTTCAAAGTTATCAGTTATATAGAAAATACGATAATTGTGGTATATTATACATATATATATATATTCCCTTTCCCTTTTCCCTTCAAGAAACTGCAACCCTCCTATTTTTTCCTTCTTCTTCTCTCTGTTGTTATTGCTTTCTCTCTCTATCCGTCGCGCTGTGTATTATAAAAAAGAAGCAGCGAAATGTGAGATTTGCGGGGGGGGGGAAGGAGGAAGGACAGACCGCTCACAAACCAAAATTTTGTCTTGCGGGTTTTTGCGGTTCCTCACTACTAACTCCTTGTATAACTGTGATTCACAGGGAAACGTTTGATTGAACGGTTAGTAGTAGTTGTTGTTGTTGTTGTTGTTGTTGTTGTTCATCTTCGAGTATATATTACTATATATGTATATGATTGATAACGTATTCAATTAGTCAAGCTGTAGTTATCCAGACTTTGGTACGGGGTTGTAGAATACGAGATGTCTCAGAGACAGCAAGCTATTCATACCTCGTTCTTCTTGTGGTAATGTACAACTTAAAAGGTAATACACTATCAAATCACATATATAACACATGTAAATTAAAGTATTAATACAAAAGTGTAACTCCTATTACGTAATTACTATGTGGTGAAATTCTGACGTCATGTAACTGCACTATATTAGCAAAAACGAACAAATTGTGGTTCTCCGGCTGAAAGCGAGAAAAAAAACAGTTTTTTTTGAATGGGAAATTTCGGGTTAAACTGTGGTGCGTTCTGGTGTTCAACCCTAGTGTTAGGGTTAGAATTTAGTTTTTTTTCGTGCCGAATTATGTTAAGTACTGAATCTGTGAGTGGGATATTAAGTAATTATTTTTCAGTAAACATCTAAGATGAGGGTGGTATTAACATATAGTCATCGCTTACTTCACAGATGGAAATTTAGAAACAAAGGAGATTACTTAAAGAATAGCAAGTGTTTTGTACTCTTTCATACAATGAATATATTTGATTGAATCATATAATGAATAATAATAATAATAATATTAAGAAAAACACTGTTAACATCTCTTTAAATGCTAATGAAAATGATATAATCACAGTACTTAATAAGGATGAATTAATTAAATATGGCAATAATACAATAGTATCATCTTTATTGGAACCATTTTGCAAAAAGCAGAAAAAAAATTCTGTACCAAGTAATGATAGTTTAGTAGTATCTAGTTGCGAATTTCAAATTGATAATTTCCCACCAAATTTATTATTATCACACAATGATTTACCTATATTAATTAATTATGAACCAATAAATAATCAAGGAAGTACAGGTATTCTTACTATTTTTAATGAAAATTTAATTCCATTGTGGTCTATACAAATGAATGTTTCAAGTTTGACTCCCACTAAGAAGGGACTCTTATTGAAAAATTTAGCATTGATTAATTTAAATTATTCTATTCTTAAAGATGAACAAAAATTACAATCATTAAGAAATCATTTATTAGATATTAATTTAAATGAAAAATCAATATTGAAAAAATTTCAATTAAAATCATATAATAAAAAAATTAATGACATTTTAAAAAAATTAAGATTAGAAAAGAAAAAATTTAAAAATTTTATCATTAAAAATTGTAAAATTGATTTAAATAAAATTTCATTTGATATTTCAATAGAATTTAAAAAAAATTCTTTTAATAAATTTACTTCAGAGACAATTTCATATTTAGATTCATTATTTTCAGAAAAAGATAAATTATTACCTCACCATATTATAAATTCAACATTTATAGAGAGACAATTTATTACACAAACTATAAAACATACAAAGACTATCTCCATTGACAATTTATTTAATGAAAAAATACCAAATTTAAATATACAATTATTACCATTTCAAAGACAAAGTTTAAATTGGTTACTTTCAAAAGAAGGTTATAACAAAAATAAATCTTTAAAATATAATAACAATAATATTGTTATACCATCTAAATCCGATATATTATTATTTCTTAATGAATCCATTTGTTACGGATATGAAATTATGAAATCTGATGACTCTATTTATTATTTTTGGAATAAATTTACAAATTATATACTGGATTCTAATACAGCAAAAGATATGTACATACATCATCATAACCATTTGTCACAAGATGAAAATATAAAAAATGCAAAAGGTTTATTATGTGAAGAAATGGGGTTAGGAAAGACTATTGAAATACTTTCTTTAATCCTTTTAAATAGGCGTCAACTATCTCACAGTGATGATAATTTCCTCAATCCTTTAAATTCATATACTAACAAACTTGGGAAAACTGTCTTAAAGACAAATACAACCCTTATTATATGCCCAAATCCTTTATTGCAACAATGGATTAATGAGATTCTTCAACATACAGACAAAGATTCTGTATCATTGTTTCATTATCAAGGCTATAATGATGTTAAAGAAACTTTTAATACTGATAACATTAATCAAATTGTACATAAATTATCTCAGTATGATGTTATCATTACAACATACAACGTTATTAATATGGAGATTCATTATACTCAATATAATGTAAACCAAAGATCAAGAAGAACTGATAATAATGCTCCTAGATACGATTATTCTTCACCATTATCCCTTATGCAATTTTTCAGAATTATTCTAGATGAAGTTCAAATGTTAAAAAGTGATAACACACAAGCTGCGAAATGTACTGCATTATTAGATAGAATTCATACATGGGGTGTTTCTGGTACACCAATACAAAATATTAAAGATATTCAAACAGTACTATCATATTTGAAGATCCATCCATTTTGTGATATACCTGATATCGTAACTAATTTACATAACAACATTGTACAAAATGTCAAAGATCATACAACAGATTTAGATGTTACTCCAATAGAAGGAATAATATTGAAAAGTGGAATAAATTTTTCTTTAGATGAACTATTAAATATTTTCTTAAAATATGATATTTGCATTAGACATATAAAGAAAGATGTGATCGATCAGATTCATATACCAAAACAAACAAACTACCTAATTCCATTGGAATTTAATCCAATAGAGTGGGATAATTATATCAATACATGGAACGAATTTTTATATACCTCCGGATTTGGCCCAAGAGGACAAAACCAATCTCGCATATCTTCTGCTCAATTAAATCAATGGTTAGTGAAATTGAGATATCTATGTTGTCATGCAGTTATTCCTGAGAATATTTTAAGTAGTTTCGAAGGACGAGCACGCCGTCAAGGGTTTAAAAAGAATCAGGTAGGACAATCAAAACTTGGACAATCCGATACTCAGATATCATCAGTCCATAATATTAGTGATATTCTTGAATTGATGACAATAAATGCTACAGAATTATTGGATACATTGCATAGAGAAAATATTCAATTGCAGTTGAAGACAGCTCAAGCTAAGATGGAATTACAAAATAATCCCAATGAAGCTATTGATTTGTTTTCTAACATTATTCAACTCATTAAAGAAGATCTTAAAAAAAAGTATAATATTATTGATCCGTTTACTATACAACAATTAAGTGATGAGCCGATTAAAAAGAGTGAGGAAAATGACGATGATATCTTGGATATTATAGTGACTGAAGAAGAAAATGCGTCCTCTAAGATACAGATAAGAGCATATATGGATTTACTTCACCAATGCTTCTTTTTCATTGGTACAGCATATTACTTCTTAGGTTCAAAGAAATTAGAAGAAGTTGATGACATGAATGAGAAGGCAAAGTTGTTAAACAAAGAGGAAGAAGAATCTACACATAAGTCTAAAGAGTATGATGATATCTATTCCGGGCAAGAGATGGATGAAATTCATAAAAATCAATTGCAGGAACAAACATATTATGAATATGCAGAAAAATTGAGAAGACAGATGCTTAAGGAAAGAGCTGAGAAAGTAGACGAAACTATAAAAGAAGTAGATAGTTACCTTAACAAGAAACATAAATCATTAACAAAACTTCAAATAATTGAATATGAGGACAATAAAAACTATGCCTCAAACTTCCTTACCCAGAAGTTATTTAAGGCACTAGGTTCTTCTGTAGCGTTGTTAAATAACCAGACAACACAGTTTAATGAATTCATGGAGGAAGTAATAAAAATTTTACATAGGCCAATTGCAAGAGAATACACCGAAGCAAACGAAGAAGAGAAGGCTGAAGAATATGGAAGCTCAATTGAGGATCAAGATAAAATATATGCTTACCTGCATTGTCTGGAAGAACTATTGAAAAACAGAGAAATAATTATTAATTCAGAGGATGATGTGATAAAGTTAAGCTCCAAAACTTTGGTTCAAATAGATCCGAGTTATTCTGAATTTCACGTTATGCTAATAAAGAAATTGAATTTGATAAAAGATGGTGTATCTTTGAAGTCTATCTTTAATGAACTGAAAAACTCTAAGATAGTGCGCAGTTCGTTAATTAGTAGCGCTTTGAATAATAATGACTTCGAAGATCATTTATTAAGTTATGAAAGTGAAATTAAAAGAATTAAAAATGAGAACAAAACAATTAGAGAATCAATTAAAAAATTGAATGTTATCTACAATAGTAAAATTGAATATTTTACTCAGCTTCAAAGAATATCAGATTCTTTGGTGTCGTTAATACAGTTGGAGCCCAATGCTAGGAATAATATTGTCAAGGAAATAAAATCTCACAAGAAATATAACCAAAATATCAATAAAATCAATCAAACTGAATCTAGAGTTAAATACTTGAAAAATTTAAGAAAATTGAAAGAATTAATTGATCAAAACAAGTCATTTACCTGTTCTATTTGTCTGGGTGTTATCTACTTGGGCTCTATTATGAAATGTGGGCATTTCTTCTGCAAGGGTTGTATCCATAATTGGCTGAAAAACCATCAGACCTGTCCCATATGTAAACAAGCAACTGATATTTCGGAAGTGTATAATTTTAAATTCAAAAATGAAGAACAGCCCCAAGCAACGTCTTCAAAGAGTGACACGTTGGTACATACCACTGAACCAGTAAATGGTGGTGCTACGGGAATAGCTAACACAGCCAGCACTTATAGTGACGAATTGTTTTCACTAAGCGATAAGTACTCGAAGTTCCCACAGATAAATGAAGTTCATAAGATAAAAATTAAAGAGAGTTTTGGAGCCAAGATTGATTTTGCGATTAAATTAATTCTATTTTTGAAGTTACGTGACCAATCTGAAAATAAGACTCCTCCACAAATATTAGTATATTCCCAAAATATTGAATTTTTAAAGATAATAACTCATATTTTATCTTTAAACAATATAACATTTTTGGAAGGTTTTCAAAATAAAAAGACAATCAGTAGCACGATCTATAAATTTAAAACTGACTCAAGTATTACCTGTCTGTTGTTAAATGTTCGAACATTAGGTACAGGGTTAAATTTATTAAATGCAAAACATATATTCTTATTAGATCCAATTATAAACCATGGTGATGAATTACAGGCTATCAGTCGTAACAACAGAATTGGTCAAACAGAGGAAACCTTTGTGTGGAATTTTATCATGATGGATTCTGTTGAGGAGAATATCATATTATACAAACATGCTTTAGAGCATAATAAATCAACAGAACAGAAAGGAAAATCAAAGAGGGGTAAAAGAGAAATCAAAGATAAAGAAAATTTTATTGAAAACCTTGATGATGATACTAATTTTGAGATTAATGCGGACTCTACCGAGAAGGTTGCTGAAAAACATATATGGCATTGTCTTTTCAAAACAGAGTAAATGTCAAAGTTTCATTATTAATATATATATTTTATGTATATTTTATGTATATTTTATGTATATTTCTAAATCAATTAACTCAGTACTCTGTCTAAATGGTCATTGTTCTCTATCGCATCCATTGCATGCACATTATTTAATATCTCCTTTTTACTAGATTCGGCCATTGAACCATCGCACATTATTAATTCATTCAGAATATCATATGCCTTGTCGAAATGGAAGATAATATCTAGCTCACAAACGTTACCAAAATATGTATCCATTGTCTCAACAAATCTGTGGATAATCTCCAGAGTTAATAGCTCGTTGTCTTGATCATTCGTTATTCCACAGATGAAATATAGACTTGCATATCGTCTATATACTACTTTATGATCGTTATATTCCAGAATATTGCACATCTTGGGCTTACGAGCCAAAATCAATGGTTTTAAATCATTTATTATCTTTGTCTTTTGTTTTGGTGTAAGTGGTGTATACCATTGCATCAGTCTAACTTTGCCCTGTCTGGAAACAAGTAAAAGGTATTTAATATTAGACATATTGTGAATGATTGGTGTGAAAGTGTCCGAGAACTTAAATGTATATTTGTAATATGTATATATGGTTCGATTGTACGTAATACTTACACTTCGTTTAGCCTTGTGAAATATGATCTTTGATGGTACCTCATACCTCTATTTTTCAGTGCTGTTTTTAGTCGGTTTGTTTTTTTAGGAATATTAAGCATTCATGTATACAAGGCGATTACATATGAAATTTCAAAATGCTATACTGGCTGGCTATAAATGCAACAAAGGTTCAGTACCAAATTAAATGAGAAAAGAAACAATAAAAATTATGAATGAATTGCTTGGTAAATCGAACCTTGCTTTGTAAAATAGATATTTATTTATATATTAAATTATCAGATTATTCGCTGTCCTCTTCAGTAGGTGGGACCCATGCAGCTGGCTTGAAGAATTCTTGATCGGCAGCAACATCGTTCTTGAATTTTTCCCTGTCGTCAGTAAACTCTAATAGATATTCAAGTTCTAATTCATGACATTGTCTACCTAGAATGACCAAAGAATGTAATGGTTCACCAGAATCATATTGAGACAATTCTTCAATGGTACCAACTTTGAAAGTTTGGGATGCGGATCCTAATCTACTGATGGCTACTACCGGAGTGTCTGGTGTGTATGCTTTAGTACCTCTAGTGGCTTCAATTTCAAGTAATTGCTCACAACATTGAGATATAGACATGTAACGAGGAGGTTCATAAATAAGTCTTCCACGAGCCATGTTTTCGATACTTTGTTCCTTGACCTTGATATCTAGTAGTACCAAGGTATGTAGACCTATCTTTCTATTCTCCCAGATCTTATCATACCATGAATCTGGTCTCCAGTTTTCAGTGAAGAAAACCATCGACACAGTTTGGCCGAAATTATATAATTGCAAACCACAGGAACCAACAGCATTCATCACAGAGGCATTGTGGACAACTTCGACTGGGATACCAGCTCTTTTAGCTCTTAGAACCAAATCTGTATGTGTTGTAGCACCAAATGGATCACCAACAACCAAGAACGCAACATCTTCTTTATCAGCATTCTTTAAGATTTCTTCAGATCCAGTTTCGACTAATTCACGATCAGCTAATAAGACAGGCTTACCATAATATTCTTCTAGCTCCTCTTGGGAAGCAGCCATCAGAATACTAGTATAATGCTCCAAGTATACCCTGGAACAGTTTCTGATGGATTCTAGACCACGGACTGTGATATCACTCTTGTAAGAAAGACCTAACCCAATCAAATATAACATCGTAGAAAAGTGTTTATATTGTTGCGCAATTGAATTATTCTAAGAACGATAAAATAATGCAAGTAATAATACAAGACAACCATAAAAACTAAATTAAATACAAAGGAAAAAGATGTGTAGGCTATAGATATCATTATGTTTTTATATATTATCTATCAAGTTGGAAACTGAAAAATTTCCACTTTTGAAAGTGTCCGCGGGGCGATGAGCTTCACACCCGTTTTGTATAGCAGAATTGGTACTAGACACTACTTGAAGCAAGTTCAGTTATACACACAAAATAAAATGATAGTTAGCTTATTTTGGATCAAACATTTATGTAAGAATGAATATACACTTAATTGCTTATAAAAAATATTATGGACAATGGCTTGTTTTAATTCGGCATATAATTTTTTGTAGTTTTTGTAGTGGGCTGATGCGTTTATTTTTTGATGCAAGGGCAGCTGGGGACCTAGCGATGCCCCCCCCCCCTCAATATGCTCACCCAAAAATTAATTGAAAACAATTCATTTCTTAATCCTTTTAGAGATTTTATCACAACTTGTTTGTTATCTTGCAAATAGAACAGGAAAGTACTGTAATTAATAGTTAAACTAATATACAGATATATATCCTCATATACTTTATTAAAAAGTATTTTTGAAAAGAGGAAGATGCTGACAGATGACTTAGAAACGCAGCCCCTATTGGGCGACCCACAAACAAATACGAGAGATAATGTTGTACAGCCAGCTACGGAACAATTAACAAATCTGCCAAATGATAGAAAGAAGGGCAAAAATTATTTAAATGGTTTGGGGAAAGTCCACCTAATGATAGTAGGAGCATTTTTAGTTGGTGTGGCGTTTATGTTCGTAACGTGTAAAATTGTTACATTTGTAAAGCATACACCAACGGTTGATGAAGTACAGGATAATGTATTCCAAATATCAGATGTTGAAGTTCGTGATGTGAGCATCGATGGTTGGAGAAAAAGTAAAACAAATCCAACTTTGGATAACGATAGTGGGAAATATTTACAAGTGACGGTGCAAGCTAATTATATGATAAATTATGATAGTTTACGAAATAGTTCTTTAGCTATGAATCCTCAGAAAGTTGAAAATTTTAGGTTTGTAGCCGAGAATTTAGTTAAGACTCTTTGTATTGATCTTAATAACTCCACAACCTTTCATAATGTCAATGACAAAAATTTTCCATTGGCAAATGTATTGGTTCAGAATCCCGTATGTGTCTCGTTACTTAATGGGACTGTAACACCTTTGAATGTAACCCTGTTAGTGCAACCAAACATGAAAAATATTATGAGTATTTTGAAGAAGATTCTCTCCCATAAATATAAAGGCCTGCAATTGTGGTCTCGTGTGAGTGTTACTTTATACAAACAAAGTATTATGAAACTGAATATTAAACTGGCCACATTACCAAGAATTAAAATAGATTGGACCAAAGTTTTCGAATGGGATAAATTAGAGGACCAGTTTTTACGATATCTAGATAAAAATGTGGAAATTCCTAAAGTACAACAATTGCAAGTCACAGATGATTCAGAACAGTATTTTGATGTGCAAATACAGACAACTCCGTTAACGATATTAGATAAATTGTTAGAAGATAATAAATGGATACATATACCACAGAATACAATTATACCGCATCTTAAATGGAGTGTAAGGCTTCCAGATTGTTATAATGAATGTACTATTGAGGTCCCCACATTGGAATGTCATAGTACAAAATTTGATTTGAAACAAAATGAATCACTAACTATATATAACCGACTGGGTGGTCCGTTACCTCGAGAATTACTATCCCATGTTTGTTCTTCGGATGAAGAAAATACAGTTACACCTTTAACAATGATATTAAACGAGCTTATGAATGATTCCTTAAGTTGTGGAATAGAGTTGAAAGGTGCAATTGCAGACATAAAGCAGTTAACTGTTCAAGAAGAAGAGGATATGCTTTTACCACCAGATATTTTACAATCTTTTTTCAATGAATTAGATTATTTTCCAATATCTATTAATACTACTTTTAATGCTATGGATATCTTAAGAGTGGTTACAATTGATAATATGCGATTAATATGGTCAGATAATAGACTTCGTATGGTTGGGACGATGATAGCCTCTATTGATCTTGCATTCTATAATACACAGGAAGAAAGACTCGCTGTACATAATATCAAGGGTAACTTAGAGATATATCATACGGGGACACATTTTCTATCTATCCCGATGAAAGTTTGGACTAGATCTACATCTGAGATTAAACATGATGAGGAAAATAACAACAGCACTTTCATTGACGTCACATTTGATATAAAGGACGATGATATGAAAGTAATCGATCGAGGTGAATTATCTGAAGTGTTTAATGAAATTTTCTTCAAAGGAGAGACTCGGGTTACTTTTGACTCCATCCTTGATGTAGTAGTGGAAAGTGTCCTCGGAGAGGTAGTCATCACTGGATTGAAGGCTTCTGGAGAGACACTTGTACACTAACTGAATAACCAATATTTAAAATCAATACGATACGAAATTATGAGAAATATATAAAAAAAGATTGTGATTAATCTAAACTATATAGTCATTTTTACATGCGATTCTGTTAAGCACTAAGTGCTGTACAGTATGGAGTCTATTGATTGTGAGCGGCGCGAGTTCTTCGCCTACCGAGAATTCCGTAAAATGAACAAAGGTGAGAGGGGAATATAAAGGATGAGTATTTAAAAAGGTATCCTTTACGAGACAAAACTGAAAGGAAGAATTGAAGTTTTAATTTGGAAAGGACAAAGTCAAGAAAAACCACATTATTGATGCTTTATTGAATTTTGCACATATACACTATTGAATTATTATTTTGTTTATATTCCTTTTTTTCATATATTTGGCATTATTTTGGTACAGAGATGAAACCCTTCCTTCAGTACTTCCCATTATTACATATATCACGCAGATGGATATCTCAAACCTCTAAATATACCCCTATAAGGAGTTTGAAGCAATCCCTTTATAAAAATAAGAAAAAAAGTTTGTTTGGAGCAAGCTTAGCATCTGGGGCACTCTTATATGATAGTGATGGTTCTGTACATAATTTTGTTGATCATATTTATTCCACTAGTGAACGTGTTGGGGTAGTGACCCAGGCTACAGCAAAATGTTTCTATTATTATAAAAAGACATTGGATGATACTTATCCTAATGAAGAAGCCAGAAAAAAAGCTCTATCGGAATGCCACACTCAATGTGCTTTGATCACATTACAAGCATTAAGTACTAACGGTGGAATTTTCATTAAATTTGGACAACATATAGGTGCAATGACATATTTATTACCAATAGAATGGACAGAGACAATGATCCCTCTACAGGATCAATGCCCTGAATCGTCAAAGGAGTCAATCAATGAGATGTTTATTACTGATACAGGCAAATCTATTGATGAAACGTTTAGTGAATTTAATGAAGTACCAATTGGTGTAGCTTCTTTAGCACAAGTTTATATTGCTACTTTAAAGTCAACTGGTCAAAAAGTGGCTGTGAAATGTCAACATCCAGAATTAAAAGAATTTATTCCTGTAGATGTAATCTTAACAAAGACTGTATTTGCATTAATGGATAAAGTGTTTCCTGAATATCCATTAATGTGGCTTGGGGATGAATTACAATCATCAATATATACAGAATTAGATTTTACTAAAGAAGCAGAAAATGCAATTAATACACAAAATTATTTTAAAAATTTTACGAAGATAACAGCATTAAAAGTTCCCGATGTTATCGAAGCACATCATAGAATCTTAATTATGGAATATGTTGATGGTAAAAGACTTGATAATACAGAATTTATTGATAATAATCATATATCAAGGGCAGATGTATCATCATGTTTGTCACATATTTTTAGTAATATGATTTTTACACCAAATGTTGGATTACATTGTGACCCTCATGGAGGTAATTTAGCCATTAGACCAATAAAGCCAACAAAGACAAATCCACATAATTTTGAAATTATTCTATTTGATCATGGATTATATAGATTTCCAGAGACGCAAATGAGAAGAGATTACGCAAGATTTTGGCTGGCGTTATTAGATCAAGATCAGGAGAAGATGAAATTTTATGCAAAACGATTTGCAAATATTACAGATGAGCAATTTCCATTATTTGCTGCTGCAATAACGGGTCGCAGTATAGATGTTGCATTGCATTATGATATTAGTACAAGAAGAAGTAAAGAAGAAATCAATTCAATGACATCACGTTTTATTGATGGAGAATTTTTACCTGATTTAATGAGTATTTTATCGCGAATTCCAAGAATTGTTTTATTAATACTTAAGACTAATGATCTTACAAGATATTTAGATGAATGTTTAAATAGTCCACTGGGACCTGAACGTACATTTTTAATTATGACACAATATTGTGCTAATACAGTCTATGGAGAAGATTGTGAAAGAAATGATAAAAAAAATCATAGATGGACTTTAAGATGGACAATTAATTATATTATTAATTGGCTTTGTTATGAAAGACGCCGTAACCAATTATTCATTTATGATACTATATTATGGTATCGTCAATTGACCGTACAAATGTGGAATTTTTTCTGAAATATTCTTATTTAATATATATTTCAATATATATTATTTGTAAATAAACTAATAGCATTTCAATCCATGAAGTGATTAGATGTCAGACACTTCATTACATATAAGTTAATATAAACTCCGGAGTTCAATGTTCTTTTCAGTCACGTGACCATCACCATCATCATTTTACACGAAGCGCAACGCCTCCCATCCATTCCCCCCCCCACGAATTTTTCTTCTGAGCGTCACGGAGAACGACCAGACGGCGATCAATAAAATTTTTGCAGCAAATCAATTAAAAAAAAGCCCGCCGGCGTTAATTTTCTCTCACTTCGTTTCTCCTTGAAAGAAATAGAGAGAAATTTTTTAATTTTAACACCCGCGTGAAAAGACGGAACGAGCAATCGGAAAGACGAAGCCAAAAAAAATTTAAAGAAAGAAGAAAAGAAGGCAAAAAAAAAAATAGTTGGAAACGAAAAGAAAAATGAGAAGTAAGAGGGAAAATAGTCCCTTCTCTTACATCCTATCCCATCAACAACTTCTAATCACTAATTGGTAAAGGTGTTAGTTTGTAAGAGGAAAAATTAGTAAGGTTTCAATAAACTTATACGAATAGTATTGTTGTTAAATTGTTTTCTTCTTTTTTTTTTTTTTAATTTGTTTCAACTGTTTTTAAGTTTCTCGAATTGAGATCTACTGATTCTTACTAAGATAATTATATATTGACCATCGAAATTTTTAAAAAAAAATTAGAAACAGATATTATATTTGGTTACTGTTGCTCTGTATCAGTTAGTAATTAACACTGATAATAATAATAATAGTAATAATAACAAGAAGAAGAAGAAGAAGAAGACCTTACCCTCCATCAAGAAAAAAGAGAGAATATACAATATAATATAAGGTAAATATATAATCCATTTAACACGAATGAATACGCAACCATCAATCGCTTTACCAGCTGATACATTTTCACCAGGTGCCCAGCAAATGATGCGTCCTGCTATGCAAAATAATAGTAATAATAATATGAATAATATGAACAATATGAATAATATGAACAATATGAATAATATGAACAATATGAACAATATGAACAATATGAACAATATGAACAATATGAACAATATGAATAACATGAACAATATGAATAACATGAATCATAACAATAATATTAGTACAAATATTACCAATGTTGGAACACCAAATAGTACAGCTTCTGCTTCTGCTGCTGTCTCTGCATCCGTTTCACCTTCAAATAATACACCAACTTCTTCATCTTCAAGTAAAGATAAAGAAAAAAAATCTAAGAGAAAGAGAAATAGAATTCCTTTATCATGTACTATTTGTCGTAAACGTAAAGTTAAATGTGATAAAATTAGACCACATTGTAATCAATGTACAAAGACAGGTGTAGCTCATTTATGTCATTATATGGAACAATCATGGGCTGAAGAAGCTGAAAAGGAACTTTCAAAAGAAGCTGAATTGAAAAATCTAAGAGATAGAGTAAAATATTTAGAAAAAGCTTTATCAAAAATTCATTCTTCAAATTCAAATTCAAATACTGTAGCTAATACTCCAGATAATACTAATATGAATATAAATAGTCCAGTTCCTTCTATTAGTAATAATAATAACAATAACAATAACAATAATGGTAATAATAATATGTTAGTTATGAATGATTCATCAACATCTTCAAATGCTAGCGGTGGTACAGATCGTCAAACAAAATCAAATTCAGATGATTTAGGTTCTTTAGTTTCAACTACTAATCATCCAAGTACTGCTAATCCAAGAGATAAATATGATAATGATGAATTGGATTTAACAAAACAATTCGATATGTTACATATTAAAAATAATGGGACAATTCATTTGGGGGCTACTCATTGGTTGGCTATTATGAAAGGTGATCCATATTTAAAATTATTATGGGGTCATATCTTTAATATTAGAGAAAGAGTTAATGATTGGTACTCTCAACGGATGGTAGCTAATTCAAATGGTGCTACTAATGGTAAACGTCCTCCTCATCAATCAAAAAGCTTCCAAAATTTACAATCTGCTTCTTCGGGGAAATGTCCAATTGATTATAAAAGTTTAGTTGGTACTGCACAAGCTCAAGCTATGGGTATCAAAACTGATACTCCACCACCACCAAACTCTGCTTCTAGTTCAACCCCTGTTGCTCCAC
Organism: Maudiozyma serrabonitensis; assembly: GCA_030571355.1. NCBI lineage: Eukaryota > Fungi > Ascomycota > Saccharomycetes > Saccharomycetales > Saccharomycetaceae > Maudiozyma > Maudiozyma serrabonitensis. The sequence goes on along the minus strand of JAJLXS010000004.1, from coordinate 23,187 downwards.
ATCCTTTACCTGCTGGCTCTTCAGGTGATATCAGTAAATGTCCAGTTGCTCATAGATTTGTAGATGTTAGACCTGCGGTTAAGAAAGAACCACAATTATCACCAATGTCGGGAATGACATCCGTTGGTAGTTCTATGCCAATCGCTCCACATCCTTTACCAGCCGGTTCTACTGGTGATATTAGTAAATGTCCTGTAGCGCATAGATTCCCAATGGAAACTGATGACACTGCCGAGGACTCCGAGAGAAATGAAAATGATATGTCAAATCAACTTATGAAGAAAACTGACAGTGAGAATAAAACAAATTCAAGAACAGCTCCGGTATCGGCAACAAATTCATTACCATCATTCCAAAAACTGACTTCGAAATGTCCAGTACCACATGAAACTGAACCAAGTTTAATGGCTAAAGCCACTGAACAAATGACTTATGAACAAATTATCACTAAAGTAGTTTCAATGTTACCACCAAGACATATTATACTTACATTTATTGATAAATTTTTCAAACATATATACCCAATTATTCCTATTATTGATGAACAAAATTTCAAAAACCATTTGGTTCAAATTCTTTATGAAACACCAGATAAGAAATTAGAATTACATATGGCAAAATCTTCAGATTATTGTAATTTAGGTATTATGATCATTATTCTAAGATTGACATGGTTATCCTTACCAGCTAACAGATGTGAAATTAACTTAGGTAATACAGAATTAACAAACTCTTATCTTGCATCTCATTTGAATATTAATACAAATTCTAACAATAAGGAAGATAACCAATTAATGAAACATGAAACTCCTATGGAATTATTAAACTTAGTAAAGGATAATTTGATTAAATTTGATAAGATTTCTTCAATATCAAACAATAACATTAACCTAACTACAATTCAATTTGCTATTATGTATAAGATATACATGATGAATTCCCCAACGGAAGGTTTTGCTAACAAGAGAAATAACAATAGTTTCCATAGTATTAGTGATCCAAACTCTCACGATAGTGAATTGAATCAAATTTTATTATCATCTATCATCCAAATGGCTTTTAGTTGTGGTCTACATAGAGATCCAGATAATTTCCCACAATTAAATGTTGTTTCCACCTATGGTCAAAGTGCAGCTGGTACAACCATGAATGTTGGAAATAACAACCAAAGAAATAATTCGAATAGTGGAACCAATAGTACTTCAGAAGCTAATTCGAGTGCAAAAGAAAATCAAATAACTACAGAAAGATTCAAGCATACATGGAGAAAAATTTGGTTCTATATTGTTCATTTGGATGTTCAACAATCTCTAACATTAGGTACCCCAAGATTATTAAGAAATTTGAAAGATTTCAGTGATACAAAGTTACCATCAGCATCTAAGATTGATTATGTACGTGATATCAAGGAATTGATTATCATTAAAAATTTCAGTCTGTTCTGGCAAATTGATCTGGTTATCATTGCCGTATTAAATAATATCTTAAATGTGTTCCTTGCAAAGAATGTCAGGAAATTCGAGCTAGATGAATTGATCCAATCTTTATCCAATCTTACATATGCTAAGAAGAGCATAGGTGATGTTTTAAACGATTTAATTAATAATGGGTTGTTGACAACCTCGGAAGGTTCTATTAATTTCCAAGACTACACTGATGAAAGTTATGGGTTACCAAGTTTAGAAGAAATCATTTCCAGTACGGCCACTCCTATCGGGAATTCGAGTGTTTCTAGTCCAATGTCAGCAATGAATACACCTGGTTCCACTACCGGTGCATCCCCTGCATCTTCTGTATCTGGTAAGAAGCACTTGGGTGCCCCTTCTGAAAAGAAGTTTGAATTGCCTCATGAATCTACAACGAAGGCTCTTTTCTTCACGAAGCATTTGACCTTAAGAATGTTACTTTACTTACTGAATTACATTTTGTTCACACATTATGAACCGATGGGTAGTCAGGATAGTGGTACTATTGCACTAACGAAGAATTATGCTCAACAGACATTAAACTTCGCTACTGATGGGTATAGGAATTGTTTGATATTCTTTAACAATGTCAAGAGAGATAAAATTTTGCACAATCACTCAACCATTTTTGATTATGTCAATATTTTGTTAACGCCGCATTGTTTAGATATTGGTCATAGAGCGTTACAATTTTTAGTCTGTTTAACTCTTCGTTCGAAATGTGGTCCAATTGGTGGTATGAAGGAAAATATATTCTCCAATAACAGCAGTGGTGGGGAAGACTCAGATAATGATTCCCATTCTAGTGACTCGAGTTCTAACTATGGTAGTACCAGGGACCCATTAGAGTTGAGCTCCAATATGATAAATAACATTGTTTTAGACTCTGTCGCTGACTTCCAACTTGCCAATATACTGATTGTAAGAATGAAATTGTTCCAAAAATTGACCAAACAAATTTCAGTTCAATATCCGTATGCAGCAAGAACATACAGATCCACTGGTTTCTTTATTACATTACTGAGTGGTCATAAGAAGGGTGGCTTCAATCTAACTACATGGAAGCATCCTAAGATTTCCGGTTTCTTTAAGAACGTCCCCTCATTAATCATGTCAGGGAACACAGACCAATTGAAGAGATGTCCAGTTTACCAGGACGCCTTAGGTTTTGTTGGGCCAAGAGTTCCATCTACCTCATCTAATACACAATTGCCTCCGATAAGATCGTCTTATAAACCAATTACTTATACAAATAGTAATATCCGTAAATTAGAGCAACAAGCCGAAAAGGATGCTTCTGAGAAGAGGAGAAAATTAAATAGTACTGTAGTTACACCAGCACTGAACCCTGGAAAAACATTATCATCAGGTCTCTCTTCTACAGGTATGACTTTGGATGGTACACAAGTTCAAAAGGTTTCTCAAAACAAAATGACGGGTCAACAGAGCTTTAACGGTAACGGGACGTCATCTTATCCATCTGCTATTAACTCGCCAGCTCCTGTCATGAACATGCAGTTAAATGCGGCATCACCAGTAGGCATACCATTACCATCTGTGTCCAATTTCTTCCAAGATTCCAATACCAATGTCACCTCAAGGAATAATCTCGCAGTTAATAACGCTACTTTGATAAACTCCACTTTAACACCAAATTCGGATGATTTCTTTGTCCAGAATTCGAACTTTGGAGATCTGTTCGATCCTAACAGTGTCATGGCAGCCATTAACGAATTCAATCCGATGTCTGAGATGGGTGCTCCAAATGCAAACAATATTGATAGCTTTGCTCAAGGCGGTTTGAACGGCAACATGAGCATGGGTAGTATGGCATCTGTTATGAATATGCAAGGAAATGGTATGAATACCGCTACTAACGGTATGCCAAATATGGGCAATAATGGTAACTACGCAAACAACATGAATAACCCTAACCCGGTGACATATGATAATATGTCAGGGTTTGCTGGCCCTGCGATGATGAATATGGGTAATGTTGGCAATGTTATGGATGGTACTTTTGTCCCTAAAATTGAAGACGGATTCACGGAGTTACAAGATTTTACAATCTGGGATTGAAATAAAGTAACAATATACTAAAAAACTAAATATTATTTTATAATAACAACAACTAATTTATAAAAAAAATTATAATTTAAAGACTATGAAAACAAAATTTATGTCATTTCTCAACTTGTATGCCATTTTATGTCCATCCACGTTCAATAAAAATTAAACACTTTAATACTATTTCACCACAGATCTGAATTTCCAGAAGTAAGTAACTTTAAAGTTCAAAAATGTAAAAATGGACGAGTTGGGAATCGAACCCAAGACCTCTCCCATGCTAAGGGAGCGCGCTACCAACTACGCCACACGCCCATATTAATTTGAATTTTATTCCTTCACTGCTATTATTTAAACGTTTTCATTTTATTAAATCAAAATTTGAATTATTAGTTAACAACGAATTTAGACCCTTGGGTGGTCTTAAAAAAACAATGTTTTGAAATGGACAAAAGACTTAGATATTGTGGATAGGATTCACCATTAAATATTTTGAAAGTTTTAGTTTTGACAATACCAGATAAGGAGGTTTAGTAAATTTTATTGCTTTTTTTATCTTGGATGTTGGTTTATATTTGTCTGAACCCTTTCCAATAAAATTCAATACTAAATAATCCATGCTAGTATGAGCACTGATTTCATAAATTTGAAGCTATTAGAATTTTTTATTTGGGATAAATGAACAGACAAAAGTACAGTTATGTTTTTCCTAAAAACTGAAATTATGATTACTATCCAAAGAGTATCTTTCAAAGTTAACTGATGTTTGAATTTACAGATTGTATGAACCAGTCTTATAGAAATTACAGTACATTTACGTATCATTGAAAAATTCAGGGCTCTTATGAAGAAAGGTTTATTTCAATAGGTTTTGAAAACAATATACATTACCTTAATATTTTGTTGCACAAAAATGGGCAGATTAGAAGTAAGTGTTAGAAATTACCAGAAACGGAATTATGTTGCAATACAATAGTATTGCAGAGAATAAAACGCTGTTATAATGACAAAGGAAAACTAAAATACAACTGGCATGCACACTCGATGAAATGAGAAGGACATAATCACGACCGCAATATAATTTGGTATATAAAGAGAACAAATATGATCCAGATATAGATTGATGGTCTCGCCTCTTGTATCTATTTACTACATAGATTTAAGAGGGAGACGATTATAGTCTCTTTCAAGAATAATAAAAGGTATTTTGATATTACTATAGAACCTATAGAAATATGAACACTGAAAACATTCAACGAGTATTAATTGCAGGGTTAGCGACACATTCTACGGAGTAAAAGGGTTTCAATTATAGAAACCTCCATGTCGTCACTGTGAACTTTTGTACTCCCCCAATAACCAAGGAAACTTATGGTGAATTTGGCGTATTCCATATCTACCTGTTTCACAGTATTCCACCCCAAACTAGTGCTGCTTTTAATATACTTTACGGTCGGAGTTATATTATTTGAATGTACTCTGTTTGTATAATACAGTTAATAAGTTGAAAGAAGGTCTATTAAAAAGATATTAGTATACGGTTCATTCTTATAAGTTGTTTTACTGGAGTAAAATAACGATTTTTTATTAGAAATATCTAATGCAAAACTCATTGTAGGATATCCTTCACTATCAAATGTATTTTTTTGGAATAAATATCTGTTCATACATTTCTCAAGTTGAAATGTGTGTTTCAGCTAGTGCATTTGTGAACTCTATGTCAATTTTTGGATGTAACAGATAAAATATAGCACGCTGAAACAGATAATATGACGTTATATCCAGCTTTATTCATCATAGTGAATACTACTAGGAGGTATTGGTTACTGTTTAGATGATTTTTAGCATACGGGAGATTATATTCTATATATTTTGTTAATACTCGTTCCCTATAATTTCAGCCTTACAGAAAACAAAAAATTTGTGAAAAAATAAATTAAGGCCACTTTTCATTCCTGATGCACCATCAGACTAAAAGATTTTGGTAAAGTTATTCTGCTATATATGGCCATTTTAACTAAGTTGACTCTGACATATCTTTAAGTCTCACTTTTTGGATCATAGAAGTGGTACGCTTTACGGCTGAAATAATGAAAAATTCTAAAGGAAAACAAAAAAATAAATACAGTAAAAGAGATGTAATTTAAATTACAAGGATATTATAGCACTGTATTGTACATCCTAAAAATTAATTTGATGGATTAATTTAACTACCTCAAACGTGACAATAAAAAGATGGAGAAGCGGAAGTCAATGTACGATCATGAGATAACCTCGTCAAAGAAACATCAACCTCAGAATAATGATAAAGATAGTCGACTTACCCAGCGATATGGAATTGGTGCTCAATTGCTTTCTAAAATGGGATACATTAGTGGGAAAGGTTTAGGTGCAAACAGTTCTGGTATAGTAAATCCAATTCAAACTGAGAATACATCGTCCCCAACCTACCAGAGGGCCGGTTTGGGTATGTTGTCAGTGGCCCAATCCATAAATGATGAAGGTATTACAAGCTCATCTGATGAAGAGATGGAATACCAGAACCAATCCAAGGCGGTCTCATTCAAAAGATCCGATAAGATAGAATCTTCCGATTTTAGAAAAGGTAGTCGTAAAGATATTACGGAACTTTTGAATAAATTGGATGTAAATTCAGCATTCGACTATTTTAATACGGATAGCCCTGTTCTCCTAACCCTGAGGGAAAATGTAAACAAATTTGACGACAATACTTTTATGGAAAAGAAAAATAAACTTAAGTTGCATTTAACTGAAATGGGTGATACAGCGAATAGATTGAGTCAACTTGATAATGAGATTCCAATACTTGAAAACGATGTCTATGGGATCGAAGAGTATATCAAAGTGTTGGAATTTCTTAAAACCTCGGATGTTTCTAATTTTTCTGATTCACTTCACTTGATCCTCAAGTTACCAGATGATGAATGTGTTGATAAATTGATTGCCAATCAAATACAAAAAACACTTCAACAGGCGAATTGGGACCCCTTGGATCCTAGGGGTACTATTTTAGGTTCCCTTACAGATCTACTTGATAATTTGAAGTATAGATTAGAAACAAATAAAGGTTTTCTTAATAGAACGCAGACTGTACTATATGAGTTGGTATTTACTAAGATGGAAAGCTTCTGGAGTTCAATCGATTTGACAAAAGGTCGCGAAAGTTATGAAGTAGTAATCTCATTTTTATTAAGCTATGAGAATATACTTAAATATATTGGTTGTTACGATTTTATTTTAGAGGCCTACATTACACCACAATTGATTAAGGCCATTAAAGCCTGGAGTCTTACGGACTCTACCAATGATAATTCCCCGAGATACTTGTTAAATGAGCCAAATATGCTTAGTTCTGAAAGCACAATGACTACTTTAAGGCAATTGTTATATGATAAACTTTATGAGTATTGTAGAACATGGAATTACAAAACTTCTACCGTACCAAACTCATCTGATTTAATATATATAAAGAACTTTTTAAGCAGTGATAACAAAGCTAAAATAACGTGCACTAAGTATTTCACTACCACGTTCTTGAAGGACTATTTAGAGAAATACTACGATCCACTAATTGAACTCGAAGAGTGGCATGACATAAAAGAAAATATTACCAAGGCAGACTCAATAACTGCTGTGAAAACCTTTCGTTCCTACGTTAATTTATTTGAATCAAACGAGTATAATCTCCTCTTAAAGTTTGTATTTAACGAGTTGAACAAGGTTTTATTCCAGTGGTTGTTATATGCCGATGATGAGTCTAAAGGGGCATCTATTTCTTGGTTCAACTGGTTTATAAACAATACATTTTCAGAACCATTACCGAGCGCAAACGAGATATTTGAAATAAATAATACCTTGAAATTTCTCAATGAATGGAAATTAACTAAAAGTATTAATCCGATACACAATGAAGATTTTAATATAAAAGATAGTCTAGAAAGTATTTATGGTGATGAAAGTACATCAGATTATATCGGGCAGGAACCTGTATACACTATAAAGAATATTCCAATGCGTAGGGTTATTCCAACTTTCAAGGAAATAGTTGAAGAATATTGTGAAGAACATGGGTTCTTAATTAAAAAGATTTCAAACAAATATGCACATTTAAAGTATGGTAAAGATAGAAGTAGTTTGGTACCAATATTTAATGTTTCCAATGCAACTAACAATAGAAAAATCAATCTTGCAATGAAAGATGATATACTATGGGTGGAAAAACAGGAAGGAAGATATCTTCCAACCTTCTTATACAAAATTGAACATTTACTCGTATGATTTAGATGCATTATCTTACCTGTGACATGTTGGCAATAATAATTTCGATAAATTTGAAATTGGTTTTTCATAAACGTAATGATGAAATATATATTATTTACATGTAATTGTTCAAACATATGATAATATACGTACAATTATATATTCTTTTATTCCAAAAATTTTTATTATTGGATGTGGATGGAGGAAAAGTGTTTACCTTATAAAATACAGATCTTTGTAGTAGGTATTATAAAGTTACTCAAATTTCTAATCACTTTCAGTTAATTCAATTTCCTCAACTAAGTCGAAAGGTTCATCTTTCATTTCTTGTTCATTTGAGTTAATCGTTTCCTCAGAAACAATTGGCATAGTGCTATCGTCATTTGTTTGAGTAAATTCTTCGGATTGCATGACAGTTTCAGCATCTTCTTCATCCTTCAGTTGTTCAGCATAGTATTCAGGGTATTTTCTGAAACAAGTTTGCATACCTTGGAATTTTTCGACACAATCTATACCCTTTGGTTCTGCTTCAGAATAAATGAAACATGAAAATGCTTCTTTAAATTCTTCACCACATGGGCCGTGAGCCATCCCACCCAAACATGGGCAATCCCAATTAATTTCACCAGTATCTGGATTATAAGCTGATTCTTTTTTCGTCTCTTCTTCTAATTCACCTAATTGTATATTTTCCTTTTCAGCGATATCAGTCTTTGATTTCTTAGTATCATTATTTTTATTATTAATTTGAGTACTTAATACTTCAGCAACATCTGATGATTCATTATCAATATCAGCAATGTTATCCTCTTCAGAGTTTATGACGGGTTCAATAATATCATTAATAATAGTCACTTCTCCTTCTTCTTCTTTTTCTTCTTCTTTTTCTCTTTCTTCTTTTTCTTCATTTACAATTGGCTCTATCTCAGATGTTTCAACCACAGGTTCTTCAGGTATTAATACTTCTTCAGTAATTGGAGGTTCTATACTAACTATTTTCTCCTTTGTTGGAATTACTGGAGTCTCTTCAATTTTCTTAGGTTTTGGTTTATTTGGTTTAACAAAATAAATTGCACCTGCAGCTGCAGTGGCACCTAACAAAAAGCATACTAATTTACTAGGTTGAGGTTCTTCATAATAATAACCATTACTTGAAAAATATGCATGAGAAATAAGTGGTGTGATAGATCTTTGAATTAATACTGATCTAGTATTTACCAATCTGGCAGTTGTTCTACTAGTTCTTGCTAGGTGGCGAAACATTGTATAATAATTTTTAAAATAGATCTTAATTTTTTTTTTAATTATTAATAAAACAAAACCAGACTATTTATATACTCAATTTAACTATATGTAATAAGAACTGAGTTAAAGGTCAACAAATCAACCTCAAAAAAAAAAAAATCGTTAAAGTTATTCGAACTTTAAAACTAAATCATTAATTTCCCTAATTATGAAAGAATCCTTAGTCAGCCAATCGGAATTGTAAGGACAAAGGCGAATTGAATTTTTTTTGCGCTGAAACTTTCAAAAAAATATTTTTTGGCGGCCCCTGTTTCTAATGTATTGTATGTTAATAAGGTTATTTGGTTAGGGTTCGAACACAGAACTTTTGAGAGTAAAAAAAAGAAAAAGAATACCGACCTCGGTGAGGATTGAACTCACGATCTTGCGATTAACAGTCGCACGCCTTAACCAGCTTGGCCACGAAGTCTAAGAATTGATGTGTTCGAGTGAATAATATAGAGTCTATAGGGTAACTGCTGTATCCGGGTAACGAAATCTTAATCCAGATTAATTTTAAATATATCTGTTTTAAATGTAACGATAATCTTTTCTAAATATGATAGGAAGGATTGAAGTTTATTTATTTATCTTTGTACCTTAATTTAATAACCAAATTGTTTGACGAATTGAGATGTAAGGGTTAAGCAACGTGATTGTTTATGGCTAACATTCTTGGTCACAAAATCGTTATTCATGAACTGGTAATATAGTTTATAATAGTTTAAAGTTGACTATATTGACCACTCCCCCCCCCCCTCAGTATTTTATTAAAAACCCTGGGAAGTACCGGAATTCAAGTTATTTATAAAAAGTAGAACGTTTATCGTTTTCAACTTATAGTCGTCATATTGTTTTGTATATAGAAATGGGAAACAAATTATTTCATACAATAAACAGTTAACACCTTATACGTGTTATGCATGCATCGTTATCTTGAGTTTGACACTCGCTCAATGATGATGTTAATAATACTCCGGTATATTGAGGTGTAATTATCCTGTGATGATACGTCGGATTCAATTAGACACGAGAAGGGCAAAAACTTAAACTTACAAAGCATGTGAGTTATGCTTTGAATTGGTTTTTTAAACTTTTATTGGTACTATTCACTTATTATTGAATGTTTTCAGTGTTCATATTTCTATAGGTTCTACAGTAATATCAAAATACCTTTTATTATTCTTGAAAGAGACTATAATCGTCTCCCTCTTAAATCTATGTAGTAAATAGATACAAGAGACGAGAACGTCAATCCATATCTGGATCATATTTGTTCTCTTTATATGCCAAATTATATTGCGGTCGTGATTATGTCCTTCTCATTTCATCGAGTGTGCATGCCAGTTGTATTTTAGTTTTCCTTTGTCATTATAACAGCGTTGTATTCTCTGCAATACTATTGTATTGCAACATAATTCCGTTTCTAGTAATTTCTAACAGCAATGTCTTCCAAATAAGTGTAACTTTTCATTTCAGGTACTAGTAAAAAATCACATAAATATATGTTAGTCAAGTAACATATATATAACCATGAAACATTATATAATCAAGCGAACTTCAAGGAATGAGGTATACATCTTACGACAACATGAACCTCAAATTTCAACTCTTTCAATAAATTTCTCTTATAGTCATCGTATTCTATTTAGAATTGAAATCTCACTTTATTTATGCACAACTTTTCGTATCAGGAAAAAGAGCGCGATAGTCAAAGCCGCCGTAATATATTTACAGAATACCTTGAACCGCTTCAATATATCAACAATGGTTGCGATGAATTGTAAATAAACTATTACACAATTGGTTCTATTACACACAGGACACCAATATCTATATTTATCGACCTTAAAAGGTGAAAATTAAGAGATCACTAAATACTCCTTAATATTGTGAAATTCTAAGAAAATTGAATTAGAAGCATTTTACCAGATAAGATCAATAAAAACGGAAAAGAATTTTAAAGCTAAATTAAGGTCCTTTATTTATAACCTGATTCTAATTCCATGTATGGTGAAAGAGTTGATGACGATAATGCTCAATATACGTCTTCTAGGAGGAGAAACATTGACGATATAGCATTACCAAAATTACCTCCATTAAGGACGCGGCCATCAAATGATAGTCAAATTAATTACCAACAGGATGACCAATATAAACCACGTACTCCATTGAGAAATCCATCCAGTTCCTCAGAGGTTGTTAGAGGAAATATTTCATCAAGAAATGCATCAGTTTCCGCCAAAAGTCCTACTTCTAGACGAACCTTACAAGGCAAGACACCCACAATTCGTAGGCGGCCACCACCACCACCACCTCCCCCTCCTTCTCAATCTCCTTTGACTAGTTACAGTAGTGTTACATCTCCTAACTCTTCATATTCAAGCTACTCACCTTTAACGATGGAACAAAATTTTAATAGTAGCACATCACCATATGATTCACCCTTTGTTGGTAAACCCAACCAAAATTCCTATTTCATCTCTCAACATAAAAATCAAATATATTCTCCAAATAAAGTTGAATATTCTTCGCCATTTGTAGCAGATTTGCAACAGAACGCTAGGGTATCCTCTGCAAAGTCCCATAACGAACGATATGAACCCATACCAAGAACCCAGGGAATTGATCAGATTGGAAATGCTGATACTTCTAAATATGCAAGCTTGATAGATCCTAACAACGATTCGACTAAAGTCGGAATGACTATTGATACTGATATCGGATTTTATAATAGACCTCCTCGTGCAATACCCAATTCTCGAGTTGTAAGTGAAGTCAGTAGACAATCAGATGGAATAGATAGTTATTATTCTGATTCTAATTACACTTTTAACAACTCTAGCGCACGCCATAGCAGTTATAATTCTTTTTCTGGTGCCAAACCTTTAGAGATGATTCCAAGTATAACAACTCCAACACAACCATTTCATATTGATTTCTTAGATGAGAATAAATTGTATCAATGTTATTGTGTCTACCGTTTATCAGATATTTATGAATGGATTTTAAAGATATATTTCGAATGGTTTAATGAATATGTTTTTGGAAAACTTGAATTTTATCAAGTCGTACAAAGATTATTGGAATTTCAAGTTCCAAATTCATATGATCAGGATACCATAGATTCGAATGTAGATAAAATTATAGAATCATTGGTTATTCAAGATGCGGTACGATTCGAGAAAAGAAGCCAATCAAACCAGGGATTCGATAAAACGATAGATACAATAGATGGTGAATTTACTGTGATTACTGGTGGTCTGGATGTTCAAGGTATATTTACGGAATTATTACCTTGTTATTCTTTTGCAGATACGACATATGAGCAAAATTGCCCCTCACTGTGCTACTCATTCACATGTATGAATAGTCACTCTCATGGTAAGAGGAAAGAAGTTAAAATTGCCGACATTATTAAAAAACCTTTGGGGTTATGGACTGATTATTGGCATATATCCTCTGAAGAATTAAGCGAGATTAATCCGCATGAAATCCAAAGACAAAGTTTTATATTTGATTTGATTATTCTTGAAGAGAGATCATTAAATATGGCAAACGCTGCCGTTGATGTATATGGAAAAAGGTTCGATCCTAATTTATTACCTGACGAACCTGATTTTTCTGATTTGGCATTTGATGTCTTTCGACCTCTGATTAATATTCACAAGACGTATATACTCGAACCTATATTTCGTAAAATAGAAATTAAGGGAAAATTTATTGATGGTATTGGGAAAATATACTTGAAATGGTGTAATGAGGCTCGTGAACCTTATCTAAGATATGCAAAATCCATGGCAACTGTACACGAAATTATAAAATGGGAGAAGCAACATGGTACCAAATTTTCAAAATGGTTAGATGAAGTCGATCATTCTCCTGAAATTACAAGATCAAAGATGTATTACGATGTAATTTTTTTTGGCGGATATTTTAAGTCGTTGCAAAATATGACCGTTACTTTGAGCTCTATCTTGAAAGTGACCGATCCATCTCTGGATGATTATGATTATTTAAAATTAGTAATAAAAGATATTGAAAAATTGAGCTCAGAAGTAGATAGAATTCATGGTGATGCCATTGATCGACGGAAGTTGTTAAGATTTTCCAGTCAGTTACTAAGGGATAATCCTTCTAAAGGTACCTTACATGGCTATTCAAATGTTTTGAATTCCAGTAACAGTGATTCGAATTACGGAGATACAACGAACGATTCACTGGATATAGGTATAAATAACCCGGATAGAAAGTTGATTTCAAGTGGGAAAGTGTTGAAAAAGAGAGAACTTTGGCTGGATCCAACACCCGTCTTCCTGGTATTATTGGATAATTATCTTTTAGTTACTGAGACAGTCATCAAAAATGAAAATAAAAAGTACAGGCTGGTTGAAAGACCTATCCCAATTGATTATCTTAATTTGGAAAAGAAAGTTAAGTATGATGACTCCCAGAGTATTGTTTCCACAAATAAGAGGGATTCAAAAATATACTCTGCAATTACTCCATCGACTCCCATGGTGGGTACAAGGCCGACGCTGTTTAGTGCAGCCTCTAATGTCTCCAGGACAATTGTATCGTCGACTGAGAGGGAAGGACGAGCTGGTATTTCGAACATTCAACCTTCTGAATCTGAACTCTCTTTCAAAATAAGAAATACGGCCACCAATGAATCTATAACATTTATTGCTTCCAACCTAGGTGATAAAGATCTATGGATCAAGAAAATTATGGGAACTTTGCAAAATAACGAAAAAGATGACAATAAAAATGTACTAGACTTCTTTGTAGTATCAACTCAATTTTCATACTCAGATAAAGAGGCCCCTGTTAATTTACCAGTTGCTCCAGAAGGATCTGAAATAGATTCAGCACTAAAAATATATGAGGTGAATAATAGAAAGAACGATAATATAAGAAACTTTCCAATGGTTACCAATATTTTATGCACTGAACAATTCGAGTTTGAAGATGAAAAATTTTTACTTGTAGCTACTTCGGATGGAATTTTGGTTAGATTAGATAACGGTGTCGATACTCCTTTTGTAAAAGTCATCCAATGTTGCTTTGTAAACAAAATGGAAGTTAATAAAAAACTAGGTTTATTATTTGTATTAGATGATAGAAATTTGTGTTACTTCAATATTCCAAGTATATTAGGGGCATATTATGATAGAAAGAAGTATTTGTCGAATAATTTAATAGTCGGTGTAGTTCTTAGGGATAAGGTCGGGTATTTTAAATTTGCTAGTGATTTTGGACATTCAAGGCATTTACTGTATGAAAGAAAGGGAAAAATAATGATTTTAACACCTGAATTCGATAATGTAACCAAAGTCTTCAAGTATTTTAAAGAATATAAGGAGTATAGGCTGCCATCTAACGGTCTGACGAGACTCGAGATTTATGATATTGTTATATTCAAAAAATGTTTTATTGTGTGTACAACTAAGGGTGCATTCTTATATCGAGATGTATTTGGTGAAGAAGGTATTCTTTTACCAACTTTTTATAACGATTCAACAATGAAAAGTGACACTAATTCTGGCTTATTTAACTCTAGTTTATTTAAGTCTAACAGTGACGTATCATCTCACCCAGATACTTCGAAACATAAAATGGCAGAATATGTGAAAAGAGACATAGCCACTAATAAAACAAAACCCTTGACATGTTTTGAGTTGAACGACGGTAGTGGAAACTATTTGATGATTTACGATGAAGCAGTGGTAAAGATGAATAATCATGGTGAAATACCCAATTGGACTGAGGATATATTAATCTTGGATTTTTATTGTACTGGGGCATGTTATTTCAAGGATCACTTGATTCTTGTAGGAGATAGTTTAATCCAGATTTACTCTTTAAGGAACTTCAATACAGTATTAAGCAAGGTAATACCAAATCAAATTATAAAAGGGAAAAAGGTTCTTTTAGTTAGCTCTTCTGGGAATGACGAATTTAAGGTTGTTTTAAGTCATCCTGACATTCCTAGTAGGCAGTTATTAATGACCTGTGAACTCGTAGATACAAAAATTCGAGAAATATAAACCATTTAATAATTTTTAAGGACAATATAAAATGTGTATAAACAATTTTAACTATTTTTTACAAAAAGTTGTGTCACCAACCAAAGAATAATTGGTTTTCTATCTTGGAAATTGTAAATAAACGTACAAAACTACAATTTTGCTTTTAAAAAAATTATTACCATTCTTGAAATTTATAACATAAATGATTATTGAAATAAATGTAACCATATTTCCCATATTCGATCAAAATTGAAGGCTAATCTTTGACGTTTTAGAGTTTTCTGTCACTTTTAGTAGAATATTCTTTTGTTTAAGAAGTACCTAACATACTGAAAAGTGAAAAAAAAAAGAGACCAACAACAATCAATGAAGAGAAAAAAAGAATTACTTATCGAACAAATAGTCACAAGATAGATACCACCTCAATACTCCAATAGTGAGTTCCAGACATCCACTGAATGATAAGCATTGATACCATTTTTGACCATATCATCCTTCCATGTTTAAAATTTCCAGCACTTTTGATTCTGCCATTCCAATCAATATCACTATGGATCAAGGTCATTTTTGTAATATATAGCACCCTATTTTATCTATTTGAGGTGTTAAATAAGACATACAAACTGAGAGGTAATAAAGGGTGGAAAAACTTAAAAGATGTAACGGAAAATATTATGGTAATAACTGGAGGTAGTGGAGGATTAGGCTATTCGCTTATTAGAACTATGCTCGAAAGATTTCCTTCCACAAAGATAATAAATATAGATCAAACACCGTCTACCATTAAAGATGAAAGATTGATTTATTATAATTGTGATCTGTCAAATACAAGTGATGTACAAGAAACAATCCAAAGAATTAAAACTCGATTCGGAGATAGAATTAATTTAATTGTGAACAATGCAGGTGCTCGACTTCCATTCAAATCTATAAATAAAATACATAGCGACGAGATATCACGACTATTCCAAATCAATTGTTTTGCTACACTAGAGATCATTAAACAATTGACCCCTGGCCACAACTGTCAACGTCAATGTTTTGTTGTGACCATTGCCAGTGTGCTTGGCATATTAAACCCTAGCAAAGTGGCTGCCTACGCAGCATCAAAAGCAGCTCTAATCTCATTTCATCAATCCTACGAGCAAGAATTAAGAGTATCTAAAGTTGGTAACGTCAGAATGTTACTCGTCTTACCTGGACAGTTAAATACAAAAATGTTTGGCGGATTTGAACCTCCAAGGCAATTCTGGGCTCCAACTATAAATGCTGAGTCTCTGGCGAAAGATATTATTTCAAAATGTGAGGTTGGTGAAAGAGGAACAATACAGCAACCGTTTTATGCTAATTTTGCACACATATTAATGTCGTTACCATATGTTATTCAAGTATGGGCTAGAGAATTTGCCAAAATTGACGATTGTCTGCCGGATGAATAGTGATCGTCGGAAAAGATGACAAAACAACAAGAGCTTTATATAAACATTGAACTACATAACTGAAGTCAGTGACAACCAATAAATAGCATTCCCTAATCTCATTTTCATCAATCCCTTTGCCTTATCGTCGTATCTCATCCCATGAGTTGTCTTGTGCTGGAAAGCTTCAAGTTGTGTGATTGATTTTCGCTGTGAAAATCGTAGGAACAAACCGTGGTAGGGGGGGGAAGGGATTCAGGCTTTGCGAAGAGCGGGCAGATTACTAACGCTTTTTTCTCACATAGTAAGTAACTGATGGGTTGTTTGAAACTGAATTGCTAGTAGTAGCAACAATATAGAGAAGTAAAGGAATAGAATTTAAAGATACACGTTTTAGATGCTTATTTGAGATTGAACACGTTTTGCCAAGCCTTAATATATCTTGTCATTTGTTTATATTCCCCATGAAAAGTGATTGAAGGTGTGATATACCCTTATCCATCACATTTACTGGTTTTCTTCAATATTTTGTTTCGAGCAAGTGTGAGTAATTGCTTAATCACTTGAGAGAAAGGAAAAGAAAACATTTGTTTACTAGATATACATATTCAGCTATACACATATATATATTGCTACTTTTTCGGAGTGAATTACGCTAGTATCCATTTTCGTTAATTAATTTCCTGGGTGTTTTTTGCTTTCACGACATATATTTCTATTTTATTTGACTCAATGAGTTCACCGAACTTGAAAGATATGAACTCTTTCACTAAGGGAAACATGTCAGATAAGGATGCTTCTTCCTCATCTAACTCGAAGAATAGTAATAGCGACAACAACAATAATATTAAAGGGAAGCAACATAAAAACAAGAATAAGAATACTTCTAATAGGAACGCTAATAGACCTAACAGTAATCAAGGTCAATATTCTTCCAGGAGACAAGGTCAATATAAGAGGAAACAACAAAATCAGTATAAACAAGTCAATAATGGAGGTGATAACGATTTGGCACCATTTAGTAGTAATTTAAATTCTTCTATTGAAGATGAAATCATTAATGGGAATTTCAAATTAAGAGGTAGAAGAACTCAAGTTTCGATTAAACATTTATTAGACTTTAATTTGCCAGAGATTGAAAGGAGTAATGAAAATGATAGTATCTATAAGAGAACAGTCAATAAAAGAAAAGAACAAAATAGGGAACATATTCATCTATCCGGTGATTCTTTTATCAATGTTAACTCAAGATTTCTTGTAAAAGATAGTGGTGAGTATAATGAACAAATGAATAACCCAAATATTCCATTACCTGATTCTCAAATTGTTAGGGTCGTTGTTTCAAAGGGTCAAAGTTGTCCTATCTGTTTATGTGAGGAACCTGTGGCCCCTAGGATGGTAACATGTGGTCATATTTTCTGTTCCAGTTGTCTAATTAATTTCTTTTCAATGGAGGAGACTATTACAAATAAGGAAACAGGATTTAAGAAAAAGAAAAAATATAAAGACTGTCCCTTATGTGGTAATATCGTAAGACCACCGATGGTGAAGGATGTAATATTTGAAGATGAATTTTCTAAAGCGAAGGTTACCATACCAAAGATTGGATCCGAAATTGAATTTAAATTAATGTGTAAACCTCACGGTTCATTGTTGCCTTTACCAGTTGAATTAAATATTGATCCACGTGAAGTTGGTGATTTCCCAAATTATGCCATAAAAAATATCACATCATATAGTCATATTATGAAATGTGACATCAGTTCTGAATTGGAATTATTACAAAGAGATATTGAATCGATTAGTACACAATATGAAATCGATAGGGCTCTTTTCAATGAGGACAAAAAATATGTTGATTTAGCCATTAATTCAATTAATGATAAAATTGCTTTAATACTTTCAGAGGCCAAGGATGAAAATGGGCTTGCTCTATCTGTTACTGATGACATGGCAAGTTTAAACCTAGGTGAACCCAACGATAAAACTTTGAGATCGAAATATTCTGATAATGACGCATTCTTCTTTTACGAGACTGCATTTGATTCTTCAACCAAATATTTCTTATCCCATTTAGATGTCAAGATTCTCTTGAGTAGTTTCAAATTTTATAGTTCGTTCCCAGAATCCTTAAGGATCGAGGTAGAAAATATACATTTTGGGACAGTAGTCACAGAACAGTTAATTAAAAGATTAAAATATATTAGTCACTTACCACTGGGAACAGAACTAGCTTTTATTGATATTGATTGGCGTAAAGTGGATACCATCCCTAAGGAAGTTCATGATGAATTTGCTAATGAATTGAAATCACGTAGAAGACAATTCAATAAGAGAAAACAAAAAGAAGATCTTGAAAAGAAAATGTATCAAAAAAAATTAGAAGAAGATCAAATAAGATTTTATCAAGAAGAAAATGGTACATCACAATCTTTGAATGATTCTTCTGTTGAACTGAGTGAAATTCTTAATTCATCAAGTAGACTGGACTCATTATCAGCATCCACTGTGGCTTCTTTATCAAAAATTAATAGTGCCAATACCAATAATACCAAGAAAAAAAACTATGAGGAAACAACAATTTGGGGAACATCGATATCTGTTCACCAAGATGAAAAGACCTCTAAGGAGAATCAAGAATTTGAAGAAATGTTATTACAAAAGATAAACAATAACTCCAAGGATAATCTCAATCTACATGACGATTCACCAATCACAGACGAAGGAAAACAAACGAATGGTAAAAGAAAGAAGAAAAAGGGGAAAGTGCTGTTATTTAGCACCTAAACAACTCCGAACCAGGTATTATTCATAGTTCAGTATTAACCACTTCAAAGTAACGCTGCATATTGTCACATCTACTACATCCTCATTACGGCCCAACTGGTCTATGCATTTAAATTATATAAACACATAAATAAGTACTAATTACATCTCTTCACGATATATAAAATCAAAGACATGATACCATTTACTGCACGGTAATAAATCAAACATACAAGTATCTGGTAGACTGTTTCATTGGCTCTGGTTACCGTAGGACCTCATTATCCCCTAATGAGTAAAAATAATGAATAAATACGAGGTATCTCTGGATACTGTGGATACAAGAAAGATTACTGAGAGAGAGGATTGCGGTATTATATTTTACTCGAGAAATCTCGGACGAACTGACAAAAAAAAATAAAGAACAACAACAACAACAATAATAATTACAGAGAACGAAAAATTAAACTGGGCAGCAAAGGGGAACTGCACCACATAAGATTAGTTGTTACAATAACGAAAAGAAACGCTTTTTGTAATTATTAGTGTGTCCTTTTTTTCTAAATCTTGTTCAACTTCAAGCAATTAAAATCTATTAGGAGAATTTGCCAAGATGAGTGGGAAATTTGTTCGTGCATCTAAATATAGACACGTATTTGGACAAGCTGCCAAGAGAGAACTTCAATATGAGAATATCAAGGTTACCAACAATGCTTGGGACTCTAATATCTTGAAGACTAATGGTAAATATATATCTGTCAATTGGAACGCATCAGGTGGTGGTGCGTTTGCTGTTATCCCAGTCGGAGAAGTTGGTAAATCTCCAGACCAAGTACCACTGTTCAGAGGTCATACTGCACAAGTTCTAGATACAGATTTCGATCCATTCCACCAACAAAGAATTGTATCTTGTTCAGATGATGCCAAGATATGTGTTTGGGAGATCCCCGAGGATTATTCTTTCCACAAATATGTCGATGAAAATGGTGATCCAAAGGATATTAAACCAGTAAAGATATTAAGCGGACATTCCAGAAAAGTTGGCCATGTCTTATTTCATCCTGTCGCTGAAAATATATTGGCTTCTTCTTCCTTAGATTATACTGTTAGATTATGGAATATCGAAACAGGAGAGAATGTTATTACTCTAAAACATCCCGATATGGTTACCTCTATGTCCTTCTCCTATAATGGGGAACATTTAGCCACTATTTCTCGTGATAAGAAATTAAGAGTTTGGAATATCAAGAAACAAGAAATTATCAGTGAAGGAGCAGCTCATACTGGTGCTAAGAATCAAAGAGTTGTTTGGTTAGGTAATTCTGATAGATTAGCAACAACCGGTTTCTCAAAACTAAGTGATCGTCAAATCGGTATTTGGAATGCATTTAATTTAGAGAAAGGTGATCTTGGTGGATTTTACAACATTGATCAATCTTCTGGTATTCTAATGCCATTCTTTGATGACAGTAATAAAATTTTATATCTTGCAGGTAAAGGTGATGGTAATATCAGATATTATGAATTCCAAAATGATGAATTGTTTGAATTATCTGAATTTCAATCTACAGAACCTCAAAGAGGGTTTGCAATGATTCCAAAAAGATTAGTAAATGTTAAGGAAAACGAAGTATTTGGTTGTTTCAAAACTGTAGTTGATCAACGTATTGAATATGTTTCATTCCGTGTTCCAAGAAGAGCAGAAGAATTCCAAGATGATATTTATCCTGATGCCCCATCAGACCAACCGGCTTTATCTGCAGAGGAATGGTTATCTGGTAAAGAAGTCGATGGTCCAATTTTAGTTAGTATGAGAGCAGCCTATGATGATTCTACTCCAATTTTCCATCCAGCTGAAAAGCAGTCTACTCCAGAGCCAACTTCTTCTACACCTGTAACTAAAGAACAATCACCTGTTGTCACTAAGAAAGAAGTGGTAAAGGAAGAGCCAAAAAAGGAAGCTGTTGTGCCCAAGGCTAGCTCTCCTGCCAGAAAGACTGATGGCTCATTAGATGATTTAAAAGAAGATGATTCTGTTAGTAAATTATTAAAGAAGTCATCCGATTTGGATACTATAAACGATGCAGAGGATCCATCTAAAACTGAATCTACCTGGGATGATGAAGATGATAAACCAGTGGTTATTAAGACTCCATCACCATCACCTAAAGTTCAAACCCCTGAACCAAAGATTGAAAAACCAGCTGTCAAGACAGAAACCAAAAAATCTGAAGAAAAAACTGTTAAGAAGGAAACTAAAGAGGACACTAAACAAGCTGAGACCACTTCTGAACCAACAAAATCTTCTTCAACTGCAGCAGCAGCAGGTCCTAAATCATTAGGTTTAAAACAATCCGTAGAGAAACTATCTTCTTTAGTTTTACATCTTGAAGATGTAATTAAAAATCTAGCAGAAGCCAATCTACAAAAGGACGAACGTTTAAAGGCAGTTGAAAAGAAATTAGAAGAACTTGTTCACAAGAATTAAGTTTTGTAATGTTAATGATATCTATTTGTATCTATACTATGAAGAGTGCATAATATATGCACATACTCCATTTTGTGCTTTTATACTATACAGACTATATAAAGATTATTATCACAATGAAATATAAAATAACCCTAAGCAGTAACCTCCAACCTCAATCTAATCACATAAAGATTGCTTTCAGATTGTTGGGATCAATTTCATCTTTATGTTGTGTCTGGACTCAATTGGATTCCTTTGCCATACTTTTCAAAAAGCTACTCAGATAATTCCGAACAGCACTAATTATAGTTTGCGAGTTGTGTTTTAAATACTTTCTTTCGCTTTGCGACTAACAAATAAATGGTGTGTCTTACCAAATCGAAAATCCACAAAAACGGGAAAATTTTTCTTTTTTTAATAAAACCAATGTATATATATATCTAAAGGGTTCCATTTTAAACAGAATTAAGATACTTTGACCATCTGTATAATATTTCAAAGATAAATATTCATTGCCATATTGAATATAATACGTGCAAAGAAGACTTATATACAAAGCACGCACTTTTTTTTTAGTAAAAAAATAAAAGAAAATCTGAAAGATAGCTTTGTAAACATTAATTAAATCAACTAGAAGTCATCCAATTTTTTCTCACTGGAGTCTTCATTATATATTAGTATGGTTTTATAAACATCTTCGAATTATTCTTTATTCCATATACCCCAATTCCTATTTTTTTTTTTATTTGCATTACTTTATTTTAGTTACTAGAATACCATTAGAATAGAACTAAATACACAAAAAGAGAAACAGGCCTAAAGTGTCTTTAATCGATTATCAGCATTTTTAACCCAAATTTTTAATTCCTTCTTTCAGATATCTAAGTAATGGAAGCGACCAATACTGAGTATGCTTCGATATACGAGAAGGCTGACAAATATTTACCCTTCATTAAAGAAATCTATGAAGGGAAAAGTCAAAACAATCAGGAGGCAAACCTTTTATCTGGCCTTATAGAACTCTTGAAACAATTACCTGAAGATTTCCATTTATTTTGTGATCCTCGCATTGGTCAAATTTCAATATTTTCATTAACCTTACTATCATTTCCTGATGAGGCTGCTAGAAAATGGTTATTTAATACATATAATCCCATTCTATCCAAATGTGAGAAATGCATATTAGCATTTACACGTGGGACTTGTAATATGTTACAACATTTTGCAACCCAAAGAAACCTTCCTCACGATCGTGTATATAAGTTTAATGATCTAGTGACGGAATGGCGAGCCTCGACTTGTACACCCATATTGAGAAATATATCTATCAGTGAGGATAGAAAATCTATCCACATTACACCTACAGTACGTTGTGCGATGTTTGAAGGGTTATGCAATCCACA